>OZ038313.1:26504898-26537714 GCA_964035775.1 Osedax frankpressi
GTAGTAGTAGTAGTAGGAGTAGTAGTAGTAGTAGTAGTAGTAGTAGTAGTAGTAGTAGTAGTAGTAGTAGTAGTAGTAGTAGTAGTAGTAGTAGTAGTAGTAGTAGTAGTAGTAGTAGTAGTAGTAGTAGTTGTAGTAGTAGTAGTAGTAGTAGTAGTAGTAGTAGTAGTAGTAGTAGTAGTAGTAGTAGTAGTAGTAGTAGTAGTAGTAGTAGTAGTAGTAGTAGTAGTAGTAGTTGTAGTAGTAGTAGTAGTAGTAGTAGTAATAGTAGTTGTAATAGTAGTTGTTGTCGTAGTCGCATAGGCAATAGAATATTGCTAATCTATATAAATACACTATATACAATATCAAATTATTATTTTATATATCGTAGAATCATGTCGTTTTATTTCAGATTCACACCAATAAATATTACAATTATCTATGTATAATAATAGTTAATAAGGAGTATTCCGTTAATGGTTTTAATTGTGTAAAAGGTGTTAATGTTAATGGTGTAATAGTCTTAATGGTGTTGATGGTGTTAATGGTATCAATATAATTAATAGTGTTCATGGTATGTTTATTTTATTTGCATATAATTAATAAGTTATAGTTTCTACACCAATTGAATAATCTAACTAGTTTTTTATCATTGCATAGAAAAATTAAAAGTAATAATGACATATTACTTTACTTATTACATATTACTTGACCTACTTATAAATTTTGTAATAATATTATTTATATATGTATATCAATTTATTTATATTTATAGGTATAACTATAACTATATTTTTAAGTATTACCATACAATATATGTTTGATGATATATATATATATATATATATATAAATATAATTATAAATTCGCTAAGTGAATTTATATAATTGACAATATTGTATATATATATATATATATATATATATATATATATATATATATATATATGCATATATGCATGCATGCAATTGATTTCTTTTTTTGAGTATGTATTAAGATATACTAGAATATGAGTTGATCTATTAAATAATAAGTCTACGTATCCTCAATCTCGTACAATATTACACATATTATAATAGCATACTAGCTAATCATAATCAAGATATTATATGACAATTAATTTATATAAAATGTTACATTAATATAGTAAATACATACTAAATTAAATAACGATGCATTACATTATATTAAAATAGTACTTGCTACATTGAAGTAACTGCATTTAAAATGTTTCGTAATTACTTTGTTTGAATGAATGCATTATTTCTATGTGTATTTAATATTATTACATTTTTATGAAATACCTACTAAATAATAACGTGGCATACCAGGTGACATTCTTCTCTAGCACGTGACCATAACATAATAATAAAAGATTAAATATATTTTTAATTGTATTAGGTTCAATATTTAGAAAATAAATTTGATAAATAAACAAAATTATTGTGAAATTTTAATTTTAATATAAATATAACTTTGCCAGTATGTTTTTGATAGTATAATAATTAGAATTCAGGTTTTATAGAGGGTAAGTAAAATGATTACATAATTTCTTCGGAGATACTTTTCGACCGAAATGTCGAATCGCAGAAAATCTAATGTTTTCGACATGTTTGATTTATTTGAAGGCGGTAATTTAACATCTAACAACTCTGTGCAATGCGATAGGTTTGTCCTTGCATTATATATATATATATATATATATATATATATATATGTGTGTGTGCGTGTGTATTTACATATTACTATGTTATGTTATATAACATAATGCAGGTACAATAGCATTCTAATTGTGATGTTAAATACAGATATTACACGAACTTCAATGGCAACAAAACCGCTAGAATTGTGTTCTATCTAGGCTACAAAGGAGTTCCAGAAAATCTAATAATCAATATCATCTTCTCCGTCGTTCGTACCGCAATAGAATCGCATATCGTAAATGTACACGATACGATGACATCGAATAATTATTTACGCAGATTTGCCTGTTGCTATTTTCCTATTTGAGGAAAGCCGCGTGGAACTATGGTATACTTGCACTGATTCATAGACGAGATACAAAGTGAGTTAACATATTTTAACATTGTCAAATATTATCGTAAATACAATACTAATTGAGTTATATAGATAAGGTGAAAGAAAGATAGGGATAGGGGGTAATGTGATGTATATAAGTCAAAAATAGAGAGAATGGGGATATGGGCGAGGGAGAATACATAGAAAGATGAAGCCAGTATTAATTTAAATATTAGACAGAGAGCATTTACAAGGAGAGATGGTATTTCTGAAAATATATTTTTACTTAAAAATATTATATATGCAAATAAGCATGTTTCCTAGATATCTCTAAAGCCTTCGACTCCGTATTCCATAACGCGCTAATGAAATTATGCAATAGAGTAGGTATTCCCGAAACTTTAGTTAACTACGTGAAACATGCATACGATGGATGCAGCACAAGTCTAAAATATAATATAATCGGGTATATAATAATAATCGGGTGTATCAATTAGTATTCCGGTTAACAGTGGCGTTAAGCAAGGTGACCCTATGTCACCATTACTTTTTAACTCCATGATAGATTATGTTACCTACGAGCTTAAGGATTATAATGCAATTTCCATTAATGACAATACTCACATATAAAATATATGGCCTTTGCCGACGATCTAGTTATATTTGGCAAAGATGAAGCATGCCTTCAAAATCAAATTAACATTATTATGAGTGGGCTTAAAGATTGTGGGCTAAATATTAACCATGGTAAATGTGCGACTATGAATCTAATTATACACCCTACAAAAAATGTGGATATGTTCACCGCAACCCATAATCACAATTAATAATGCACACATTAAAATAATATCTATAGATGAAAGATATAAATATCTAGGTATCCCCATAGGCCCAATAGACAATAGAAATAATAACATTATTAACAATATTACCGCTAAATTAATTTATATATTTAAAGCTCTTGTTTAATGAATGCATGTTTCTATACACCAATACTAACTGCTTAATTTAATGAAAGGATGTTATTATAAAAATCTTATCATTTAAATCATATAATACAAACATGCAACTATAATTATAATAATAGAATCCACATACATAACAACATATATAAACTATAGTATGATAATACAATTCTTGAACAAATACAACTATATAATAATTCTAGAACCACATATATGGACGACTAACATATTTCGTAAACTAGACAAATACCTTACAAAATAAACTCAGATACATCATATATTATTGACACACATCTATCTAAAGAACTACCGACGCCGACGAAATTTACATACAGTAAAAGTCAGAATATAATACCCTCGATTTAACTGCATACGCAAAACGTGTAACAAATCTAACAAAGGTTATATTGTTCTCGTCATGATAAACTGACGAGGCGTGCACTTTCTGCTAACGACTTAACAATCGTTCTAACAAAGAAAGAAATTTAGCTTCTGAGCATCCGAACAATTGCTGGCGTACTAGATCTCTACCGGAACTACTTACGCCATGGTCTGGTGTAATCGCATTCATACTTCAAACCCCCCTTGATATGTTATGGCATTTTTCTTATAATTAATTTGTTTTAATAAATGGGATAAATTGAGAAAAAATAGATAGATAGATAGATAGAAAGAAAGAACAATAAGAAGGGATGCATTATAATATTGGGATTGGTATATTGGGAGATAGATAGAACCGTAGAGAATATTCATAGTAATAACATTTATCCAATGCAGGTGGACTGCGATGTTTTACTACAAGAAAAATGGAAATAAACAAGATCAAAATGAAGAAAATTCATTAACTGACAATGAAACTGTTGGTCGAGTAGTCAGTGTTTGCGCATGTGTCATGTGAAACTTTTAGAATAGTGTGAATTGAGTCTTTTTGCATATACGTTCTACTATAATTCACAAAGAGAAGCGTTTGCAGATTGCATTAAATATATATATATATACGAATCACTAAAAATTGATCATTATTGTATTAATACTGGGTAGTTTATTACATTTCTATAAGTATTTTATTGATATTTTAGTAGGGTATACCCTAAGATTATATTCCTTAATAATTTCGGTTTACTCATGACACGTATAACGTGGAATTATTGGGTATTTAACGTTTGTTACGGAAAATAATACATTAGGATTTCGGTTTTTCAATTTAATATATTTGTTGATTTATAATTATTTTTCTGTAGTAAGTGAGATCATTTATGTCAGGATATATATACATGTAAATCATAAGGAGTATCATAAGGAGTATCATAAATCATATGTAGTTTCGCATGTGCGCGTGTGATGGAACGCATACGTATTAGTTACCTATATTCTACTAATTATTTCAGAACGTGTTTTCATGGATCCCTATTTACTATAAAGTGACGTTAGTAAGTATACATACTCTATATATGTTTGATGCAGTAGGTAGACTATAGAAATATACATATTTAATTATTATGGTAAATGTATTATATACAATATTATTTTATTGTATTAATTAATATAAAAATGAAATAACGTTTGATGATTTCTGGAATAATTCTATCGAGAAGTACACATTATTGTGCTGTTTACAGTATATAAGCTTCATAATTAGTATTATTGATTATAAGCTAGAATCTTAACATAAAGTTTTAGAAAATGCGCGTTGTGTAATTTATTTTAGTTTATTAATTTATAACATTGTATTGTATGCATACTTTGGAATTATTTAATTTCGTAATACAATTATTGTGAATTTCCTTATAGCTTCACACAACAAATTTATTCGAAACCGACTTTTGTTAAGATGTCTGCGTATTTACACGAATATAATATAAATATTAAAGTATATACTAAATCTAGATACGCCTATTTATATAATAACGTCGTGTATACTATTTGTTACGCAATATTAATGAATGCGACATGCATATTCCTCTGCAGACATCAACAGATAATAGACAAGTGTGGGATGGACGCTTTGCAATACCTTTCGTTTCAACGGCACCTCATTGTCTACCTGACTATCATCACTTTCATCTCATTGTTTATCATCTTACCAATTAACATGAGCGGAGATGAGGGTAAGCGAATGGCGATTATGTAATACTTTGAGTTAGCGGTAATAATATGATTTAATGCAGATAATAATCTATATATAAATATAAATAACTAAGAAATCTATAAATATATTTATATATGCTTATTATTACTTTCGATTCATTCTAAAACCTAACCCAATGGTTATGTAAGATTCATAAATATAGTCTTATTGACGAGTTTCAAAATTTGGTATTATAAATATATTATCAAAGCCTATTTCATGAAATACATTTATATAGTGCATTAATATCTTGAAATTAGTAAAAATATAAAATTATTCACAAAATAATTATATACATAATCCGTATGAAAACTGCTATAACTGTTAAAACAAATGTCCCATTTTCATTACGATTAATTCATTATCAAAAATCAGATGCCGGCAGATATTTAGAATCATGATGCGATCGTCACTAAATAAATATTCATTTTAAATCCATAGAAAGAGAAGAGAATATTTTTGGCAGGGCTACCATGAGTAATCTTAATCCGAAGTTATTATTAAGTTTATAACAATAGATTATAATATATCTATGATGCTACTTTTTTGGTTAAGTATATCAAATACTATTATGATGTTATTTCAAATAATATCCGCTAATGATAGTGAACGACGTCAATGATTATACCAATACATACATATCAAATTATGATTATAATCAGATTCCATATAGCTAGGCCTATATTAAAACCGTATGCTTCTCGATATACAGTTCCGGTTTGATCTGGTTTCACAGCATAATATCGATACTCTACACTTTAATTTTACTGTTTATCATGCTTCACTTCGCATTGGAAATTTCAAACGAAAACGATTCTGTCAGTACAATTCATATCTCTATTTATATATATATATATATATATATATATATATATTATATATGTATATGTATAAGTGTATATATATATGTATATATATATATATATATATATATATATATATGTATAAGTGTATATTTAACAATTCAAGTTGACATATTGTAATGTATACTATTACGTGAAGCCTCCGCCGGCAACACTGATGATAAGAAATGTTCCAACCGCTGGAATAGAAGATGAGAATCTAATTGATTATTTCAGGTAAATGATATGTACATTGTATGAAGCCATTGCCATTGTAATTTCTTACCAAGAAATACACCAACTTTAGAATATATTAATTTAAATGAATTTTACATATATTATATTTCAGAATTAATAATAATTGCAACGAAAATAACACTTGTCATGTATTATTAATCAGACGTAATATCCTATAGTGTAATCTTGACTTGACCTCATGCGTAGTTATATTCCACTAGCATAGCTTACCCGGATGCAAGGATTGTTGAAATCGTAGTAGCTAGAGATATCAGAGAATTGTCGAAGATCAATAGACAACGGTTATAAAAAGTAACAAATAAGTTATATAAGTTATATAACAAATTTTAATTAAAACAAATATATATCCTTCTCTAATGCACTCCTCCATATCTGCTCCTCTATATAATCTCCTATTTATATCATCATTTAGATATCCTCTCTGTTTCTCCAACTATATGTCTATAGATAGGAGTATATGCCTCTATATCTACTCATCTCCATCTAATCATATCTATCTCTTCATCTATATATCATCATATATATATCCTATCTATATATCCTATCTATATATCCTACTCTATATCTCCTCCTCTATATATCCTACTATATAGCTCATACTATATATACTCCTCTCTATAACCTCTTTTATATATATTTCTCTGTATACTCCATATTTGATATTTAGTATAATATTCTTAGATTAATTATAATGTTATGATATCATAGAAGTACATACTTCTATATTTGCTGATTCTTACTAGTTCGTCTATAGACGTATATAATACGATATAATCATCGTATACGATGATTATATCGTTTTGTGACACTTTTCAATATGATATTTAGAATACATTTGCTTGAATGACTTATTAATATTACATTACTATACTTATTAATTAACATTAATATTAATTAATATTACTAATTAATATTACAGTACTATACTTAGAGACTATTAATAGGTTGTTCTTATCATATAGGTTAAACATTACGTATTTCTTTCTATCTCTTGCCATATCCAATTTCTAATATCTGCGAGAATAGTTTAAAATGTAAATCTATTCAACTACAATTTAATTATACCTAGAATTCATCAACACATTTATTCTACTAAAATGATATCAAACCATTATATGAGTTTAACTGTTATTACGGCTGTCAACATATTAAATATAAAATACCTTATTTAGCGAATTGGCCGAAGATGGTCGTATTAGCTCTGAGTTGATTTATAAAATAACTGGTGAGAAACCTACGATTTATCGCAATATTGTACTCAGGGTGATGTGTCCGTTAGAAATCTGTAAACAGGTTTGTTAAAATAGAACTGTCGCAGTGAATGTAGAAGTTATACTATAGTATATTTACTTATATTAATAAGTTAAAACTCAATATGCAATACTGAGTAAGTATACTTATTAAATGATATCATATTAGAATATTGAAATGGCAACCTTTGGGTTTTATTCTTATATCAACCCTATAAATCAATTATTGATAATAATAATGATAAGACATATACTGTTATAAAATAATATATACCCCTGCTATATATTTATTTATGATTAAGTTATTTAATATATTGTATGATATATAATATACATTATATAACATAACTACTTATAACTTACAACACATTTAGGATCAAGCTGATGCTATTGCATATTATGAAGAAATGGAGACGGGATTGAAAATAAAATGCCTAATTCTCGTAAATAATAATAAATATGTAAATTAAATTAATATATATATATATATATTGATATATATTGATATATATATATATATATATATATATATATATATATATATATATAATACATAATATATACATAATATATACATAATATACATAATATATATATATATATATATATATATATATATATATATATATATATAACTAGCATGTATAATATATTAAACTTCTAATCCAGATGGACAATTCGGTCAATTCAAATCTAGGGATTTATTTTATAACTCTTTCGAAACCTATCCATGCAATCGAGTATGTTGTTTAAATATGAAATTTTAACCATTAAAAAAATATAGTAATATTTAAATAAATAATATATCATAACTAATATTTATATATAATAATTAATATAAATTAAATTGCATTGCATTATATAATTATAGTTATATTAAACTTAATAATCTTGTGCGAAATTATTTTTTAAACATTATAAATGTAGTTAAATAAAAATGTTTGTATTATAATCAAACAAATATATTTTAAAAGAACATTAAATATCCCTCTTATATCATTTGATGAAAGTTATATTCCTAGATACTCAAAAGTTATCCGATTTTTATATATGCAAATATTAATTCTCATTTGTAAAAGTATAAACACATAATAGTAAACATATGCGTACTACTATATATACATTTTATTATATGAATATATTAATAAAATCAATTACTAAACAAATATCTTTGTGGAGGTCCATTGTAAATTAATACATTATTTTTTAAAAGAAAGTAAATATTTATATAATAATCTTTATTTTTTAAATATAAAATTACTCAATACAAATAAAATAGATACAATAAATATTCAATAAAATAAGTAAAATGCCTGTTTTAGTATAAATATAAAAATTATTACAAAAATAGAAAAAAGTGAAATTTAAACAAATACAAAATATAAAATAATAAAAAACATTGTGTACAATTTAATAAAGTATACATAATATTACTATTCTGATAAATATTTAATGAAATGTAAATATTTTAAATGTATTAAGATAAAAAATATATATGAATGTACATTTTGAATATTCAAAGGATAGAAAAGAATGAGAATTATCATAATTCCCAAGATGTTTACAAAATAATTTTACAAATAAAAAATAAATGCAATTAAAAACAAATTAAAAATTAATTGAAAACAAATATAAAAGTCAGTAAAATAATTGTACAACGTTACAAATAAACTTTAATGAAAGAACATGAGCAAGGATAAAAAGTGTCAATTTAAAAAAAAAACATTTAAAATAACTAGTTTCAGTCAAGATGATATACAAGATGTACTTTAAAAAAATATTTAAAACAAAAAAATAATTAGAAAATATGTAATTTATTAATATCGGTTATATGAAATATATTTTTAAATAGTTTAATATGTTAAAAAAAATATAGATTTAAACATAATAAATGTAGTGTTTTCTTAATGTGGTAGATGTTTGGATAACGTTATTCTAAATATAACATTAAATATATAATTATATATTTTGATACAGTTAAAAAATATGGTATTATATCATAAAATAGTATAGCATATACAAATGCCTTTTCTGTTAAATTAAAATAGACATGTAATTTGGCATTTAATTGTTTTTATAATATTTTATTTATAAATATCAACATTTTAGTTATTTTCAGATCCCTTTGATTTATATTTTTGCTTTTTTGAATAACTCATGTATAAAAATATATATATTTTAATATTTATTTTATAATTCTGATTTTTTTTCTATTAAATGTAATGTATTGAGTTAATGCAATAACAACATATTTAAATTCCATATAAGAGATTGGATATATAAAGAAATGATATACTAAAATTAGGTTTTATTTATATAAAAATACAGTTTTTTTTATTAAAAATTATATTTTTATTTATCTTAATTTAAAATCTATGTGTTGAATATAGTTCAGTTTATTATGTACAATTATATAAAAAATATTTAAGTACTATTTATATTATGTAATTATCTATAGAAATTCAGTATGGTATTCACATATATAGGTAATTTCGCTTTTTAATTGATATTTATATATATATTGCAAATATTATTGAATGATCTTTTTTAACAACACCATTTATTATAATATATGAGATATTTGATATTAATGTACAATTGCTATATTTATATTTTATTTAATAATTGGTAAAAAAAAGACCATTTCGTAATTTCTACCTCGAATTTCACATTGAGCGAAGTTTTCTAAACTGCTGAATGCATCTATAGAATCAAGAACGACTTCAATAAATTGTGCTCGAAGGCAAAGACAACAGAACTCTCTTCTCATTTGAAAACCAACTGCTGGAAGGTCTCCATAGCCCCGCCCCCTTCTTCTATTATATGGTTTATAATTTATTTATCAGTCTAGGTATTTACTATTAGTGAAAATTATAAAGTCAAATATCATTGATAAAAGTATTTAATAACTTAAATGATATTAATCATTATACTATATTATTTTATAATTCAATTATATCATATTAAACATTATCTAGTCAATAGGTCAAGTATAACATATACTAATATACATTAATCTATTAAGAGAGTATACCGAGATTAATTACAAATAAGTTTTGTTTTGGTAACATTTTGTATTACTGTTATTATTTTCAGGGAAAATTTATCTTCCGGTGATTTGCATTGGTGGATAAGATATATCATCATCAACTTTCTATTAGTTGTAGTACTGTTCTTCATGACGACTCCTTCTATCTTCCTCGAGATTCTGAATAGATCTTATTACGTGAACCTATCCCAGGTTTGCTATGGAAACGCATATTTATAAATTAGAGTTATACTCACAATGTTGAACTATTTATTTATTTCATAGAATCTTAACAGTATAAGATATGATTCAAGTAACTCATCTGTGACTTTATTTTCTAATATGGTAACCTATATCAGCTATTATTTACTATCTTTATAAAGATTTTCTTTACTATTATTTTATTTTCTAAAATTTAATTATACTTTATTTGCATAACATACATTTTCATTGTTAAATCATTGTTGATGATTTATATAATTAAACATAAACATACAGGAAAGCGCTAACAATATGTTGATTGATTTTATTCCCACCTCACTATTGATACTGATATCATCAATATTACCTAACGTTGTATACATATCTGATTTATATGTCAGTCACTGGACAAGGTTATTTATTACTATTTATATTAATAATATTTCACATATAATCTATATATATATATATATATTTATATTTATAATAAATATATCTATATATTTATATAAATACAGTTAATTATAATTATTATATAAGTAATAATTATTCAGATATGTATTATTTAATATACATTGTAATATAAAACAATAGAACATCTGAACATCACCACGTGATGAGGAAAACACTAACATTTCTGATACTTATGGTACTAGTTCTGCCTTCTTTGGGATTAACGTCGATAATGTCTTTGATGACGTGGGCTGGACAAGAAGACGTGCTAACCAGATGGAAGTAGGTGCATATTTATGAATTAATTACTCTGTGTGCTATTGCGACAAAGTTATTTCTTAAATGTATGATAAAATGCAGCTTAACTAAATAGAGTATATTATATATTATATAATATATTGTTATTTTCAAAGTTAATGCCTGATATTCGTGATTAGCAATTTGTCAAATTAACTGTCGTCATTTCGTAATGTTTATAAATATAAATATATATAACTACAAATATAAATATATATGTAATATATGATATAGTCATTATTGTTCGACTAATGCTAAAGTATGTACAATGTACGACGTACATTGTACATTGTATATATTTGCTACCTTATAACGAATTGTCAATAATGAAACTAAAACTAATAATCAATACGATTCCCACTGTTAAATAATTCTCGTACCGTATGAATATACCGTTGCCGATATCATGATCTTACACGTGCACTCCTCCTTCTGCATCTAGGTGTATCTACCCATCGGATAACGTCGCTTTCTTCGTGAACTACGTGATCACTTGTGCCTTCGCAGGCTGTTTCACGGAGCTCATGCGTTTGCCCGAGCTTTTCATGTACGCCGTGGGTCTGCTGTTTACGCGTTCCATGGCCGAACGTTATATGGTGACGCAGGTCAGACAAACGCTATGCTAACCCCGATACGATAATCGGTATCGTTTATAGTCGTATACGATATACGTTGTCAATGTCTAATCATTATATATAATAACTTTAATGCATCGACGGTTACTTAAATATGTATGACTAAGGAAATATATATAGACTTACAAGTAAACTATATATATATATATATATATATGTATACGTGAGACGTACGTCGTACGTGAATTATAATTATATGATTATAGCATATGCATTTCGTTAATCTATATTTAAACATATATAGTTAATATATAGTTAATACTCATATAGTTAATACTCATATAGTTAATACTCATATAGTTACTTAGTTATATGAATCCCGTCTAGGATATCATGTGGGAGTTTCAATATGGTATTCAATACGCTTGGATTCTCTGTATCATTTGCGTTTCCGTGGCATACAGTGTATCATGTCCTTTGATCGCACCTTTCGGTAATACTGATGTATGTGTGTGTGTGTGTGTGTGTGTGTGTGTGTGTGTGTGTGTGTGTGTGTGTATTGTCATGGTTTGGCTAGATATTAGGATGGCAATTATGGGATACATGTATTTCATAATTCTACATAATGAAAATATGCATATTTCATCTGAATATAAACTTACCGATTAAATCGATAAAACAATGCAATATAATTGTCATTATATTAATTTTAAAAGAATTTTATTTATTTAATTACGATTGTTTAAATACACACCCACTCACATACACACACACACACACACACACACACACACACACACACACACACACACACACACACACACACACACACACACACACACACACACACATATATATAAATACATATATATATCCATATATATATAATACAACATATTATATACTATTAGATTTTAAGGATTCAGCATAACTCTCGATTAACAGGGTTGATTTA
Organism: Osedax frankpressi; assembly: GCA_964035775.1. NCBI lineage: Eukaryota > Metazoa > Annelida > Polychaeta > Sabellida > Siboglinidae > Osedax > Osedax frankpressi. The sequence goes on from OZ038313.1 coordinate 26,517,852, forward strand.
CTTATTGTTCAAGCACATTATTGACCGTTACAATTTATTCTTCGTGTACAAGCCTTCCAATATCAGCGATGGTATCCATCAGACCGCTATCAATTTCTCCTTCATTCCGGTACTTGCCTTGCAGACCGTTATACTTGGTTTCTCCTATAACGGTAGCGGTTTGGCGAAATATATATACCGATGTAAATATGTTCCTCTATTTCCCTCTGTAAATATTGCATACGTACGACGTACGACGTAAGTTGTACGTATGGTTGCTATTTTTTAATATATTCAAAATGAAAATATTTTAATTATTAAATATTATAAATTAAATTACTTTTGAATTATATCGGGGATTAAACATTTAATCTACTTATTTCATAAACTATCCTTAATTCTTACAATCACAATAAAGAGGCTGTTACTACTGTATAATTATAGGTTTATAGGCAATAATTAAAATTTCAAGATTTATAATTATTGTCTATTATTTATTTTAAAACAATGATAAGCATATTCAAGACATATTATGATCATCTATGCACAAAAGTGATATATGGATTTCTAAATATACTCAGTTTTCACATTAACACGTAACATATACATGTTCTTTCTATAGATATGGAATATATATATGCCAATATATATATTGGCATTTTTCATTTTATCCGGTAATATAGATAATTCATATTATGATTTTCTATATTTTAACTGTAACATATTCAAATGATATAGTAATAACGTAATGTATAACTTTAATCATTCATCTACTACACATTATGTTAGATATTTGTAAAAGTATATACATTATGTAACTGTATTTAGATGAATTGGCCGCTGTTGCTGTATTTCAAATGTTTTGCTTAATAATAATGCTAATAGCATTCGTTGCTAACTTGTGTTTTGGATTATTGAATGGATGTTGCAGGAATTCCGCAATGGTTCCAAATACATATCAGTATAATAATATATGTAGCATATAGTTCATTATGTATATAAGTAAAACTATTACATATAATGATACATTTAATTTATATTTAAATACATATTTTAATTTTTTGTTATAAATTTCTAGGAAAGAATGATGATGGTAGGTAATGTTATTATAAAAATAGAAGTTTAAAATATGATTTGACTCTATATACAGGGCACGCTAAATACATATTCGTTATATACTAATCAAAAATTGAATATATTAATGTTCTAATATTATATGTATTTATAATATAAAGATTGATTGATATGCTTATTTAGGTGTACGATAACGAATATTCTCTTACAGCTGCCCAGAATATGGAGGTGAGTTGGATATCATATATTTAAATATTGCATAAACATTCATTGTGTATATTCAACTAATATATACATTAATTATTAACATACTGTAGGAAATTACGGTTTTCCACGAAATTATATTTAGCTAGAATATTATTTAATCGTAATCACAGTTTTATAACAAATATGTTAACGTAAATTCGAGAAGGATTCACACTTCAATAAGTTGACTATAATTAATATTAATATAATTAATATAGCATATCTATCTAATTACTATTTTTCAATTAAAACCGGAAATTGTATAATTTTTTAATTAAAACATACGAATTGCATCTTATTTATCACTACAGGGTAATTACATTTCGGATACGTTTCGCAAAGTGTTTGCCGGAGATTTAGATGAACTTTCCGACGTTTTCAGACAACACATGAGTCGTGGCGAACAATCAGTCGTGACACTGGATCGTTCCATTAACGAACAGGAAGCCGCAACTTTTGGAAATTCTCCGTTAAGCGGCATGGATTCTATGAAACGTCGTACGTTGGCGTTGTCCGCCATGACTGGGGGTAACCACAGTGGAAATGAACGTAAACACAGGGCAAGTTTTGGTCGATCGCGACGAATCGGAGCTATGCTGTCAAAACGTAATGGCGAAAGGTCAAAATCAAAAGGAAGGTCAAATTCGACGACAGATGACGTCGAGTTAGATAATAATTTCGTCGGTAGATATGCCGGCGCAGGTTTCGGAGCGGGCGTCGAGGAAGGTAGAGCGCCGGGCAAGTCAAACGAAGGCCACCTAACACGAATTGCGAAAGACAATAGATCGCCAGCTTTGGATACGATATACACTGCGTGCCGTAACAGTCGTGACCCGAGAATGTACAGTCTGATCAGATCGTGTACAGCGAAGAGATTGTCCGTTAACAGTTAGTCGACGATTAGTTAGTTTTGTATATCTACTCACGTATAATATATTTTAGAAATATTATATTTTAACATATTATCTAACATATTATATTTTACGAAGGCGACTTTGATAATAAATTTATGTAGATTATAGATTTAGTACCAATCAACATACTATATATGCTGGTCTATTTATCGTTTTTATATATTTGTATTATATAAATATTGAAATAAAATATTAATATGCCTCATAATTTAGTGATTATTTTAAATTAAATGATACATGCTATAACCATATATGATTTATATCGGACTGATATTTTATTAATAACTAATAGTTTATATAGTTAGGATTGCTAATAATAAACATATATGTAAATTTAAGTTTGATTATTAATATAAATATGCAAATCGGAGGATATAATACTAATATAATACTTACCGTTATTCTAAAGATGATAATTTAATTAACAAGAAAGAGTTAGAAAATATTCTAAAAAAGCGCGATTTCTTAAAAACAACAAAAGGTATATATAGATATATTAAAATAATATCATATTATATTTATATTTTTTAATTAAATAGAAAAAAAAATTAGTTAAAAATAATCGAGTGTAGAATAAATGTCATGCGTTTATTACATAATAAAATTGTGATATTGATTTGGAAATTTCATGCAGATGTTAGAACGATAAAATCCGTACCCTTTAAGAAGTCATACCCACATCAAGTACCATCTATGATTGGAGAGGCTACGGACAGCCAACAGAAATACACATCATACGAAGATAATGATTTATCGAGAGATCAGAATATAGAAATAACTCAACAAGTCGCCCAAAACTCTCAGGAAAATTTTTATAAGCCACAAACGAATATGCCAGATAGAGACATTAATAAGAAAAGGGTACAAAAATATTCAAATCTAATCGAAAACGAATTAAGAAAAACTAATAGAAAAGAAAAATCAAATAAATTAAAAAAAAAGAAAACAGTTTCAAATGAAAAATTGAAATACGTACGAGCATCAAACTACTATGACAGCAAACAATCTTCTATAGAATATGAAGTGGATGATATGGGAAATGTAGGAGTTGTAGAAATTGGCAAAGCCATAGATAAAATGAAAACACTTAGCGGAAATCTAACACGTTTTTAATATATATGTTTATTTTATCTAAAACATAATTTTATATGATATGCATGTTATTATATTTCTATATTTTATAATTATTAGTAATTATAATTATATTAAATTGATATCTTGACATCGTGAGTCTATAATATATGCCGTACACTGTACTGCGTACACTGTACGGCATATATTGTATACAATACACGTTTTTTATTAAGATATTAGTAATATTATATTTGATTAATAGCAACCTTTAGAATATTTATATTCTATAAATATGTTTTTTATTTTTTTCCTCGACACAAATAATTTAATAACAATAATATTAGATTATATATAGTTACATATGTATAATAATAAAATTAAGAATATTTAATATATAATTGAATAAAAATATATGTGTGTATGTAAAAATATATATGTATTATAACAGAAACTCGCAGTAAAGTAAAGCAGAAATATCAACAAAATAAATAATTAAAATATTCTTTATCTGTATTATAATATTGAAATGATAAGTAATAAACATATCTTAAAAGAAATAATATAATTAATATATTCGTATACAATTGTTATTAATAATTATTAAATTATACTTATACTAATTTAAATATGAATATATAAATTGTAGATATAGCCATATAGATTACAATAACGATTATTATTTTGCAAAATAAATGGATATGTATTTCATATTATATATGCATATAAATAATAATGTTAATGCATATGACATTGGAAACTGGTCTAGTCTACAATTATATGTGAATATATTCAATATGTGTAAAGTATGTACTCAAATCAAAGATATCGGTATTCGCAACTGTTAGAGTTATATAGTTATCATATTAGAAAGTATGGATTGGGTATATATACCCTATATTGTATATACTATATAAACACTTCTGAATACCTAGACTTTAAATGTCAATTATAGAGATCTATGAACATTTTCTTAGGTAAGCCGTTATATTATTTGTTATGTATATATATATATATATATATATTCTATATAATCAAATAAATTCTACTTTATATATAAATATGTATTAAGATTAATATAATAGAATAAAAACACAGTATTATATCGTTATTATATACATTATAAATTAAAAATTGATTGCATCGATGAACCCATGTTGTTTATATTGATATATTATTGAACAGTTGTACTGAATTATGTCATATGTAGTTCCTATGTATAACTATAATATATATATGTTTTACTAAACAAATAATATGTAATATATATTATTCATGTTAAACCGCGTACCAATAATCAATATATTCGTAAGTGTACGATATATATTATTTACATCATTTATCTTATATACGATACATATCATTTACATCATGCAACACCACTAGTCTAGATATTATGTGTACTATTAAAATATATTATTGACAATAGTTAATAATTTATATTAGATATATATATATATATATATATATATATATATATATATATATACTGTATTGATTGTATAGGTTATATATAAAAGTATATTTATAAAATTAAATTAAATACTAACGATATGTCTATGAAAATGTTCATGGATCACTAGAATCACGGATAATTGAAATAATGTCATACATGACATATAAACGATAGGGGGTCGTATAGATTTGTAGAGACTTGTATAGATTATGAGGTACACAAAATCCAAACTCCACGATATGATAACATAGAAATATATGCTATATATAGTATATTATTAACTATAATATTAATAATTTCTATAATGGGTAGATAGCATTACTAACTATAGTTATTATAACTACATATAGTTATTATATATAATACTCTTAACTTCTATAATGAGTTGATATCATTAATATAATGTATTAACAAACGTTAATTATATAAAAACATCGGTATACATATATTGGTATATAATTATATTCTTTTTTTATTATAATAAAAAAGTATTAAAAGCATTTCAATATTGTTCACACTCATATTTGTTATAAGAACTAATTTCAGAATATGATATATTTATAGTCCGAGGAATAACATATCCATACATCATGTATTTTATATCATATTATATAATATCACATTTAAGATGTGTTTGTTTATGTTATATATATATATATATATATATATATATCTATATATATATCTATATATATATATATATATATATATATATATATATATATATATATATAATGGCATAACATATAATATATTATAATTTGAAACATATAGAGGAGTAATGCCTTTCATCAATTCATCTGATAAAATATAGAAAGTTCGTATAGAGTAGGTATATATCTTTAGTTTTCATGTATTTTGTATACAGGGAACTTTGGTAGTCTTCATTATTAAATTGAAAAATATTTGTTTTAATCTCAATATTATTTAATAATAACAATTATTTAAATATGACATACATTTACTATTATGACATTTTCTAACATAGCTATCTGACTTTATTTAGTCTGAGTGATTCCATAATATTCAATTTTATAATTAGTATACTGTATTGGTATCCATCCATAACAAAATACGTTACAAAATAGATATTAATTACAAATTATTCTGAATTTATATTTTAAATGAATTATTAATAATATGTATTCAAAATATTAATTATATAATTCAAATTAATTATAAAATTCATTATAAATATTATACATACTTATGTATATAATTATGTACACTTAAGTGTATTTTATTATATTCGTTTGTTAAAAAATGGTTAAATACATCATAGTACATTTTAAAGGATTTAATATATATTATGTATATGATTATGATTTATATTAAAATATTTGTAAATATATATTATAATTATATATAGAAGAAAAAACCTGGTTTTATTAAAAATTATTCATATATCAGTTAAAAGGACAGATTATTGATATTGTTAACATATATGTACTAAAGTACAAAAGGAAATATATTATTTAAATAAATATTGAATACACTAAATAAATAACACGATGTTTGTCTAATAAGTAAGGTTATTTGTGACAAGGGCCAAATAAGCAGCGTTTTCCAGTTTACAGTTTTTAGTATAAGAGTACTCTTATTAAATCTTATTTCGTTTTTAAAAACAATCAGATATTTTACTAAATCATTAATACAATCTATAATAATACATCTTATAAAATATATTCGAAGTCACTTCTAAAATCTAAATTTAATACAATTTTCTTAAGTATTTTAATTTGTAAAATAAAAATTAAATGAAAATTTACTTTGTTAATTCTTAAGAATTTTACAATTTAATATAATTATTGTTTAAATAGTCATAATAATGATCATTTGAACAAATCTTAGTAATTACGTGAGTTAAGAGGAAAATATAATCAAATCATATTTATATCTAAAAAATTATATAACAATGTATCCTTTAAATACTCTTTAAAAATGTAGTGAAGTACACTGCATATGAATAATCACCACACTAAACGATGTGCCTTTTACATAAATAATATTAATATCGTATTTATAATTAGATTATTTCTTTAAATTAATAAAATGTATTAATAATATGCCTCTGTAATTTTCAATTGGAATTATCGAATAAACTCCATATATATGGAAGATCTATCAATTTCATTACGACATAAGTAATGTTATCATAAAGCTACTCTATTATAATGTATATGGAAATAGTACAATTATTATTATTATTATATTATTATTATTAGTAAACTAAATTATATATAAAAATTTTATAAAAATTTAACATTAAGGTTTATTTAATATATTTTGTATGTAATCCTGATTATATATTTATATAAAATACATTATATATATATATCAGTTTATATATATAATGTTAATAAACAATAACAGTTTAAATTGAATTATCATAAACATATAGGCTGAAAATTATAATTTCTTTGTTTATATAACTATTAAAGATAATTGAAAATCGAAAGTGTAAAAATAAAATTGTAGAGTTTATAATTTTCTTTTTAAAATTATAAATAAGTATACACATATGCAATTATAATATATATACATTGGATTTATCAAATATCACTGGACTACATACACATATCAATATAAGAATGTTGTATAATTTAAAAATTATTATTTAAATATGTAATAAATATTGAATACAGATTGCTAAATTATAAGAAATAAACAGTATACATAACTTAATCTAATAACAAATATATTGAACTTATTCCATATTACACACACTCACACACATGCATACGAACATATATATATATATATATATATATATATGCTTTTAACATATTAAACTGATCATTTACACGCAGTGAATTAATTTTTAAAAAGTACTTATTTATATTCATTTTAAAATATAAGAATTTATTAATGTATACAAGGGAAATAACCAATATAGTGAAAAGTCAAATATAGTTTATCTATTTCAAATATAATATTAAATAGTAAACCCTCTTTAGCCTTAAACCATAATGTATATTTAAATAACTAAAATTCGGGTAAATATCATAATCTGTTTACATACAAAAATAGGAATCAGTTTATTCTAAATATATTATCGATTTATAGCATTCTAATAATATAAATTAATTATATATAATATATATATATATAATAAAGTGTTATATACGGTGGTATGTATTGGTTATAATACGGTGTTAATATTATCAGTATATAGTATCACTATATACGGATAATTCGGTGATATATATTGTATAGTTAAAGAAATTCTTATCCACCCAATTATTAATTGTTTATAAACAAGAAAATTTGCTGCGATCCTATAAATAAATTGCAAAGAAAATGAAGTGTAACATGGATGATTTATCGTATTTTACTCCGGGAATGATTATATCATGTACAACATGTTTTGAACAAAAGATCGAAGGAGAGGTTATAGGTTACGACTATGAAGAAAATCTTATATCAATTAGTATCCTTCATAATATTTTATAAATTATACTGCAAACGAAGAATACATTTTAAAAATTATTTGCAAAAATAATTTTCAAATTTGTGTTTTAATTCGGAAAATTATCTTTTTCTACTATAGTATGCTTACATTTATGATCTATTTATATTGATTATAAATTACATTACATATGTATTACTAATGGTAAATAATAGTTTCAAGATACAAATATACACTAATTTTATAGATAATTCAATAATCATATACAATCATTAATTGCTAAGAATGTGTTGAATGTGGTACTTTGTTAATTTTAAATATATGTTTATATATATTCAATAGAGATCATTATAAAACGTTATTTAACATGTTATTAATGTTCAATTATAATAGTATTTAATGTACCCATTATATAAATATAAATTGATCATTAAATATTTAATATCTAATATTTGATGGCTACAAATATAGTATATTTAATTTGGAGGTAATACAATTAACATATAATGGGGTGGTTATTATACAACATACATACTGATAAGCAGTTGAATATCTGTTGACATAATATGTCATTTCTTATTATAGACTCCGTATATGGATAACAATATTTATAGCGTGATTCACATGCTACTATCAATAGAATTGTTTATTAGTTGATTTGTATATTTTCGTGGGAACCCTTAAAATAAACAATCATACATGTAAACTATTTAGAACATATTCTAAATGTTGTATATTCAAACTGTGAAATGTGCAACAACAATCAACTAGAGTAAGATTCTCAAAGTTCCTTAAGTCCATCATGTGTATTTCATTGTTTTATTGATATATAAATATAATCATTTAAATATCAAAGAAGTTTATAATAACATTTTATTTTATTATTAATAATAAGAATTATAATAATAAGTAATACTAACTAATACTATAGATTATATATCATAATTAGTGATACTGTTATAGATTATAATCTGCCAATAAGATATATATCATAATTTAGATTCCGATTTAGATTCATTGTGGTAATAATTGAAAGTTTTATTAAATAAATCTGTTATAAAATTGCTATATCATTGATAAATGTTGATTATCATATATTATATTACCCGGTTAAGTAAAGATTCTGAAAACTACATAATATTTTCATTTAATATATTGACTTTATAACATAATTAATAAGTTAATATCAATGACAAATATCATTAATTATATAATATGATTATATTTATATTAATTTATTATTTATAAAATATAATATATATGTAGAATATGTATTCATATGTAATATAATAATTACCATCCAATATTCTCCAGTGTATACTCAGTATATATTTATTTAATAAAATAAATATTGTTAAATATATTTTTACAATAAAAACTTTATTTAATAGAAAATATAATTTACATGTTTATATGTGTTTAAAATATTCATAATATACGAAATAATATTTTGATTATTATATTGCCATAACTTGTAAAAAGAATCTGCATCTTCATCTGGTAAATCCCATCTGAATGATTTACGAATTATTAATATGAAAAGCGTTAAAGATGTCCGATGTATAAGTGAACAGAAGAACCAAAACATTCCTGAACTACCAAATATTGATAACCTTAAGGTATAATGATGAGTTGTTATATTTATTGTAATATTTTGTATCTTTACTGGAAAAATATTATTGCATAAAACATGAATTTTTAAACAATTAATATTATTTAAAAAATAAAATAAATAATTTAGCATAATTTCAATTTTTGTTTTACATTAGTAATTATTTTCTTTTTTATAGATTTTGAAGAGAAAGAAGGATAACATTCAGATGAGAGATCGACAACTGGCCTATATCGGATCCGGAGTTACCAATGAAGCCCAAAGTATCCTAAACTATATCACTAAGACGTTAGTATATATATTTATCAAATTCATCATATCATTAGTAAATAGTTTAATATGTGGCATATGTAATGGTTTAATACTTAATTTTTAGAAATTGCATATCAACTTAAATAGATAAGCTTTATTTGCTTATCATATATAATTAATATCTGCAAATATTGTTATCACGCACACATGCTTATATCATCAAACACATACATACACTTATATCAGCATGACAATTTCCATTCATATTTACGCACGCTAAATTGTATATAAGAATTCTTATTATACAATTAAGTTGTTTGTATACTTTTGTTATTTAATTAAGTAAATGTATTTAATTAATTAAATGCCTCTGATTTCATAAGTAATGATTAGTCAACTCTACATCGATGAGCCTAAAGTAGGAACGACTCATTTCTAAATATACGAATAACAAGATCTACAGCAATATGAAATATGAACAGAAGATATAGCAGCAATAATCAACATCCAGTTTACAGAAACATCAACCAACGCAACATAAAACCTATTTCAATCAACAAAACTGCCTCACTTGTGGGAATCAAACGCAATTGCTTGGTTTGTTACTACTAAACCACAATTTTCCAATGCTAATATTACAATTGACACTGCAAAATCCGTCATTATCCAATGAACTAGCCAGAAAAATATCTATATTTACATCTTCTATGTATTGATAAATCGCTAAACCTTAAAATATTCATTTGCAATCTAACAACTAGCAAATTGAAATATTTCAGGAGATTTAGCATCCAGTTTATTATTAAATTATATGAGATCTAAATGGACAATAGAATCTATTACTCAAAATATAGTGGCAAATATTTTCAGATAATTTGAAAGAGTATTCTAAAGCTTACTCGATAGTATATCTCATGTCAGAAATAGATAAGTAGATAAGACATAAACATCTTTAAAAATAATATTTATTTTATTATTTTTGATAGCTACATATCATTAGGAACAAATAATTATTTAAAATGTAGGCATTATTTATAAAAGCATTATATTTTCGAATATGTTATCAGCAATGCTGATATTTAAAAAAGTTATTGGAATAACCGGTTAAAATAATCGTTTTGTAAGATTTAAAACATATTTAAAATAAATTAATTTATTAAATTAATTTTATTTATAATTTATTAGATTTTGTGAATATAACAATATTATATCTATATTTTGCAAGTTGAATATGAAATTAAGTTTACTATTCTTGATTTATTATGATCTTATGCATACTTAATCTTACTATGCTATGTATATAATATATTTTATAATTATATATAACTTATACCTATTTTGAGGTACAAAATTAATAGTTTAATGGGGATTTATTACTTATAAATTAATATTCAAATAATATCATTATTTCCATTATTATTACAGTATTATTATTAATATTTTGTATAAGTTAATAGATATTTTGAAATCTTCTCTTGAAATAATAATAGGTAATATGTGTATTAATTAATTGTATTGAGTAATAGACTCTATTGCCCAGTCATACACTTAGTACAGTAACAATATGCTGTAATTATACATACAGTCACTTACAGAAAAAGTAAATTCAATAGATAAAATAAAATCAAACAAATGGAAAAACACAAAATCACGTAACAGTTGTCCATGGGTATTGCTTTTATCATAGAAAATTAGTAATAAAGCGTGAACATGTCAAATATCTTAATAGAAACATGCCCATCAGAATAACATTTTTATACCTGACCAGTAGGTCTTCAAATAATACATATAATATCGTTAGTTGAGCAGAAGTGTATTCGACAACTCAAAATGAAAATCAAACCCTTCGTCAGCCTGTTGCGGTAAAATATTCTTCATACTGTAGTAACGAACAACAAATAAATACACACATTCTTTTATGATCGCAGATATCTCTAAACCAATTTTCGAAAACAATTTGTTTGAAGTAATTTTGTTTCCCAATCAATTTCCCTAGAAAGAAGTAATTAAATATCAATCATCGATATTGTATACTCTAAATTTAACAATGAATACTATAATTGATTAAGTATATAGAATGAATTTCCAGAAATCGTGTATCTAAGCTTGATATTGTGCGAATTAAACAATAAAAACCGACATACTTCATACTACCACAAAATCATGAAGCTTTTTACATATAGAAAAAAGATAATTTAAATTGGGTGGTAAGAAAAGGCATCATCAGAAAATCTAAGATCGTCTAGTATTCACCAATACATGATTAAGAACACTTCTGAAGTTTTTAGATAATTAGGTGAACACTGATTTCTAAATAACGACTTCGAGTGAATGAAGAAAATATAAGAAAATCAAACATAATTGTACATTAACGTAATAATCAGCCGAAGAAAAACCTTCAGACACGTCGAGTAAAGTATTCACAGCTATCGACAATAAAAGGTATGCAAGGATTTCTTTTTATAATTGTTTTCCTCCGCATTCATGAAACTGCTTACTAAAAATAATCTGGGTGGATAACGGAACCAGAAACCTCATGTATGCAACGCAGCAAAACAACTCTATTATATAATCAGCCAATTAATGTTCGTACACAATCTACGTTGGACTTTTCTGGAATCGCTATAGCGGCATTAGAACAAGAAATCGATTCGATTTTTAACAATTGGCATTTAAATTACCGATGAAATATATAATTTATTAATACCTGGTGAATTATTCCACAGATTATCACTCTTTCGTGTTGAAATCGATACAATTAAGAATACCGAATAATCTAAAGAAACTAGGTGGTATTTTTAAATACCAGAAGTAAGAGGAACTGCTACTACATCTATGGAATTACTTTAACAGTTTAATATCCAAATACACCATGACATAATTGGCAATAAATTTAATAACAAAGTTAAACTAATTGTTCCGTTAAGGCAAAATATGTTGGTTTTGTATCGAAAATACAATTACATACGCCATTAAACAGATTCAACGTATCGACACAAAGATTTGACCATATTTTTATATTTGAACCCATATCAAAAAAAACTTCACAAAATTCATTCACAATTATTAATAGTTTGCTTGTTGGCCTGCTGTTTTCCAATATAAGATTATAATAATATCTCAAAATAATAGAAATAACGACCTCATTTTATGGAAATAATAAATCTCACTATATATTCAACACCTTCAACAATTATTGTTTAAGAAACAATCTCATCGAACTCCAATGTATATATGATTGACGTACAACAGAGTACAACAGAATTAGAAATAATAAGGACTGCAAAAGTATCAGTCAACAGATTTTAAGCCAACATTCCATACAAATAAATTCGAGCGTAAAATCATCATCAGAACATGATTACCTTGAAGATCACTTGCAGCAATTGCGGATATTATCACTTTACGTCAATTTAATGTATATTTACTCATATTAGCAATTGTTATTGTCACGCAAACTTGTATATACTTTCATATACCACATGCTTATAGCAACAATACCCATGGTAAATTGCATGTGTCTAAAATTAGAATGTTATTCATTGGACAATTAATCTTGTTTAAATACTTTTTACACTTGTTATTTAAATAAATGTATTTAATTAATTTAGATGACTCTTATTTCATAATATCAATACTACAATATATTTATATTTATATATATATATATATTTATATATACATTGCGTTACTGTATATAAATATGTTGTGTTATTGTAAAATCTGTAGATGTTATTAATGTTGCTTTTGAATATTTAGTGGTTTAATATTAGTAATTATAAAGAGTGGGTATTTTAAACTAAATTTACTAACATTATTTTATATACTTTAAACAGGTAAACACCATGTATCCATTATTCGTTTTGTATATTATATATTTGATTAGTGCATTATACATTTGTATTATTATTATAATTATCATTATAATATTTGTATGATTACAAATATTAATCCAAAAATTAAAAAAAAACTGCTTAATAATAATTTAAAAAAATTTAATTGTATTTACTGATATATATATATTTACTGACATTAAAGAATATATGATCAAATATGAGTTTATATATATATATAATTAAACTATATTGCTATTTACATTTTAAAATTAGTTAATTATATAATATAAACAAAAACCTTGAGTAATGTCATACCAAATCATTCATTATTGAATTACTAGGTAAAAAAAACACTGGTAAAATTTAGACATTACATAATTATTACATTTTCATTTATAATAATTTAATGACTAATTTTAATTTGAAAAATAATAATACAATATTATTTAATAATATAATATTATATGATTTATTAATAATATGACTTATGTAATTCTTCATAATTTTTTGCGTAAACCAACCTCAAAAAACAGCTCATTTCAATAGTGGTTTGATTTCATAATGAAATGTAATATAGTGCACTATATAATGCATATTTATTTGTATTAATACGTTTATATACAATTATATTTAAGGCATAAACTTGATATATATCTTAATGAATATTTTAATAATAGATAATAATAGATAATAAACTATTGAAAGATAACTCAAGACATATGTCATGTTTATATTTTTATAAGTTTGTATTGGTATCTCAATGGTATATTACATAATATCTAAATATCATACACCTTTTCATAATATAATTAATTAAATTGTAATTAATTAGGTTGTAATTAATTAAATCATTAAGTAGTGTATTAAATTGCACTACGTAACATTAAAATTAACATTATTCCTTTCAGAATAACAGATGTGAAATGGAAGGATCAAGATATCATTGTCATGGATAAGGTTGTAATATCATCGCCTTATCAGCCTGAGAATTGTCGACCAATCGGAACTGGCAGCACTCAGCAGTATGATATAGCAGTTAAACAAATAAAGAAAGTGGTTTGTAGTACCCTGTATATAAGATTATTAGGACCTCAACTATTTATGTATTGAATTTGTAAATTCTTATTTACTCATTAATAGGAAAATAAATTTTTTGTAAAAAAAATGTATATCTTAAAACTTGCAAAATTATTTTTTTTAAATATTTTTTTATTATTTAATATTCAAATATAATATTTTTTATATAATTTGATATAAAATCAAGTCCAAACACCATATAAAAAACTCTTAAAAGTAATTTTATAAACTATTACTGGTAGTAAATTTCAATAATATTAAATTAGTTATATATAAATTGAATATTTACTATAATTTAATTAAATTTACAAAAATTGTTTAAAATTTAAATTGTCATTTATACTTTAGTGTCAAAGGTTATATTAACCCCAAAGACTATATATATATTTATAACATTTGATTAGCTACGAAGCATTACATTCTTTAGAATTATCATTTGATTATTTTCTTTTATTTCCAAAAAAAATTTGTTTTGAATGCCTAGACATAAGAAGATGAAACGAATTCACCAAGTACTTTATATGAAACGAATGTTATGTATTACTGATTATACACTTTATATCCAAAATATAATTTACTATTCAATATATAAATTTTAACTACTAAGTTCAATCAATTTTTAAAATTAGAATAAATTAATAAATCATTAAATTTATTTTCTCAGAATATTAAAATTGTATATAAAAATAATACTTTTATTTTTGTCCAATTAATCTCAAATTTACAGATTGTTTAATATTTATTGGTATATTTGATTAATCAATTTAAAAAAAATTAATTTACAATAAAAAATTATTTCAGAAAAATCGTGTGCAATTTTGATGACACTTTTTATATACAATACTTCTAGAATAAAAAATCTTAGAAATATATAATTTTTATAAATATGAAAAACTTATATATAACTAATCTATTTGACTTTATTTAATGTAAATATGTTCATTTTCCAGATAGCCACATAAAAACATAAAACATAAATAAAAACCTTATTCTTTATATATGAGAATAAAACATGCTAGACAATATACCCCTAATTTAGTATTTATTAAATAAATATTCAATTAAACAGTTATCAATATTAATAATGTATTAATAGCAGGATTCTTAATAATATAGAATTAGTAATATATAATATTTTAATTTAAATATTTTTTCACTTTCAGATTGAGAAATATCACAGGGATAATCACGATTTATAAATGAAATAAAACATTTCTGATAAGTGGATAGCCGAATACATCTGTTTATAACAAATTCATTCAACTAAAGAATTTATTCTTTTTAGAAGTTTTTCAGTCTTGAAAAAACCTCTTTTGAAATGTGATTTTATTGCATGGAGTTTTATTACATATTGTATCATTACATAATTTTATATTGTTTATGATTTTATTCATAATAATTATGAATAAATTAAAAATCAATAAATTTCATACTATTTACTTTGAAGATATTAGTAAGGTTTATTTTATATAATTAAGCAGTTCTGTTATTAAATTAATTATAATATATTACTTATAAAATGTATACTTAAAATATAACTAATAATTTATAAGTTATATTTAAAGTATTAATTTTGATACAGCCTATTATATAATATTTGAGTAATATCTACAATAGTAATTTAGTATATTAGTGTTTATGTTTAAAGATATATTTGCATTAATTATTATACTTGGCAATGCATTATTTTATTGCAGTCTATTATTGGATTGCTTATAGGGTTAATAAGTGTATTCATTCTATTCATTTTACAAATAAAACTATATTCTTCATAAGAATATTAGGTACATATAACTAGCTGATCTTTAGTAATTAATGTTATTCTAAATAAAATACCAGATCAACTAACTGTCACACAAGTATCTTTTATATATGGTATAATCTAATAAGTTAATTGATTCTTTCGTTAAAAAGCAATTTTTCATGATTATGAATAAAGTAGAATTAAAATTCTAAATTATTACTTTAATAATAGAATTAATAAAATCTTTTTTTTAAATAATTAATTAATGATTATTGCATATATATATTAAGTATGTATATCATGACAATGGTATATATTTAAATGAACTGTTATTCACTTTTTAAAATATATTAGAATATGTATTTCGATTTACTTAAATATGGTAAATATAATTAATGGTATAACATACACACACGCATACATATACTTAAAAAGTATTGTTTTACAATTTTGTTTAATATATATAGAGTCTGAGCATATAATATATATTAACAAGTTTATATTATGAATATTAGCAGGCCTACGGGGTTTAGCCCCTCAGGGATCTTTGATATTATATACCCAATATTCCATTAAAAACTCTGATTATGTTTCCATTGTTTGTGTTTTAATTAATCCCTCTTTTTCGTATATCAAATATTATATAATGAAATATATGAAATATCAATATATAATGAAATTAGGATCAAATGAAAAGTAAAAATTAATCAAACAATAGAAATATAATTAGAGTGGTATATTATATATAATTGAAATTATTGGGTTAAAGTGGATTGCATAGCTCTACTGTATGTTCCCTATAGAAAATAATTATCAAGCATTTTAACATTTCAATTTTTTACACATCGCCTTTTTAAGAAGATATATCTATAGCATAGTATCCAGTATCCATATTATAGCTACACCGATGACAAATATACATTAGTTAATGTAAAATGATACCTTACTCTTATTTAGATTTATTATTGTAACGCCTAGTTTATGGAATGACTAGACATTAAGTTTACATGCATCTTTGCGTAAATTTAATTCACAAAACTAAAAATTATTAAAGCTTCAAAAACTATATTTTTTTTATATAACTATTCAAATCTAACATTTGGGTTATAACCTACTAATGAACAGTTATTCATTTAACAAAACAATATCAATACTTTGATACTATCAATACTCTGTATAAATTAAACAAACCATCACTTTTATAAATTTATAATTTATATCTATTTAATTCAAAGGATTGATGGATGGCAATAAATCTATTAATATGTATATGTATTATTATATTTTTAACCATTATTATATATTTATATAGGTGTAAACTATAATAAGTTAATCTATTATACTAAACGAACCACGTGAATATAATAATCGTTATCACTTAATATACTCGACAATTATAAATATTTTTTATAATTTATTGTATAGAAGTGTATTCGACACTATAAAAACCCGCGCGATTCATATAATTCACCAATGGCAGGAAATTATTTCAATGCTGATTCTACTGACGCGCGACACAAATCAATTTCACTGAATTGGATTTGAGTATGCGGGCGTCTTTGCTCAAGCCTCAAAAGGAAACAGCCGTCTGATTTGAGATTCAATCATTAGGTGGATTTAGAAACGTTCGTTTAGTCTCCACAAAATCGTAAATATATCCTCCTCCGAAGTAGTAGATCACCTGAAATGACAGCAGGAAACTAGGGTATGGAAATCCGGATCGAGACAGAAACATTGTCACTGTGGTTGGCGGTGTGCATCCTATCGTCGCTAGCGACAAGCGGTGTTCGCGTGAAATGCAAAGACGCCCTGGAGATGTGTTCGTCGGTTTCGGGCTGCAAGATGGGTATGTCAAATTACCAGCGAAATTGCCGTGATGTTATGGAAGGAGAAATCAACTACTGTTCCACGAAGTGCCGAGAATCTCTAGTGGCCCTAATTATCGCCGGTAAGTTGACTTCTAATTCAAGTATATTCATTGTAGACATATATATATATATATATATATATATATACATGTATATGATATATATATATAAATATTTTATATTACCTTATTAGATATTATTTATTACTCTTTATTATAGACATGATATGTAATTGCATTATCTCGTAAAGAAAACAATATGTAAATATTCAGGGTATATAATATAGAGTAATAACTAGTATATGTATATAATATACATATACTATATATACTTGTATATAAAGCAATATGAAATAATATATAATTATCTATATCACAAATATTTCTTCTGGTTTTTAAAATCTTCGCAAATCAATATACATGTCTTTAAATAGAATTGCTCTGATTACGTAAACTATATATACAAATTAGCTATTATTATTTCATAATGTTACTTACATACTACATACTATTATTTACATACTATATAATGTTATTTACTTACTATATAATGTTATTTACATACAATATAATGTTATTTAGATACTATATAATGTTATTTACATACTACATAATATTATTTACATACTATATAATGTTATTTACATACTATATAATGTCATTTACATACAATATAATGTTATTTACATACTATATAATGTTATTTACATACTACATAATGTTATTTACATACTATATAATGTTATTTACATACTATATAATATTACTTACATACAATATAATGTTATTTACATACTATATAATGTTATTTACATACTACATAATGTTATTTACATACTATATAATGTTATTTACATACTATATAATATTACTTACATACGATATAATGTTATTTACATACTATATAATGTTATTTACATACAATATAATGTTATTTACATACTATATAATGTTATTTACATACTAAATAATGTTATTTACATACTATATAATGTTATTTACATACTATATAATGTTATTTACTTACCATATACTATATATTTATACCCAAACTCAAATATTGATTGAATGAAGTATACTTTTTATATACATATATGCATGTCCTATACGTACTCTCCCAGGGTTGTAAGATATATATTGCTAATATATTGCTAATAAAGTATACCTTAACGTATAGATACCTATACATAATCTATATATAGACTATAGTCTATATATAGCCATAAATCGTTAACTAGAGTTAGAAACCGAATAATACTATTTTATATGTATACAATAGAAACTTAAATTTAGTATACGATATGTGATATACTCTTGTCAGAAGTG
>OZ038313.1:26537914-26592914 GCA_964035775.1 Osedax frankpressi
AAATAAAGTTGGTGATTTTAATTTAATTTATGTATAATAATAATAAACATGCATATATGGTATATACCATATAAATAATTATCTGATAATTATATCCGCTTATGTATATATATATATATATATACATATATATATATATATATATATATATATATATATATGTATATATATATATATATATATAATATGAACTGATTTTAACTTAGTTTGAATTCTTTTTCTCATTTTCAATTATGGAATTTTTAAATCGATAATCGCGATATTGTTTTTCTCCGAATCTCTCAATCATATTTAATTATATGCTGACAGCTCTATCCTATTACTCGGTACGATATCGTTACATGTGTAGCGCTTATTTCATTGGTCGCATTTACATAAAGTAACTATTATCATTACAATATGTAATTATGTTTGAAGAATATAATATTAATTTTACATAATCTTTTAAATAACATGCGTTCAAATAGAATAATCGTTTTTTTGTATCCGTATATATATATATATATATATATATATAATATCCGGATTTAATATAATATCTACATTATGTGAAGTTATTTACTGGTGTTGATGGTATCTTGGTTATAGTTTTAAATTAACTTCCATTAAATAAAGTTATCGGGTATTATTATATACCCGAGTTATAAAGTGAAGTTTATATTTTGAAGAGTGATTTTAAAAGTTTGTAGTTACATTTTGCAATGTAAATTAATATTAAATATTAAATATTAAATAACGAATATTTACTATAGAAATTATTGTAGTTAAATAATTTACATTACTCACATATATCCATATATGAATTTTTAAAGTAGAGTGAATATCGAGCATTATTAGTGTGATAAGATTATTAACATTAGTATGTTGTACGACGTACAACATAATAATGTTAATAATACGTTGTCGTACACTGTACGACGTACACTGTACGTGTACGATCAGTATAGGATTGCGAATACGAGTTTATAATTTATAATAAATGTATTAATTAATATTAATTTATAAATGTATTATAATATTTATATTGTATCATTTATCTTTTACTAATTATATAAATAAATATATTTATATTTTTCAATCATTTAAATTATAATACAACAATGTTGTATATTTGTTTTGAATATTATTAATAATAATTAATACTATATAAAATAAGATTTAATTATAAAAATAAAATATTAAGTAATTTCAAAAATTATGTTAATGTTTCTATTGGAATAAAGAATAACAAATAACAGATATTATTTTTAATTGTATCAATTAACAATTTACGGGGCATTGTATCTACTCGAATTTTTTTTAAATAATAAAATTTTAAATATATTTTTTCAATCGTTTTAATTATAAATCAGATGGAATACATTTATATAGTTTAATATCAATATTCTATTCTGCTAATTAATTATATGTATATTCAAAAAATATAAGAATATTTAAAAGTATCTCAAATTTCCTAATTAAAGCATTTAGGGCAGTTTACATTTATCTATAGTAAAGACAAAACGGCACCTTAAATATATATATATCGAAAATATTGTGATCCATCATGTTCGAATAAAACGAAATTGTATTTTAAAATTTAATATAAAAAAAAGAAGTTGAATGCTAAAGTTCGTTTATAATAAATATCTTTTTCTATGATTCTTATTTTTGGGATTCCATAATAGTCTATTAGATACAGAATAGGAGATCATGAAAGGGTTTTAAATTTAAATACAAATATTATTAAAAATCTTTGATATCATTCGAAAGCTGTTGAAAATAATGAATATATTATATTTTAAATTACATGGCATTACTGTATCATAGGCATTGAAAAATAATTTTCCTGTAGTTTCCAAATCTAGCGTAAAACATTTTTTAATTTCGCAATCAGATTCGACACAAATTCTATGCTATTTCAATAGATGTAAACCGTCCTTTAGAATTAAATTTATCAAAAATATAAATTCTAAAAACAAATAATACATCATAATATTATCATCGTATTTATTATTAAACAAATTTTGTTGCGATGGCGAGTACTTTAGTGAATTCGCCTTTCATCGAGCGGAGCATGGACGGCACGGGTACGCGGACCCTGGTGCCCGTGGGGGCACCATTGTCCTCCACTAGCACGATGTTGTTCGAGTCGTAACGAGGCACGCCGACCGCTTGACGTTGCTTGACGCCGACGATATACGCCTTCTTCTTCTGACCCTTTATGGCTACGAGTATCTGAGAGCGGGAAGGGGGAATATTTAGGCGATTTAGGTCGGTAAACAAATCTATATGAACAGATATCGTAATTATAGATATCTTGAAGCATACATCTACTAACCGTGTATACATACAAACATATAACTATATAAAGAAATTAGGAGAATAAATACAATCGAAATGAATTAATAATAATAAAAGCAATTCAATTTAGGAGTTAGTTAATAATCCAACTAAAAATCTATTAATAGAATATTTATAGTTTACTGCTATATTATTATAGGGGTTATTTGGATATTAAGTGTTACCTAAAATAAAAAGTCCAGTGCCTGGATAATTACATAATTCATAAATAATAATAATTTGTAGTGCATCCGAATACTCTCACTAATAAAATAACACTAGTGATTTTCAAATGATTTTCAAATGCCATATATTAAAATATAAATGTATTTATAATATTTGCATATTAATAAATTATAGTGCGTACGATATGTAAAAATTAGTATAAAATTATTTAGAAAATATAAATATTATTTCTGATTTATCCAAAAACTATATATATGATTTTTCTATTACAAATCTAGTTTATCAAAATAAAAAATAATATTGATATAAATAATTGAAATAAAGAACATTTAAAGCTAATATTTATATAAGGTTAGACATTAAAAATAATTATATATAATTAATAAATCAAATTAATTATAATAACAAAATAATATGAAATATAATTTGATAAAAATATATGATTGATTATGTATTTTTCTACACTAACAATTTTCGGATATAAAACTAAACAAATTTTTACAAACTTTATCTCCAAGAGTACCAATTTCTTTTTTGTTGTATACGTGAATACATTTCGCCAACCGTCCACTGACCAATGCTGACCGGCCCAATGCACTGTTATCAACCACCTGTAGTCTTGTCAACTTGATGATATGCGATCGGGATGAACTGGTACTGTATTTATTTGAAACATTTTGAAGTTAAACGCAGTAAAGTGTGCAGAAAATAAAACATCAACAATATATAAATATTATATAATAGTTTACAGCACTCAAGCAATAGCTATATGATTATTATCTTAAATGGATATTGATAACTAATAAAAGTTATTCTAACCTAAAGTGTGTAGTCTGACTAAGGATGGTTTGAAAACTTGTTGCTGCACATATATGTTTACATTTGGTTAGAGTATTCATATCAATCTGCGGAAATATATTAAAATACAACGAATAATTAACAATTTGTTAAAATGTAATTACTATATGGAATTTAATGTTAAAACATAATATTATAATTTAAACTATATATTTAACTTATATAAGTTTAAGTGTATAAAACATGAAGAAATACATTACATGCTAAATTATAAATTTGTTAACAAATAATTTAATAAATTCAAAGATATGGGCAGAATTATATAAGCAAATATGATTACATATGGTTAAATGTTTTTGAATACATTTATCTATATTAAATTAAGAATTATAATTCAGTGGATAATCCTTTTTTTAATATATCATAAATATAATTAATATATATTTAAAAGGTAGTTAAAAAATTAATGTATTAAACATAAATTATAGAATTAAACATTCAAATAAATGTAAATTTTTTATTCATAATGTATATAAATTTACAATTTAAAAATACAATGCAAAATATAACAAAATAAATTATCAATGAATTAAAGTTTTACTTTTTTAATATAATAAACATATCTCATTACATTTATATAAATTATTATAAGTATAAATTGGATTAGTATTGCATATTGTGATTTAACCAGATATTTACTAATATATATATAAATGTTTGTCTATGGTTATACTCTTTACTAGTTTTAATATACAATTACTTAAATAGGTCAATAATTAAGAAACAATTTAAATCCCACAATATCAAATTGTCAATAATATACATCAATATATATAATTATATACATTATTTTTTTTATTTCATATATGAATATCATATAAGATATTATCGTCAATATAGTCAACTAGTTAAATCGATTAACAATAACTATCCATATTTAAGGTAGGTCAATGAATTAATATCATTTAAATTAATTTTGAAATATATTTTGTTAATTAATACCATATAAACGCAGTATATTTAATATATTTTCAATTTGACACTTAGAATATTTGAATTCATTATTTATAATATCTATACACATAAATAGTTTTTTTTAATTATATCGGCAATAGGAAATATCATATACATTTATTTTTATTGAGACGTATAAATAACATAAATAGCAAATTCAGTAAACAAAATTTACAATATGAAGTCGGTTATAATATTTTCACAATATTTTTTGGAAATAACTACTTTTTAAAATAATGGATATTATCATTGTTGTATTTAGTTATTGAAATCTAAAATATATATATGTAACTCAATAACAATTTAAATATAATGGATGATTGACTTAATAAATCAACAGCAACTTGAATTAGTGAATCTTAATTCATTAAAATACCTATATATTTTATTTCAATGTTAATATCATTTAATAATTAATTTATATTTTTAAATAATATGATTTAAGACATACTTATATGAATGCGTATTTAAATATATCAGAAAATCAATAAATATGAATTATTATACAAATTGTAGTAAATATTGAAGGACAATTTTTTCAAATATATTAAAATTTTAATATTTATTTACATTATGATCTGTGATTTTATATAAAAATCTAAAACATAGATTTATATTATCAACATTCCAAAATATCCTTCTATCTTATAATTTAAATAAATTTAATTAAATGTAATGTTTGCGATTTTAAGCTATTTTAAAATTAAGTTATCAAACTTTTACAATTTCAAAAACGGCAAATTATTATATTTTTTATATATCTATATTTGAATTATAAATTTATTAATAATATAATTAATATCTATAAATCTATAATTTTCCAATAAGCTTCATAGGTAAATATAATCCTTTTGTTATTGTACGTTTTGTTGATAATGACAACAAATGGGGAAAAATAGTTTATAATAATTATTATACTTGATGTTCTCTTTATATCCATATCGAATAGGTAAATTTAATTGTCTATACATTTTACCATTTGATTATGCAATTTATTATAAAATTTGTATTATCATTCAATGTTAGCAATTAATGTTATATATTAAAATAATAATAATTATTAATTCAATTATTTAGAATAAATTATATATTTAGTATTTATTTATTATATATAAATTACGAGTAGTTATGTAAATTATAACATATTCCGGCTAATATATGATTTATTTATGTATTTAGCTAGTAACTAACATCTACTATAATTATTATAAAGATATTACATTATTATTTTAAATTATATTATAGAATTTGTTTTAAATTTTCTATTAAAACCTCTATTTTTAGATTTTATTATTATTTACCTATCTCATCAACCCAATAAATCAAGTAATAATAATAATAAAATTAATATTATATATTAATTAAATTGTATTATATTTCATGTTGTATTAAGCCCGGAGATTATTGAGAAGACCCGTTTTACAATCAATGTTATACCTACCTAATTCAGTTTAATATTATTATGTCCTATATATTTAAACACTTAAATTATTTATTAATATATTATTATATTGATATCATATAACTCTAATTTATGAGCAACACTATTCTATGATAAATAGATATTTCTTTGAAAAACATTTATTTGATTCAATTTTTTAATATAGTTACTTAATACAAAGTTATATAAATTTCACTAAATTATAAACTAATATTATTAAATACATTAAAATTAAATAATATAGTGAATTATTATTGACTATTTGCGTTATTTATTAGATATACATGTTTAGTAAATATATTAATATTTTACTTATATGAATACATCCATTTTACAATATGTACTGAATAAATTTCATTTTTCTATTATATTGATTCGTGGTTACAGTAGTATTTACGGTATGACGTTAATCCTCTAGTTTGACCTAATTCCATGAATCACTTGCTATTAACCTGAACTCATTTATTACGCCTTCTCTATAGATACCATACACTCGTACTTTATTCAACACCGTGACTCATAATGGTTTCCATTAAATAGGCCACGGATCACCTTGCCGAGAATCGATCGTCCCGCTATTAATAGATCAAAGTCGTATCGCGTAGTTACGCTTGGATCTCCACATTCTTCTTCATTTTATATAACAGACCATAGTATCTGCCGATCGTACAGTAAATGAGATTGAACTCGCATTTAAGATTTAAAATTAATATGAATTTAAAAAGTATATTTTAACTCATTTTATATATACTATAACTGAATCCACATGGAAATTTTAAAGTGGGGCTCCAATGTTCCAGATTTATGTTAGTTTATATAATTCTCAATAATCTTAATAAATACTAGTTATATATATATATATATATATATATATATATATATATATATATATATATATATATATAGATTAAAAAATGTATTACAAAATCGCTATTTTCTTAGTATATTACAATATATAAATTAATTTCTTCTGACTCGTTTACAATACGATGCCGACGGGTTACGATAACTCGAGTTATCTGATCTCATCGCGATCGTATCGTACCACTTCGAATCTGCGTAAATCATTCTTTCCGCCGACGCCTCGTCTCTAGTCACCGAGCCGGGAGCCAAGTATGGTTTGGTGTCGGAATCGTTGCGCCATACGTTCTCTGCGGCGAAAGCGTGTTCCATGTTCTGCGGAGGTCGCAAGTGCAAGTATTGTGACGCCGCCCCTCTCGCCGGACATTCCGCCTGGTCGGACGATCAACGAGTCATCGCCGGACTCTACTCCAACTGGTTGATAGTGTGTAATGCATTTATATCTCAACTTTTGTGATATGTAAATAGAGTCTCCTCCTGGTTTATAGTAGTATAGAATTTATTAGAATTAATAAAGTTTAGTAAAAGTTATAGGTCTAAAAGATTTATATTTATCAATTGTAATATTATTTGTATTCTTAATATATAAACTAATTTATTATTTCATGTAACAAATTCATTATTAATCTCTAGATATTTGAATACAACACTTTTTTATATAGTAAACAATTCAATTCTACGAGCATATTTTTTTAAACTTTATTTCTAAATCGTTTTTATTTGATATGGTAATATATTTAATACAGTTGTGTTTGCAGGATTACAGACAATATTCTAGCCATGTCACGTCCGAGTGAGTACGTCAATGAAAAACATAACCTAGTTGCCAGTTTCAAACAGTTGGTCATACATTGGTATACCAATAACGATCATTAATATTTAATTACAACTGTTCGCGCCAATTCTATAAAGCAATGGATTTGGAGAATCTGAAATAGTATTAATACAAATAGAAATGTGAATGCACTCATCAACAGGTGTGGAATAAAAACAATCATAAATCTGCAAATATCCGGAGAACATGCTTCCTGTGGTCCTAACCCTCTTTTGCAGAGTGGTTTCTCGTACGACCCAGAAATGTTTATGAAGAAACAGTGTTTGTAATTTATATAGAATATATTAACTAGAAAATATACTAACAATATAATATAATAATATAATATATATATGATAGTTTCGAAATATAGAATAATACTATGATAGTGAAGCAAAAGTGTGATTATAACATAAACTTTTTATATATATATATCCTATACGATTAGTTAATTCTGACTTTACCCTAATCCAGGTCTAATCTAATTAGTCTGAATCTTATTTCTGCATTATGCAATCATACAGTAACTATTTATTATGATATTGGCTTACAGTTATCCCACATGCTTTACCTCTTTTGCAGTTTTCTATTACAACTTCGGCTGGCAGGACTACAATGTGGGTTCGCTGACCAATATCCTCGACATGGTGAAGGTCATGCAGTTTGCATTGACAGAGGGCAAAGTCGCGGTTCATTGCCACGCGGGACTTGGTACGTATGTTGCATATATGTAAATATCGATAAAATAAGTGGTAATCTATTACATACTTACATACTTTGTATCGATAAATATTATCCATTTTTAGAGATGTTTTTTTTGTTATCTATTATAATAACAACAACAACAATGTCAATGTTATTATATATTGATTCACTTAGTAAGGTCCTCAGTCACATAATCTGTTTATTGCTGTGATTTGATTAAATTTAGTGGTGAAGATAATATGTTTTATGAACATCTTCGGTATATGTCTGTAGTTGGTGAAATATTTATTCTGAATTGTAGATATTTAGTTACCACAGTTTTACATTCTCTAACTAATTTAATATCTATGTTAAATTTCAAATAATACAACTATTATTTATTTTTTAACTTAAAATTAATCTCTTCCATAAAGAAATCAACCTTTTCATAAATTAAAAATATAATTTACGTATGCAATATGAATATATATTCATATCCGGCGTAATTAAAGTAAAGTACAATGTAATGTTCCTTTGTTCTCAAGATTCATAAAATGAAATCTTACCATTATTCTCACCTTAACACACCACATGGTTATGAATCATCGGAAGTATTTGATAAACAAGCAGTTTTCAGTTAAACTATTAACATATTTATTTTCTTCGCTAGCAAATAGAATATTACTCCAATATTTCACATACTCTAAAGAAGTATTCTAATTCCTAATGGATTATGAAATATAAGTTAGAAATGGATACGTATTTATCTTATTTAGACTTACTTAGATTTAAAACTTTTTAAATAACTATATTTTATTACTTTCAGTGGCTACAGCTCAAAAACTATATTATTCACCCGCATTCTTTATGACAGGTCGGACGGGAGTTTTAATCGCTTGCTACCTGATTTACGCTAACCGCGTGATGCCAAACGAAGCTATCACTTACATTCGCTTCAAAAGGTTAGCCTTGTAAATGATTTCAATATTTAGTGTTTCTAATCACTCTTGCTACGATTATTGGAATGATTCTATTGTTCTATAATATACATAGAATATAATGGACTCCTCATTACCCTCCAGGCCTAATTCTATACAAACGCGAAGTCAGGTTCAGTGCATCCAGGATTTCGCGGCGTGGATTCAACCTTTTAGAATTATATATCCTGTATTAAAGTTCGTGAGAACAGTGGGATTTTTTACATTTTACAAAAATCATTTGTCATTACTTTTAATTATTAATCAGTTTACATGTTTATATATATATATATATATATATATATATATATATATATTACATTTTACAAAAATCATTTGTCATTACTTTTAATTATTAATCAGTTTACATGTTTATATATTTATATATATATATATATATATATATATATATATATATATGTATATATATAAATAGGTATTTTTATACAATACTCATCTTTATAATAGAATCTAATTTATAATAATAAATATACCATATTAAAATATATATTTAATTATACAACCTTCTGCCGTATTTTATTTAATTCCTAAAATTAAATAACATATTATTTATTACTTTAAACTCCTTACAGTAAGCATACATCATAATCTCTACTATGTGTACACATCTAAATAGACTTCCCCGACATCTATATATATATACTCTAATGATATATATAGTTAATGCATCGATCGGTAAATAATGAGCATGTATTTCACAGTACATCAGCCTACGGATGCTTCACTCTAACTCAATACCTGACAAGACAAACCCAGCTTTTGCATGGCTACGAATCTAGACGATTAAGATATGTACCTAAGGTAAATATTAGTTGGTAAAGTCACTTTAGATTACTTAATAAGGTCCACAGGTAAATTATAAATAAATTAACGAGCTTAAATAAATGACAATTTTCCAATTTCATATTAATATTAATTATAATCATTATAATTTATTATTCAGATTATAAATATTTGTCTTTTGAAACTCCTTGAACTCGGACATATTTCCAGCGAACGACTAAATAATTTGATTCCGAAATTCACTCCATCTAATTTATCTATAGGTTAATACATTAACTGGAATACATATGAATCTACCATGCATATTCTTTATATTAAAAAATTATTCAAATACTTACACGGTATATTATTTGTGTCTATACATATGCCTGGCATATACCGCAGTTACCTCCGATCGACCTTTGACACCACAACCTAAACGTCAATTTTCTGCGGGTTCCACGAAACACTGCGTCACCGTGCAAAGCTTCACGGCCGTTTATAGTTCAACGTATACTTCAGAGGTGCAGATAAAACATAATGTGATTTCATTTTACTAAATATCTATTTGATAATTATATAAAGTTCATATTAGCTAAGATGAACAGGTACGAAGCAATATAGTTATTTTTAATTCACTTTATGATTACACAACAGTTGACCGTTTTAACAAGGAGTTCATCTTCATCATCTTCATCTTCGAATTTCAATTCCTCTTCAGGTTTTTATTAAATGGTGTTGCTTTTGATGTATCCATTAATTTATCTATTTGTAAATAACATATTAGTAAAACTTATTATTTCGGTAGGACATTTTTATTTCGGTGTCCAATAATTAATAGCTATTATAATTATCAATAATATTGATGGTACTTTCTATCCTTTTATTATTATTATATAATGAAATTCTAAAAAAAGAACTTATTATTAATATTATTATATTCGTCATTTTACTTTCCTACTGTTAATTTGATATTTAATGGAAAATAATTATGCATATTTTCAATCTATAGGTGATTCCGAGGGAACAACACTAGTGAACGTCGTTGATGCTCTAGCGACAAACTTTGGTACTAATATCTCGACTTTACTAAAATGCGCAGTCGACAGGCATAAGGTATGTAGGTTGAGAGTACCAGGGAAGTAAAAAGTACTTGTATTGAGGTTTAGGTCGTTCAAAAGAGTTAGTTATTAGAGAAATAGGTTTGGAGAGTTACTATATAAACATAATAGCATATAAACAAAACAGATAATCTATGACATTGTCATTGATCCCGCTTGATTATATAATGTCGTGTCTATTATATTTACACAAATTCTGTTAATTATCATAGAGCATGCTTTTTTTAAACAACTACGGAATTAGAATACATTTTAACTATTGCAAAAATAATACCCTATACTCTGACAGGAGATATTAAACAATACCGGACAATGGGAAGCAATTGAGAATGAAGAAGATCCGCAAGTTCTCTCTCTACTTGTGTGGAATTGGATTGAAACACTGAAAGAGCCGATATTGCATGCACAAGATCTTCCCCTAATGCTCGAATTTATAGATGAACCTCTTACCGGATTGATTCAATTGGAGAAGGTTTTTAATACCATAATAATATTTCTAAATGATACAATTTCTAATAGATAAATTAAATATTTTCCCACTCATTTATTAATCCTATATTTTATTTATCAATGATGATTACCTATAATTATATGTAAATAATTGTAGTCTATAGTTCATCTTATAGAATTATTTTGATATGATATTAAAAACCCATTAACACCTATTAATGTCACCTTTAGTGAATATGTGATGACTAATGCATTAATTCCAATCGTATCCAGGGATCCCACGTAACAATTTTGCACTTAATAACCTGTATACAAATGCTGACACATAAGCATAAATGTGCTCGGGAAGGATTGCTATTGCGTTTGATCGCCGGACTCACTCAACAATCGCACGGCGGCGGAGGCGACGGCGATTGGCTAATCAGCGATAGACTATCGGATTCTTTGCGCTGTTTCTTTGTATCGTTGATGACGATCCTCTAATCTCTGAAAGTGGCATCTCAAAATACTTTCATATTTACTAACTATCGTTTTATTTAGATATTATTCCTATAATATAATTATAAGATCTAATCACTTGTTATATAGTAACAACAATACAATTTATATATTGCTCACATGTCAGTATTGCTAATTAATATTATTTTATACTTTAATGATTGATAGTATTATTTTTATAATTATTCATGTTTACATTATATGATATTATTTTAACATATATAATTTTGTAATATCATTTAATTTCTTCATTTTTTTTGAGCATTTATAATAAGATTTTATTTTAAACATGATGCTTTATTTATTAATTATCATTCATAAACTATATTATCATATTTTTGTATTATTAAAAAAACGAGTTTTTATTATAATACTTTCTATAAATTAAATGGACGAACATTTTAACTTACATATTGATATTGTATAGTATTATGTTAGATTTTATTAACGAAGAATATCAGTAATGAAATTCTGTGCATATTTATAATATAAATGTATATATACATGTTATTTATTTCTGTTATGAAATCCTATAAGTTCAATTAATAAAAAATATTATTTAAATTTATTAATATTCAAGATTTAGTTTCATATTTTTATATATACATTGATTACACTCGATTGATATATTAATTATTTCACTTGAATCTATAATTAAGCTCTTCATATCTGACATTACTGCAATGGTAGAAATTGTATTATTTAACATTGGAATATTTGATAAACAATATAAATAAATAAAATAATAGTTGTATTCAAAGTAAAATATATTATAAATTTAACAATAATATTATATACTTTCACTGCACTGAGATCATCTACAGTTTTTTTTCAGCAACACGTTGCAATCTGATAGATAATATTACGATTGAAACATAAACATTCAACTGAAAACAAAATGATAAACAATCTCCTACGTGAAGTAGTAAGCAAGTTCCTCTTCCTCTCTGGTTGCCTGTTCCGTACCATCCTCCTCTTGTTTCTTCATGCTCGGAGGCTCTGATCTGAAAACCAGCGGCCTTCCAGTCTACAGTGAATCGTACAGAATATATTAAAAGTTATATATAAACAAATCGATTGAATCAAATATATTATAAAACTGAAATATAAAATGTATTAAAAAAAAGCAACTATTAACAATAAATATTGTATTTATTCCCTTCATTAATATCATTTTCCTTGAACTTTATGATACATAGAATATTATTTCCACACAAACAATTTATATAATCATGAATATCATTTCAATTATCTTTAGATCATAAAAGAATTTGTTTTTCTATACATACCCTCTTTCTAGGCTCGGCTTTGGCTCTTTCCAGGGCTCTCTTTATTCTTTCTTCTTGGTGATGCCGCTGTTCTTCCATCTTCTCTTCGCGTTGTTTTAATCGCCTTTCTTTTTCTTTAGCCTAATTGCGAGTGACTATATTATAAATGTGTATATGCTTTGAAAATTACATAGAGTTCGTAAATGCATATTTTATTGCGAAAGAAAATATAATTTACAAATAGTATTAGTTATATTAATAAATAACTTTATGTTAGTATTTTGAAATCATATCTTCTTTTAATTGAATTGGGAAACCTTTTCTGCTGCTTCTACTTTCTCCTGAGGTAGAAGTTCAATTTCTTCAAATAATTCTTCCAATCGATTCTCAATATTTGTCAACATTTGTAAAGTGCCTGAATATAAATAAACACTTATATGTTATATTACATAAATTATATAACTTATATAATTTATATCTAAATTAAATATGTATTAATTAATTAAAATACTAATTACACCTGAATTAATACACAACTGTATACTAATTTATATATTATTCTATTATATTATTTTTAAATTAGAATTATATATTAAAAGATTATAAATATATATAGATATATACTATTTATATATATATATATATATATATATATATATATATATATATTATACAATATATATTTATACTAGCATATTATGGAAATAATTTAAACCTATATTGGCTTCATTTTCTCCGATACAATGTCTGTATACGTCCTCAACTTTTCGATTCAAAGCTTCCAACATTATTTCTTGATCCTCGGATTTGAATTCACCAAATGAAAATAATCTAAAAAAATAATAAATATTATACATTTATTATAAATAAGTAGCATATAATATTAAGAATATAATGTTCAGTTAAATATATTGATTTCTTTATTAAACCTTGACTTAGTTTCCAAATCTTTTGCTTTTTCAAGTTCTTTTTTTATGGACTTCTTTAATTTATCAATTTGATCTTTAAGAATTGATGTTTCTTTTTTCCTGTTAATATACAAATATGTAATAATACTATCATAATATATATATATATATATATATATATATATATATATATATATATATATAAAATATATATTATAAAATAGTATGAATAAAAATGTAATATTTTATATAAAGGTATTAATGATTTTATAATCTGACGATGTTAACATTTTTTTCTCGGTTCCAGTAGTCATTTGACGCATTTCCTCTAGAGCTTCTTCTGTCTCTTGAGAATTTTGAATTAAAGACAGATTCTGTTCTTCCAATTCAGCAAATATGTCCAACAGTTGCTGTGGATCATCGAAGAACAAGTTCTGCTCCTATATTCAATAAGTTAAAGATAAAGTAATATCAAGATGTTTTAATGTTATACTATAGTAGTATTATAATATAGTAGTATTATACTATAGTAGTATTATACTATAGTTATACTAGTAGTATAGTACTATAGTAAGTAGTATAGATATTAAAAATATAATTTGAATACGCACTGCATCTGAATCATCTTCATCTGCATAAATATCACCTGATTCTGTTATATTAACTCTGTGAAAACATATAAACGTAATAATGAATATGTTCACAAAACTATTTTTATTATAAAATAAGTTCACTTTAAAATTTAACGATTTCTTATTAATTTTTTTATGAATCTCAATAAAATTAAAACAGAAACTAGATTATAAAAATATTTTTACACATATAATTGATAGTTTAGTAATTTATAAATGATAAAATACAAAAGTAATTGGTATAAACTTTTTGCCACTGCTTGATTTAGACGTGGTGACTGTTTTCACAGATTTCTTATTTCCTTTTCGATTTAGAATTTTATCGCTTGATGATGAAATACTCTCCTGATCATTTAGTTCTACCAGTTCAATGTATTATAATAAAATATTTATACAGGAGAAAGTAGTAATATTAATAAAAAAAATAGTATAGAAAGTTTAAATTAAAAAGGTATAAATAAAAAAGTAAAGTATAAATTAATAAAGAGCATGCACATGTATACATATTGTACAATCTATAATGCATGAACACAAATTATCCACAATTGTTTAAATAATAATAATATTATTTGGAATTTAATTAACAATTCACATTGAATACAAATAAAATATTTAAGAAATAGTATTAAAGAGAGCTAAAAAAAAGACCGTTGGAGAAAAATATAGAGAATTCACAATACATATTTTATTTTGATAACTTACCACTAGACGAATATGAGGTTGCACTTTCAACTAGAGTTCAGAGAGCATATATATATATTTTTTTGAACTACTTTTAAACGATTTTATAGCTCTAAATATAGTTGTACATTGATAATTTGCTACTATCTTTTTATACGCGAATCTAATATTAAATATATATTCAAAATATTATACCATGACAACAAACCTCTGTTTGACCTCTTCTTCTCTCTTTTATTTCGTGTTTCTTTTGCCTTTTCTTCTATCCATTCCTGATAATTTATTATATTTTGAATTTTAGTAAATATTATATATATATTACATATTATTTAATTATTGATAGATTTATAAATATTGTTTAATTTATAGAGTTCGATTACTTTTATAACATAAAAATTCTACACAATTAGTATTAGGTATATAACTCATAGGTACATTGCAATATAAATTTAAATAGCAGATATAATGGCATATATTTTATATATCCTAAACTCTTTTTACATATTTTAAGTAATTTATGTCATTTTAATATTTTCGCTTTCAAATCACTTACTTAATTTATAACCTTCGGAGTCAGTGCGGCTAAGAATTTTTCGTAAAGTTGGTATTCTCTCAAAGTATCTTCGTATTTGCAGATATCGCTTCTGATCGACATATTATTGGCATTTATTCTTTTGATTTCAGCTACTTTTTCCGACTTTCCCTTCATCTCGGCCTCAGCTCTAATATTTACATTGAATTGGTCAACAAAGTATGTAATCGCATCATTACCATAGTAACAAATACTTTTAAATTCGCTGATAAGAACACCAACATGTCATGATTTATAAGAATAAGCATCATACTTTCAGTGCTAACATTTTAATAGCCTCGACGGAGTTTTTATCGTTCTCCTTGAGAAACTCGTCAAACATGGCGGCGTCCTCCTCGAGGTATGTTTCCGCTAGCTCTAGTTTGCGCTCCTCGGCGATTGCTATCTCTTCGAGTTGCCTCATTTCGTCACGTTTCACGCCCAACGAATACTGATAAATATAGTATGTAAAGTTTCTACTATCATTTCATCGTGAACATATATAGATCTATTTAAATTTATTAAAAATCTATTAAAATTAATAATTTATAAGATACCTGAACTAGAAACATTTCTCTTTTCTTTGTGATGTAATCTGACAATGATTCTTTTTCGATGTGGCGATCTAATCATTGATTAAATATATATTTATATATATATATATATATATATATATTATAATTCAATGGAGTAAACTATACAGTATAATCAATAAATAATCAAATATATTATATAAATTGCAATTAAACAGAATAATAAAATTTCCTAATATCATTAAGTATATATACTAGGTATAAGTAGGTAAACCTTTGGTTACAGCTAATGTAAATTCGGGATCGTCTTTCACTCCATCGATACCATCCGTGAGTAAAATATCATCGTCATTTTCATTTGTTCCTTTGATCATTTTTGTTGTTTTTGCTGCCATTCTAGTTAAATATGTTGTCTTTTCGTGTACTTTCAAAGTCCTTTGTCTCTTCCTTTCCTTATTTTTAATTATATTAAGGTGAACATTTGACATAATGTTAATGTAATTTAATTTATTAAAATTATAAAGCATATTTAAATATTTAGTAATTTAATATCCATATTATAATAATGAACCATTTTCTTTTTTTCTCTTTCTTTATCGCGCAACAAAAAGAATTCATGACCATCTGGCATTTTAAAGGGATTCACAGGCTTTTCTTCGGCAACTGTAAAAATGTATTAGATTTAACTATAATAAATAAATATGTAATAATTAGATATATTTATATAATATTATTAAAAATGTATAAAATAAATTAAAGAATGAAGTGTTTGGTAACAGTATTGAAAAATAATTGTGTTCAAATTTAATAGATTTTCATATTTATATTCCCAATAATTAAATTAAATTTGAAAACATATAAATAATAATGAGCTATACACATATATTTAATAAGTTAATATATAATTAAAAAAATATATAATATATAGATAACCTCTGAATGATGATTTGGTACTACTCATTGCAGAATTAGGGAAAGTTACTTTTTCAGATTTAGAAAAAGCTGTGATTTAATAAAGAGTTTATGAATGTAGAGTTAACAGTGATTACAGATGAATGTCAACTATAAAAATTTTAAATACAATGTAAATACAATGTTATAACAATAAAAAATATTATATATAAAGTTACTTGTTTCAAATCCTATTTAAAGTTATTATTATATATATTTTATTTATATGTATATATATATATATATATATATATATAATGTATAGTATTTATATATATTTTTAAATACATTATAATAATGAATTAATACAATATTAACCTGATATTTCTGAAACAGGTCCTTTATCTCTAAGACTTCTTGTGGAACTCATATTGCTATAGGATAGTATTATATTTGATTATAGTTGAATATTATTTTGATTACTATCATAAATTTTAGTAATATTGTGTATTAAATTTCATTAAATTTGATATTCTAAAATATATTAAAATTCTATAAATTCTATAATTATATTAATTCTATACTTTTAATATATAATTTTATTGATATTACGTATTAAATTTCATTAAATTTCATTTATTTAAATATATTATAATTCTTAATTAAATAATTAAACTAATAGTGAACAATACATATTTAACAAATAAATGTAATATAATTATTAATTTAGTTATATTTATAAATATATAAAATTATATAATTATATGTGAAACATTTACATAGTAATTATATTTGGTAATGTTAAATTTAAAAAATATAATTCTTATTATTTTGATAATTACACGAAAGTAACAATAAATAACCTTCACTTATTATTAATTAAGTAAAATTATAAAGAACAAATTTCAAATTGTTATTTGTACTATTATTAAAAATCTAAATCATTTGCTATGACAACTAGTTTCTATTATCTTTGTTGGGTCGCTTTCGACAGGTGGATCTATTTATAAATATTTTCATTCAATCAAAAATATTTTTAAGTATTTATTTTACTGATATATATTGGTTAAAATAGTTGATCCTAAAATTGTATTTATTCTATATAATTTTATATTTTTATTTAACAATTCAACTCATATTGTAATAAATGTGAATGTTTAATCAACTTAATTCTCTTTTTATCATATTTATATTTGAAATTTAAAAATTATTTTAAAATGAATACAATCTACATTGGATTATATAGTATATATGAATACTATAATATATACAATTTTATATTGATGTAAGTGGCTATTTATTTGGATGGATGAACGATACATTAAAAAATGGTGATTAGTGTATATATTGTATTATTTTATTTTTCGTCTATATCGTTGTCAAACGGAGATCGATTCTGTCCCAGAATATGTTCGTGTATGATCGGAAATTCCGTTTACTGCTCCGATTCAAAACTATTATCAATTCCTGAACATATTGGTCTAAAAGCAGATAAACTGTTAGTATGATGCTATACTTAGTATCAATAGTCTTAATAGAATATAGTAAATTTTATACGTACCTGTAATTTGTAGAATATGTATTCACCATACTATAGTATATAATTATCACATGATAAATAATATCATTATGATTATTATAATAATGATTAACATATATCACATCTTTATAAATATTCGAAATATTTAAATCTATATATTTGTAAATTGACATGAAGTTTGAACATTAAATAAACTAAGTTAAATCTAAGTAATGCATATCACGCTATATAAGATATATTGATTTCTTATCATCTTATTATATACCTATATCTTTATAATATTTATTTTGCATTAAGGAATTATGTGAAATAAATATCCATATAAATAATATGAACTTGTTTTCATAATGAACTTTGTCCAAAAAGGATAGTGGATTAAAAAAATTAAATTTACTTTCAAATTTAGTATTTTCTATAACTATAATACAAATTTCCCAATAAAAACTATTAAAAACTAAATTATAATATAATGTATATTATTGTTGATAGAAAATTACTTAGTCAAGTTGAAAATTTTATAATTTTATTATACTTAATTTATTTAAGTTGAATGTGTTGTTAAAATAATTAGCATGTTAAGAATATATTTATTATATAATAAGTGAGTTATGGGTGACCTAATATGTTTATATAGGCATTAAGATATGTATTAGTTTTAATATTATAATGATTTAAAATAATTAATTCATTTAAATTTCAATATATATAATTTCTAAATATTTGTAATAGTTAACTATATAATTTTAATTTTATAATTGATAGATTTTTGGATAGAAATCTTATTAGAAATTTGAACTTGGATTCCATTGTGAAGTTGAAAAATTTAATAAGCCTGTTAGTAAATATTATTAAATTATAATATTAATTATTCGATTTGATAGTTTTCAATATATATTGATTCGTAATATCGACTATCTTTAAAAAATACATAATATTATCTCTTATAAATGTACTCAGCGTTCTAAATGAAATATGGATTCTATATCAATTATATGCATAGTTGACTATTTATTTACAATTGCATATTCTTTAAATCTTACTAGAATAAAAATAGCTGTTCGTAAATACTATTTACGTTATAAGTATATATTCATTATCTATATATTCATTATCTATATATTCATTATCTATATATTCATTATCTATATATTCATTATCTATATATTCGTTATCTATATATTCATTATCTATATATTCATTATCTATATATTCATTACCTATATATTCATTATCTATATACTCATTATCTATATATTCATTATCTAATAAAAAATATTTCAAGTCAAGTATACTTTATATTTATTTGATTTAGATTGTTCATCTATTTGAATTATTTGAAAGTTCACATTTCATTGTGTATCTATTCCAAATGTATCTATTTAGAAACAATGGTATTTATATCATCATTTTACTAACAAAAAATGTATTTTGTAATATATAAAATATCTTATTTAAAAAAAATCTTATATAAAAATATTTTAACATTTCATGTTATTGCATATTATGTAACATTCAAGTGCTTATTTGATGTTATTTTATATAATAGACTTTGTACTTATATCAGAATGAATATCAATTTGAATCACACATTGAATGTTTATAAGAAAATTAAATATTATGAAATACGAAAATAGATTGCCATATATATATATATATATATATATATATATGTATATATGTGCGTGTATATATATATATATATATATATATTAGATTTATCGAAATATTTGTTCCACCATATATTATTTATATTAGAATGTATAATATAATAGTTATACTTAATGTTTCTAACCAATATCTAGAACTATGTATTATTATTAGTTTATAATTGATTACAGCAATTCTAAGGTAATAAGTTACTCGGTTATGGTCTTTGTAATTCAATTAGAAATGATTCACGTGAAGTTATGCGCCTTTTAGAAATTCCGCAAAACAAAATGATTTTGATTTGTACATCATTTTGTTTGAACTATTCAAAACACACCACATACACCCTCGCATACACCTCGCATACACCACTGCCCACCCTTACATAGCCCTCACATACACCCTCGCATACACCCTCACATACGCCACCGCCCACCATTGCATACCCCTCACATACACCCTCGCATACCCCTCACATACACCCTAGCATACACCTTTACATACACCCACGCATACACCTTCACATACGCCACCGCCACCCTCATATACACCCTCACATACACCCTCGCATACACCCTCACATATACCACTGCCCACCCTTGCATACCCCTCACATACACCCTCGCATACATCCTAACATACACCACTGCCACCCTACATACACCCTCGCATACACCCTCGCATACACCCTCGCATACACCCTCGCATACACCCTCACATACACCACTGCCACCCTCACATACACCCTCGCATACATCCTCGCATACCCTCGCATACACCCTCGCATACACCCTCGCATACACCCTCGCATACACCCTCGCACACACCTTCGCATACACAATCACATACTCCTTCACATACACCCTCGCATACACCTTCACATACACCCTCGCATACACCCTCACGTAC
Organism: Osedax frankpressi; assembly: GCA_964035775.1. Classification (NCBI taxonomy): domain Eukaryota; kingdom Metazoa; phylum Annelida; class Polychaeta; order Sabellida; family Siboglinidae; genus Osedax; species Osedax frankpressi. Next base: position 26,559,444 of record OZ038313.1, read on the forward strand.
ACCCTCGTATATACCACTGCGACCCTCGAATCCGCCCTCACATACACCCTCACATACATCACTGCCCTCTCTCACATACACCACTGCCCACATACACCACTGCCAACCCTGCATACACCATCACATACACCACTGCCCACCTTCACATACACCCTCGCATACACCCTCACATACAATATCGCATACACCCTTACATACACCACTGCCCACCCTCCCATACACCCTCGCATACACCCTCAGATACACGACTGCACACCCTCGCATACACCCTTGCATACACTTTTACATACACCCTCGCATACACGCTCACATACATAACTGCCCACTCTCGCATACACCCTCACATACACCCTCGCATACACCCTCACATACACCCTCGCATACACCCTCACATACACCCTCGCATACACCCTCACATACACCCTCGCATACACCCTCACATACACCCTCGCATACACCCTCGCATACACCCTCGCATACACCCTCGCATACACCCTCACATACACCCTCGCATATACCCTCGCATACACCCTCACATACACCCTCGCATACACCCTCACATACACCCTCGCATACACTCTCACATACACCCTCGCATACACCCTCACATACACTACCACACACCCTTACACACTCACACACTCACATAAATCACAGCAAACCCTTACATACACACATACACTACCGTACACCCTCACATACATAAATATACCAAACCTTCACATACACCAACGCACACCCATCATATACACATACACCAACACAAAGCACACCCTTACATACATCCATATTGACCTCCTTGCAAGTTTACTACCACTCTCTCTCTCTCTCTTATCTATTACAGTTTTATTACTTTCATGTACAACCCTGGATTCTTAAATTCACGTATAGTTATGACATGACATTCTGTTAATACAATGATCGCGCGATTAAACAATACACCCAGCATTAACAATGCCTTGCATAAGTGTTACCGATCTACGTATTTATAATTTTCTATTGTATTTACCAAGTCAAATACCGCTTTTGCAGAATTACTGAACTGTTATTAAATAATCTGCTATTATTAGATTTGATTACAAATTACCTATGCATGTATTATACATGTACTAGATATCGTATTAATAAAGTACACCAGTTACTCTGCCTATCCTACAGCAATTAGAATAGTCCAGTTACATCAATACAATCTACGATATACCAATACTCGAGTATCAAGCGGTATTGATAAGTGTTTATAACACATTAACAATTGCTTATGACTCGGCGTGAATTAGTATCGTGAGTGTTCGCCGTTAGCAAGTGACAGAAGAACTAGTGACCAATCGACTGCAAATTGCCCTTAGTAATGTAAACAGGCTATTGTGTCCAATTACGATGCTATTGTGAAATACCTCTTTATTATATGCCAATTAGCCGGTAGGGAATTCTACTTAGGCATTGCTTTCATTATGTAACATATTTTAACTATATTGCATAATCACTTTCTACCTTTTAGGTAACTTTTCTATTCAATTATTATTATAAAAATAAATAGGAAGTTGTTCTCTGTATTTTCCACAAGTTAACATGTGGTTATGTTATTCTATCATAATTATATAGTTACCATTACTCAACTGGAATGCATTGCATACCACCAGCAAAAGCAATTAAAATATATATTTCATTGTCATTTATCAAATTTAATTATAGCATACTTTTTTTTAATTGCATCTTTATACCATTTTAATTGTTATGACACAACAAATGTACTTATTTCTTATGCATATCATATTCTAGCCTACAATTTATGTTACACTCTTCTCCACTTCCATATTACTTCCGACAATAACAATTATACGGAGTTGTATAATCTTGTACATTCTCGATTATATTTATTATTGGCATTGACAGCTGTACAAGTTGAAATAGTTGTCTGAGTCTTCGCATGAAATGGCTTCGGCTAGTTTAGATGCTAATTTATCTCTTCTCTCACTAGGGCGCTACGCCAGCAATGCCATATTGCTCGTAAATCTTTAATTGTTTTATTATTCCGAAGAGTAGTTGTATTAGTTTTTCAGGAATCGTATTTATTTTTTAAAGATAATTATGATTGATATTAATGATAATGTATAGAATTAATTTGTTCTAATATTTATTTATTAATTTTTTATAATCTTTGATTGAAAAACAAAATTAGGATAGATTTTAAATGGAAATAAATTTTATAATATGAATATTTATTGATAATTTATCTAATGTTTATATTCTATAGAAATTTTGTAAATGGTCAAAAATATCAAATTCTCCTTCATATTCATTTTATTTATATTATGTAAATAAAACTCAGTTATTTTATATTAAAAATAATAATGTGAATTCAACTTGATGGTAAATTTGTGTACACATTTACTAGGGGACCATTTGATATTGTGGATGTGAGGAATTACGGTAGGTTAAAGTATCCGTTGGAGATGACGTTACTAGTGGTGGTTTTAGTGGTGGTTCTAGTGGTGGTAGTGGTGGTGCTAGTGGTGGTGCTGTTGGTGGTGCTGTTGGTGGTGGTGCTTCTAGTGGAGGTTCTAATGGTGGTGATGTTGATGGTGGTGGGGTTGTTGGTGGTGTTGTTGGTGCTGTTGGTGGTGGTGCTGTTGGTGGTGGGGTTGATGGTGCCGTTTGATGGTGGGGTGTGTGTATGCAGACCCGAATATAAATGTGTCCACTGCAACTGCACGTACCCAATGTGACGAGAAATAGATACAAGCAGTGCAATTACCCACAACTCCCCTCCATTCACGTAGGGTTTACCCGGTAATTAAAAACAGCTTATCTTCGGTGTGTATTACAAGGAAACCAATAGCCTGCCACCCGTAGGGGGCGCTATAGGCTTCAGCTTTTTCACTCTCACTCTTCTTTTAGGTAATACGATATATTGCCACTAGGGGATGTGGGCGATGCCCGTACAAAGAATTCTTTGTTCTCATTTGCTAACCATTGTAGTTTATCAATGTTTTTATTGAACCCCGCATTCTTCTCCATCACAATTCCACTCTAGAATATTTATGTTTCGAAACCTCTCATAATTGAATTTCATTTTACTTTCTACTATAAATATATATATTATTGCGATGTGAATAATTCTCTCACGATTTCGACGTCTGCGCGAATCAGCTTTCGTCTAAATATATTCTTGTCCCGTCCGCACGCTAATTATCTATCCAGGTTAGTTTCGCGATCGCGTCATTTGCCATCGGTATCGGATTCTGAAGCCTCGTCGTGGCAGTCGTTGGAGAATTGGGCCGTCGAGCTGGCAACGCGATACTGATGCCAAATTAGGCTCTCGTTGCTGTAAACACTGAACTCGATACAGATAATTGCCCTGCGGCTTACAGCTGCATGTATTTTATAATCATCAATAGATAGGATGATCCAGCCCTTGCCTGTACGGTGTACACCGTACAGTGTACACCGTACAGTGTACGCCGTACACTATAAAGGGTACACGGTAAGCGCTGCTATTCTCAAAGGAACTGCCCTAGATTGTATTTGAAAACATCGTTGGTGCAACGGTGTTCACTTGGCGATTGCGTGTGGATTTACACCCAACTACCCACGAATCTGGTCTACATTAGGGCTAATGATAGTCATTACTCTATCTCTACATCTCTATTGCGATCTTCGGTGCCTATAGGCTAGCTACACATAGTACTGTCAGTGTTATCAGCCCAACCTATATTCTCTAGTTGATAGCACCATCTCCTTCATCTCCTTCACCTCCTTCATCTCCTTCACCTCCTTCATCTCCTTCACCTCCTTCACCTCCTTCACCTCCTTCACCTCCTTCACCTCCTTCACCTCCTTCACCTCCTTCACCTCCTTCACCTCCTTCACCTCCTTCACCTCCTTCATCTCCTTCACCTCTTTCACCTCCTTCACTTCCCTCACCTCCTTCACCTCCTTCACCTCCTTCACCTCCTTCACCTCCTTCACCTCCTTCACCTCCTTCACCTCCTTCACCTCCTTCACCTCCTTCACCTCCTTCACCTCCTTCACCTCATTCACCTCCTTCACCTCCTTCACCTCCTTCACCTCCTTCACCTCCTTCACCTCCTTCACCTCCTTCACCTCCTTCACCTCCTTCACCTCCTTCACCTCCTTCACCTCCTTCACCTCCTTCACCTCCTTCACCTCCTTCACCTCCTTCACCTCCTTCACCTCCTTCACCTCCTTCACCTCCTTCACCTCCTTCACCTCCTTCACCTCCTTCACCTCCTTCACCTCCTTCACCTCCTTCACCTCCTTCACCTCCTTCACCTCCTTCACCTCCTTCACCTCCTTCACCTCCTTCACCTCCTTCACCTCCTTCACCTCCCTCACCTCCTTCACCTCCTTCACCTCCTTCACCTCCCTCATCTCCTTCACCTCCTTCACCTCCTTCACCTCCTTCACCTCCTTCACCTCCTTCACCTCCTTCACCTCCTTCACCTCCTTCACCTCCTTCACCTCCTTCACCTCCTTTACCTCCATCAATTCCTTCACCTCCTTCACCTCCTTTACCTCCATCAATTCCTTCAACTCCTTCACCTCCTTCACCTCCTTCACCTCCTTCACCTCCTTCACCTCCTTCACCTCCTTCACCTCCTTCACCTCCTTCACCTCCTTCACCTCCTTCACCTCCTTCACCTCCTTCACCTCCCTCACCTCCTTCACCTCCTTCACCTCCTTCACCTCCCTCATCTCCTTCACCTCCTTCACCTCCTTCACCTCCTTCACCTCCTTCACCTCCTTCACCTCCTTCACCTCCTTCACCTCCTTCACCTCCTTCACCTCCTTCACCTCCTTCACCTCCTTTACCTCCATCAATTCCTTCACCTCCTTCACCTCCTTTACCTCCATCAATTCCTTCAACTCCTTCACCTCCTTCACCTCCTTCACCTCCTTCACCTCCTTCACCTCCTTCACCTCCTTCACCTCCTTCACCTCCTTCACCTCCTTCACCTCCTTCACCTCCTTTACCTCCATCAATTCCTTCACCTCCTTCACCTCCTTTACCTCCATCAATTCCTTCAACTCCTTCACCTCCTTCACCTCCTTCACCTCCTTCACCTCCTTCACCTCCTTCACCTCAACACACCACTGCATATCCATCTCCGTTGCGTTGCTACGCGTAACTAGTTCCTTAGCTCCTAAAACCTACTTTCGTAGCTAGCGGTTGCGGCTGTTCATTACTTTACTATTGTTCAGTTTCGGGATCAAGAGCTCACACTATCGCGACAATTCTCGCATCAAATCGCTATACCAATAGTTTTACAATGATGGATAGCCGTTGTAAGTAGGTGTAACCCGAATGCATGTCGTTGCTTGCCCACCACTTAACTCCTGAGTACGAGTACGAGTAGTTTACAGTAACTTCTGAATACTTCAAGTGACATCTTTACCACTTTATCATCGTCATGCCAAATATACTGATTACATCCGTTTATATTCAACTGTAAGCTGACACATATTTACTCATATATATATATATATATATATATATATATATATATATATATATATACATATATATATATATATATACATGTAGATAGTTATTTTACTGTGTATATATAATAAACATTAATGCAAACTAAATATACTTAATAAAAGTGAGCATTAGTGAAAAGGATTAAATCTTATTTTTATTTATCTGAAATAATAATTTAAAATAATTGTTACAGTTTTGTATAACAACACATTTTTCCGTATATTTATTCTAATTCACTTTAATTCAAGTGTTGAATAATAAATATGTATTATAAAGTAATGATTTGTGACCAATAACTTAAAGTATTCCTATGATCTAGTATCCTTATATCTAATAAATTAACTAACATCTTCTCATCTAAAGAATCCATGCAAATTCTATGGCTTGAACTACTATATTAAAGTAAATAATCTAGAACCTTACACCATAATATTATAAATATATAAAAATAATCATAAAATAGACCTTTAGAAATGGAAATTAAAAATTTGTATAACCAATTTTATATTTACAATTTTGATTATTTATCTAAAATCTAAATCTATTAATATTACAAGCTATATTTACTTAATATAACAAGCTATATTTACTTAATATAACATGCTATATTTACTTAATATAACATGCTATATTTACTTAATATAACATGCTATATTTACTTAATATAACATGCTATATTTACTTAATATAACAAGCTATATTTACTTAATATAACAAGCTATATTTACTTAATATAACAAGCTATATTTACTTAATATAACAAGCTATATTTACTTAATATAACAAGCTATATTTACTTAATATAACAAGCTATATTTACTTAATATAACATGCTATATTTACATAATATAACATGCTATATTTACTTAATATAACATGCTATATTTACTTAATATAACAAGCTATATTTACTTAATATAACATGCTATATTTACTTAATATAACATGCTATATTTACTTAATATAACAAGCTATATTTACTTAATATAACAAGCTATATTTACTTAATATAACATGCTATATTTACTTAATATAACAAGCTATATTTACTTAATATAACAAGCTATATTTACTTAATATAACATGCTATATTTACTTAATATAACATGCTATATTTACTTAATATTACAAGTATATTTACTTAATATAACATGTATATTTACTTAATATAACATGCTATATTTACTTAATATAACATGCTATATTTACTTAATATAACATGCTATATTTACTTAATATAACATGCTATATTTACTTAATATAACATGCTATATTTACTTAATATAACATGCTATATTTACTTAATATAACATGCTATATTTACTTAATATAACATGCTATATTTACTTAATATAATATGCTATATTTACTTAATATAACATGCTATATTTACTTAATATAACAAGCTATATTTACTTAATATTACAAGCTATATTTACTTAATATAACAATCAATAACTACTGAAGTAATTAATTAACTAAAATATATTCACTTTCTAGAATAACTCGATTATTAATTAAGTTTTATAAATATCTCCTTATTCTGTATCTATCTATCATATTATATATTATATGTGATTTAAATATGATCAATACACTTTATCTATCATACCTCAGTATATGTTAAACCTTAACAATCATGTCACTGAACATACAACACATCTTACTTTCAATACTAGATCAAATGTTTTAATTTAGCATAAATTCTAGATTAACTTTCTTCGAATTTAAATAAACACATGTTTGCTACAGATTTGAATCTACAGATAAGTAGACCACTGTTCACATCGTATAGAGACAGGTACGAGTTGAACTCATCTATTGCCTTTACTCTAGTTTTAATCTGTATGTATGTTTCTGTCTACGCCTCCAGCAACACATTTCTAAGTTTTATTTTTCTCACTATCTTATATAATATTATGTAATCTAAAATATATTCAAAAAATGTAAAATTACTATAGGTTTTGTTTATAAATATATTTGTTATCTTATTGTTATTGTATTGTGTCTTATTCACCATGTCATAATAGATGACTTAATCATATTCTTATTGGGGTGTTTAATTATCAAATATATAATTCATTATCAATTAATTAATCTTAAATTCTTATACAACTGTAATAAAAAGAAATTAAACTGATTAAATGGATGTGTATACTGTATGGATGTGATAATGTAATCATATACGTAAATAAAATTTCACAATACAATGTAAAATTCTGTGTTTATATATTCTTATTTTCACAAACGGATTTATATATACATGACATGTGTACATATATCTCTTATGCCCTCAATGTATCAATTTTATCTCTATTCAAATCAGGATGCTTTTATTTATAGATACACATTAGTTTTCATTGGTATAGACTAAGCTAAATGCTAACTTATCTATTCATATGTTCTGTAGATCATGTGTTACTATACAGTATCGTATTAATGTGGTGGTATTTATAAACTACGTTTGTTTTTATAAAAAAATTCAAATACTTTTTTTATACTATCCTCTAATGTAAAAATGATTTCTAATTTTGAACTAATGTTTCTGTTTTTATATATATATATTTTTTAGTATACATATATATATATAATAAATTATATATACATATATAGATATATATATATATATATATATATATATATATATATATATATATATAATATATATATATATATAAATATAAATGTAGTCATTATAATGAAATATTCATTATATATGTATTTATAAAGTTTATTATCATGTCCACCTAGACATATATATTAATATTGCAGTACATTGCTACATTGCCTTTATCTAAAATCCTCAGGTCTGTGAATAGTAACAAACTTACAGAATTTCCATCGCTGTTCACCAAATCACCTTTGAAACATCTGAATTTGTTAGTTTACTAAATAATTCCAATACATTATTTACCTACATATATTATATGTCTTACATTATATGTCCTACATTATATGTCCTACATTATATGTCCTACATTATATGTCCTACATTATATGTCCTACATTATATGTCCTACATTATATGTCCTACATTATATGTCCTACATTATATGTCCTACATTATATGTCCTACATTATATATTCTACATTCTATATATTATATTTTATTTCCTACTTTTCATGTCCTATTCAATACTTAAATATTCTATGACCGCAGCATATTTTTAAAACCATTTATTTATTATTTAACTTATCATCCGTTAACTTAATTTTACAAAAATAATCCATATTTTCTAATTTACAGAGGCGGTAATCAGATTTCACAAATAAAAAAATCCACATTCTCTCTACTTCACGGTATACTCACCTTGAACCTCACATCCAATAAGTTCACTCGTCTCAAGAATGACACTTTTTACAATGCTACGAACCTGGTTCAATTGTTAGTCCTGAGTGTTAAATTAAGAAATATTGTCCGAACTATAACTAAGAGATAAGAAACTTTTAAAACTTTTAGAAAATCTTTGCGACTAGATCCGAAAGCCCTATTTTACTAGTTTACGATTATCTGATTGTTCATAATCCTTAATGATTCATTCGGTTATAGTGTGAAATTATTTAGTAAAGATACAATTCGATACATCCAAATCCTCCGTTGATTCAATCGTCGTTTGCATTTTTCACAGACTCTTGTCGAAAAATCTAATTGGTCGAATAGATCGCAACACATTTCTCCATTTGAACAATCTTAAGAAACTCAACCTGAACTACAACGCGATTGATAGGTTGCCCTTTGGTACTTTTACGGGCCTCATGAGTCTTACAAAACTGTTAGTAATTTGCACTAACACATCATTGCTTACAATTTCCCGCTCTATCGAATTATTCCGAATCTGATTGTCGATTATTGTTCAAGAACTATTTGTAGTCATATTTGTTCACTTTTTTTTACTACAATCTAATCCAAGCGTAACAATGACTCATCGTTGTTACATTCGCTAATTATTATATTAAAGTAGATATAATGTATGTAATTTCCAGAGTAAGATATATATTCTTATGTGCCATTCAATTATTTTTATGGTACATTGCATCAGCATAATCTCAATGTTTTTAAACTACGAATTTATTTTACCTTTACTACGATTGCTACATGAATATGTCTCGTATATATAACGTGAGTTTGTCCTAATCCTACGTTTTCTACAACGCAGCATGTTGACAAATAACAAGCTGACATCATTGCCGGATCACGCTTTGAAACCGATGACGATGCTCGGCTTTCTGTCACTTCGTCGTAACAGCATTCAACACCTCGAAGACGGTGCATTTCATGGCTTACATGTTCTGCATACGATGTAAGTGGAACTTGTCTAATAACCCATCCGCTTGCTTCTGTGTACTTCTATATATTCCTTACTTTACGCTCTATATTTCTACCATCTTATCAATTTTACACTCTATTCATACCAATTTTCTACCTCTACACTTTATATCTAGTACATTCCTAACTTTAAACTATATTATTACCACCTTTAAAACTAATTTGAAAGTTTTCCATTTCTTTTTTATCCCCTTACATGTTATTCTTAACCCTATAGTTTTCTCAACAATAATAACTTAACCTTGATGAAAGATCAGAGATTTTTTGGTTTATCAAAGTCTCTAAAAAAATTGTTAGTAAAATATCTTTTACATATGATTTTGTTAACTTATTGTATATGTATTTATGAATTTGATGACTAATCAAATCACTATAATAAGCTGTTTATATTTTACGTGGTTTATGCATTATATGTATTAAGATTCTTATCACTCGGATATAAAAATAAATGATTAACTTATTGGTAAAAATATAAAGGTTTTTGCAAATGCCTATTGTCTTGTTGCAGAATCCTGAATGATAATCGGATATCGTCCTTATCTCGTAACACTTGGGGTTCCCTGTTTCGGCTCGAGACCATCTCGTTGGCTGGCAATCTATTGTCTTACTTGCCGGCGGACGCTTTACTCGGCCTGCCTTCGCTGGTCAATCTGCACCTCGAGCGAAATCGATTGCGCTTCGTGCACAACAGATGCCTGATGACCTTGAACCGTCTCACGCACCTGTTAGGGCTGCCACCGCTTGCAACACTGCAGACCTTACCCCCAACGACACCGCTAGCACCGCCAACACCATCGCAACCATCACTGCTACCAACACTGCTACCGACACTAATACCAACACCAATACCACCACAACTAACACTACAAACCTCACCCCTCAACGCCACCACCAACACCTTCACTACCAACACCACCACCACTACAACCAACACCACCACTACAACCATCACTAACACAACTAACGCTACTACCATCACCCCTCAACACCACCACTAACACCACCACCAACACCACAACTAACACTGATACCAATACTGCTACCGACACTAACACTACCATTACCCCTCAACACCACAACTAACGCTACTACCATACCACCACTAGTGAAGTGTGAAATCTCTACCCCATCCTGCGTGTATAACATATTCTTAGTATACTCGTACACTAGATCCACATTAATAGGCTTTTCCGTCATGTTGCTTTTCCACCGATATCTATAGGATTCCATCGATAATCCTACCCTCCCACCCACCCATACCATAGCGCACTCTAAATATTACATTGTAGACTACTGTCTATATAATCACCTGTCCTCCTCGTTCCCTCGCACCTGCCTCACTAATTAGGAACACCCAGGCGATAAGTGCTCTACTTCTGGACCCCTATCCCTACTCCTGATCCCCTCCCCTACTCCTAATCTCCTATCCCTGTTCCTGATGACCTCCCCCTACTCCTTTTGCCCTCCCCCCGCGTGGTTGCTATAAAACCTACTCTTTCCTCTTCTACTGCCTTGCGTTACCAAGCGTCAATTCCGCGGATATAAATAGAATGCGACTTATACCATTTCAATGTTAAGAATATATATTCAAATTCCTAGGCTCTGAGGCCTGTACGTTAGTTTTGAAGATTCCCGTCATCTAACGGCCTTCACCCTCGTTAGGTACCTTCAGCATAATGTGCTGCAATGGCCGCACCCCCCGAAGAAGCCGGGTCCCGGCACCGTCTACTCCGACTCCGCAGCCGCCTCTATGCACACGGAGGCCTTTCTGCCGGCGACTTTGAAAGTCCTCGACCTCTCGTACAACCAGTTGACCTCTGTGCCTCGAGACGCATTCTCGTCGTGTAATCTGACTTCTTTGTTTCTGCACTCCAACGCGATTGGATCGTTTGAAGCCTCCGTCGGTTCTCTGACTCATCTGACCAAGTTGTTTGTACACCCTCCCCCCTCCCCCCTTACTCACCCACTCACCCACTCACTCACTCACTCACTCACTCCTACCTTCTCGACCACGCGCTCACCTACGCACTTCCCCCTCCAGTTCCTCAACTTCACACTTTCACCATCCGTAGGACGCTTGCCACTACGAGTTTGATTTGTGATTGTTTAGCCAACGATCTCCTCCTGTTGCTGAAGCGTAAAAACTTCCCGATTTCCGATGTTAAAGTGAGGTGCGGTTTTCCAAAGTCTAGAATCAGATCGTATTTCATCGACTCTATTGAACCACTACCTTGTTGTTAGTCTATTCTACTACGTAACCAAGTATTCTACTACGTCCGATTGTCTATATAATATATCAATTAATTGTACTTACTATAGTCGAGTAACGGATTTAATGCATAAAATATTAGTGATTTTTTAGACTTAGGATAGTACTATTTTATTTTCCTCGATACTTATAATATAAAATATCATATAATAAGCATAAAGAATATATAATGTACACTATTTATTTATTTTCAATCTAACATTTAAATCTAATAAATGATTACATTATTGTTTACAGTATCAAATGATAATACGAATCTATAAATACGTATACTGCCAAATATAAAAACATGAATCTACATAAAATATTATTATGTCTAATAATATCAAATTCCACAATCTAATTTACAGATAACATAGTGTACATAGTATTATGTAAATAGAAGTGTATAATATATATAAATTAAGTCATATTACTATTTATCCAATAAATTTGTATACTATATATTTATAATTCAATAAGTAAATTTCCTTTCAATGTCTTATAAAGATAAATAAATATTATTCTATATTGTTAAAGTATTTACTGCTTAATTTTAATAATTTTTAATAAAACAGATAATTTAACGGTTCCAAAGATCATAGAAGCGCCTATAAACAAATATATGCTAAAAGGTAACCATACACACATCGAATGCCGAGCCATATCTCCATTCGATGACCTAACAATTGTATGGAGAAGAAACAATACGGTTCATAGTAATTTAATATAAATAAAAGTTAATAGTTAATTATCAATGACTACTTATGTCAATACTAAAAATGTTAATATTTATTTAGCATTATTTCTATAATTGCATTTCATTTATTGAAAATAGATCTCCGTTAATTTATATGCAGATCATAGATATAATTATCAGGCTAGGTTATTTTGCCTATAATTCTAATATTATCTGCACTTGTAGCTATTACCGGGAGACGCTGGAATATCAAACTCGTTGACTACCCTGCAAGGTCATCGTGAGGTTGTCTCGAGGTTAGAGGTTATTTCCGGTGACAACCATTACACAGTTTCTTTCTCCTGTCAAGCTGAGAGCTCAGTTGGACGTACAGTGTCAGATCCCATAATTGTAACGGTGTTGGGTTAGTTCGCAAGATACTATTTTTATTTTCATACTTAGCTCAATTGTTCTTTCATTTTTTAAATCCACTAAATAAATGATTTTACTTTATTTTAAAAATATTATAATAGAAATTAAAATGTATCTAAATAAAGACTAAAATAATTTATTTTACTACTAATAATAATTAATGTTGAAACTGCATTTACTGGCATTCATCAATTATTTATTATTATACATGATAGTAGTATATTATAACGTAAGACATAATACATATATAACTAAATGTTATCTAAATTGCTTTGTATTATAAGATAGTGCATACATATTATTAATCGGGAATATAATTTGTTCACCCATCTATGGTGAATGAATCTCCAATAAAATATATTATCTAAAGAAAATGTACTGAATATATGTAATATATTATGTAATATTCTCTATAATATATATTTATAGATATGTAATAATTGTAGTAAATTAACAAAAAAAATTAATATCAAATATTAAAAAATGATAAATTTTATCTAATGATCTTTAGTTAAACTATAATTTTATTATTTTACTATATATGAATTAAATGCCATTATTTTCATTTTCTAATAATACATTTTTTGTTTAATCTAACTCCTACTAATACCTATTTATTTTAATTAACTTAATTTAATTAACTTATTTAATTTAATTTATCTTCAAATAATATATACATAATTATTGCAGAAATGCCGAAAATAACAAAACACTCGATATCTGTAATGAGTGTCAGACATGGCTCCAGTTTCAGAATTTACTGCGAGGCATCTGGACACCCATCTCCTAAGGTTACTCATCTCTTAAGTTCACCTATCTCTTAAGGTCACCCATCTTCTAAAGTCACCCATCTCTTAAGGTCACCCATCTCCTAAGGTTACTCATCTCTTAAGGTCACCTATCTCTTAAGGTCACCCATCTCCTAAGGGAACCCATCTCCTAAGGTTATCCATCTCCTAAGGTTATCCATCTCCTAAGGTTATCCATCTCCTAAGGTTATCCATCTCCTAAGGGAACCCATCTCTCGCTCCATTAAATTCTTAATGTCATTAATATTTGCGGTTGATACATTAAAATCCCTTTTGAACCATATCATCACCGACCAATGTACTGTCGACTACCCTCCGTAGACTAACCAGGAGTAAGAACTCCTCGCCTCACCGCACGAGTTATGTAATCTATGCTTTGCTGTTCTTGTAGATATCGTGGTCTAAGCTCGGCGGAGTGTTTCCTGCCGCCGATGAAAAACGAATGGTGTTGTCTGCGCATGGCGATGCCTTCGTTGTCCGCCAGGTGGCTTTACGCGACGTCGGATCTTATCGCTGCGAGGCGAGCAACCTCGCGGGAAGGGTCTTTACCGACGTCTCCGTTCACGTCGTGGGTTGGTGCGGGGAGCGGTAAGAGGTAGCGTTGGAGGCAAAAATTAGGCTACACAATTATATATGGGGTTTGGGTGACTAAGAGCGATGGGGATGGAGTTAAGGATAGGAAGTGGTTATTTGTAAGATTTGTTCTCTATAAATTATTTTTTGGTTAATTATTCTAAATTGTTATAAAATAGTTATAAACAATTATAAAGTGTTTTCAATTTGTAGTATAAGTTTATTACATATATATATTTTAAATAATATGTAATAATTTTGTTGATGATAATAATAATCCCTTTGTCCTTTTCGCTCATAGATCTGCCCATCTTCAAGCAAAATTTCTCCAAACGTACCATCGTACAATTGAATCACACCGTTGTGATCACATGTCCTACGGCCAATCAAATCATTACGCCAAAGTGGCGTTTCAATGGCAAAGTATTGCCGAATGAAACTGATAATTCCCTGATCTTACATAAGGTATATTATTATAATCTACGGCTATATATATATATGCATTGTTATTTTGATCACTCCAACTTCGACATAGTTAAAACTGCAATTAATAAAGTAATGTTTAATGGTGTAAATGAAGATATTTGATATATATTACTATATGTTATATGATTTATCTATAAATATTGATCATTCTTTTAATTTATCACAGAAAACTTATAAAAATGTATCAAAATAATATTCAAAATAAGATGAAAAAGTACATACAATATGAATTGAGACGTTTTCTATTTATTAATATTCGTCATTACATAAGATTACATAAGATCCTATCTGTACAGTTGTCAAAGCGCCACCTGGGTGAATACACTTGCGAACTACAGAACTCAGTCGGCATCGCTCGTACGAGTACGCTGTTGGTGCAGGCTGAACATCAGATGCTCTCCTTTGCTGCGATCATCGTAACATCTTTGGTTGGCATCAAAATCTCTACGCACCCCACCCCACGAGACTAGATACGCTTGCACGCACTTATAAATAATAGTTATATTTCTATAAAAGCTGTATTACTTTTTAAAAAGGACAGAATTATAATTATATATTACGTATTGTTTTACGAGCTACTTTCACCTGCAATAACGATATTGAACTGATTATAGATTGCCTGCGTTCTATTTACCTCTTTGATCTGGTTACTGATTTTACTTCATCTGAGACACAAACGACTATTTAAAAAAAAGTCGATTTCTTCGAATATCTCCTTATATGGTTAACGGTGAACATTTTATAAATGTATAATTTAATAGAGTTGTAAATATATTTTTTATAGATATTTTGACATATTATATACCTACCGGAAACAAAGCAATTTCAATTCATAATCCGAATACTTTTAGTAGAAAAAGAGAGTACATATACAAAAGTATCAAGATCTGAAAACGATTTAATGAAAGCAGGTACTTTACATTAATTCATATAAATTCTATAAGTTTAAGGATAAAAAGATTTAATTTCATCATAGTGATTATATATTAATGTTATTACAAATTAGGAATTGAAATTTTATAGATGATAATTTATTGACTTTTATTTCAGAACTCTCCGAAATCGCGGAAAGACACGATTCCGGTCTCTACGAAGAGGATTCCTCGCTGTCGCAATCCCATCTCTCGCTATAGTAGTGCCATCAAAACTCTTTATTGTTTTATTCGACCAATCATATTGATCGTTTTCTATTCTTCTCGTTTTTACTGCTATCCACTTGCTATATCGACCGTTATCTCTTGCCATTATATAACCACACCAGTATTACATAATACCATAATACCCTATGATACTAATAAGAATTACCTTTTTTGATATCGATGATTCATATTTTAAATTTATGATTACTGCTATGATTCATTTTATCTTGTATATAGATATTGATGTAGTCAAATTTATACTGCTATATATTTTTATAAATAAATCCTTAACATATATATTGTATCTTTTATTAATAAATATTTACATTTTAAAATAAATAGTCGTACACGTCGGATTGCAATAATGCATTTTAGAAATAAATTGATGAATTATTAATTAAAATCCGTAAGATTTAATCCGAATTTGTGATATCAATGAAATGCTTATCGACAAATTCGTACTTGAAATCCGGTTGTTTTTGCCGCGAGTAAGTGATTGGACATTTACGGGCACTGCAGAATGACAATAGGGAATTAGCACAAAAACACGCGAGATTCGTAAACATACACTATTAAATCGCATACGTGGATTACATACTAGTGCTATTAATAGATTTGCTCGGTTCACATAATGCGAAGTAACTTTATTGAAAACTAGTAGTTTATAAAAAATAACATAGTGAACAAACCGTAGTATATTCCATGATTATATCATATGCTTGCTTATAGATTGTATAATAGAATATTAGTATAATGCGGAATGATCGGTTTAATATTTATTAAATATGGTTCGGAGGGACAGAGAAGTTGGAACCACGATGCGATTACAAGATTTCACATGCTAAAGACGACATCGTTACGATAGAAAGGAACACCGACGTCGGCGACCTCCGAAGGTGTTAGCGGGCGGGCGGGGTCAGAGTTCGTTACCTCGATTAGCGGCGACGCGGCGACCTCCGACGCGGCGACCTCGACCTCGACCTCCTCCTCGGCGCCGTCTTGTCGTCGTCGGACCTGCGCGAAGCAAACGCCACAACATTCGGGGGGGGGGTGACGTGGTCGGGGGGCGTAAAGAAATCATAGGGGTGCGAACGACGGCGACGATAAAGTGTCGCCTGACTATAATCGCGCAGAGAAAGTAACCACGGCGAACGAGCATACGCGAGTGTGGACGGTGGGTTTGGGAGTGAAGCTACGGCGGTGTTTAATGGAGTGTCGGCGTGTGTGGGGGGCGGGGCGGGGGCGGGGGCGGACCTACAACACAGTTACCTAGTGATGCGACGTTGCTCTAGAAACGAAGGGCTACCGGACCGTCGTCGAACGGACGCGTCACTAGACAGCCTGTAGGTTGTGCCACCGGTGTGAACTAGCGCGATAAGCCACTAGCGACTACCGTGCCACCTCAATAACTACCTCAATAACTACCTCAACTGCTACCTCAACTGCTACCTCAACTGCGATTACAACTACGGCTACGGCTAAAACTCGAATAAATCCTTGATAAAAATTTACCTTAGAGTTAATACGAGATAGGCTCAAATAAGGGGTGGCGAAATATTCAATGTTGACTTGTAACATATAAGAGATATGGATATATCTATTTGGTATACCGCGAGATATTTAAGAATGATTAGAAAATAAAAAATAAATGTTTATATCAATAATTGTGATACATATTAAAATAATAAAATATATTTATTTTATTTTATAATATAATTCTATCTTTACTTTAATAAGAAAGCAATTATGAGTAAAAATAAAAATAAAAATTTTATTTCCTATAACTCATGCACATTGGCATATAACATATAAACTTATTTATTATATTATTATATTTTAACAATTTGGAAATAAAACAAATTTAAAAACAATTATATTAGTAAACTAATTATATTAATAAATTTTTATGAAAATTAATAAACATGCTTTTCTTTATATTATAACTTTGAGGTATTCATAAATACTTTTATTTATACTTGACTTTATTTTATGAAAATTAATTCAATTTAATATAACAAAAATATAAAAAAATATAATTCTCAGTCCCCTTAAATGGTTATTATCCCCTTAAATTATTAATTATTGGTTATTTATCATATGTATACAACAAGGACAAGTGATCTAACCTTTCAGAACTAGACCTGCGTTTCTCCTTCCTCCTCAATGAACTCCTGTTAATGAGAGATTACATAAGATCACGAGACAATGAAGACAATAACAATATAATTTTAGGATGAGGTAGTAGCAGTAGCAGCAGTAGCAGTAGCAGTAGTAGTAGCAGTAGCAGCAGCAGCAGCAGCAGCAGCAGCAGCAGCAGCAGTAGCAGTAGCAGTAGCAGTAGCAGTAGCAGTAGCAGTAGCAGTAGCAGTAGCAGTAGCAGTAGCAGTAGCAGTAGCAGTAGCAGTAGCAGTAGCAGTAGCAGTAGCAGTAGCAGTAGCAGTAGCAGTAGCAGTAGCAGTAGTAGTAGTAGTAGTAGTAGTAGTAGTAGTAGTAGTTATATATTAAAGGATTGAGGTAACTAGGCATGAAACGCATATGAAAACTTACTTTTTGCTATTCCTAGAAGAATGGTGTCTGGATTCAGAATCTTCACTACTACTCCGTTTACTAAGACAGTGAGTTGTCGAAGGTATTACAATAATATTATGATTATTGAAATATAATAATTTGGCGGTATTTTGTAATGAGAAGTAAAAAGTAAAATATAATAAATTCTCATTACCTTTTCTTCTTATGCTTGCGACTCTTCTTTGATTTCTTTTCTTTGTCACTAAAAAAGTCGAGATTTATGAAATTAAATTCTAAAAATAAATAAAGTTTATATTAAATCCATAATCAGATTATAGAAAAAAATTAATTTTTTTAATAAATTATTGTAGTTATTAAATCAAAGATAATTTACAAGAGCATTCAAATAAATGAATATGTTCTATATATAAAAAAAATTACCTATATTTTATTTAATATTCACCAATTTTGTTGCGGTCGATAAATTTATTATAATGAATGCTATCTGATGAAAATCCCATTAATGTAATTATAATATATTTATACATTATATATAATAGATAAATATCATTTTAATATTTAATTTATTTTCATTTTACATCACTTTTTTAAAAATCCCTATTCTATTATTATTCTGCCCTTAAGAATAGCCTTAAATAAATGAATGCATTGCAAACCTTTTCTTATGCTTCTTGTGGTGTGAAGAGGTTGGGGAAGTTCTGCTTTTCTTGCTCTTGATCTTAGGTACATCTGGTTCGGAATCACTAGACGAATCACTCGATGGAGCTAACATACTGCAAATAATAGAATAATGGTTGGAAAATAGATTCATAATGATACTGTTGTATATAAGTGCTAGAAATGTATTAGATTTAGACAAATGAAATTATTGATTCATTGACCTGTTATTATAAATGAATCAATAAATTATTGTATATATATATATATTATAAATAAAGCAGATATAATAATATAAAGTGTACAATACTTTATATATATATACAATAATCAATCAATATTAATATATACAAGAAGTATAATTTAATTAATACGATAAGAATAAATAGATATTAAAATAAGGGATTGATTAAAAGCAAGTGAAGATAGAAAACTTGTATTTTTTGGTGGCAATTTTCTTTGCTAAAGCTTCTTTCTCCTTGCGATCCGGATCCATGGCTGAGCCTTCGACGTAAAAATCGCCAATCCCAAATGCATTTCTCACCTTTTCATTCTGAATTTGTTTGGCTGCGGCCAATATGTGAGTGGCATTGCTTCTGTAGGGTAGATGGGCATAATGAGAACTACGGGGTAAAGATTGTAATGTTTGAATTTGCATAATTGTGGACCATTGGTAAATATAATTAAGGGTATTCGATACAGTGCATCTATTAATAGATTTTTACATGTATTCAATATGGAATATATCACTCTACCAAAATACCTATAACTCTGTCAATATTAAGTAAATATATATAATATTTAATACCATGAAAGATGTAATATTGATCTATAAAATTATTATTTTTTTAATTATAATACACAAAGGAAAAATTATAATATAAACTAAAACTAAAAATATAACTTTAATAATATTGGGTATAATATTTTTAAAATTAATAATATTATGTATTAATATATTATTTATTATACATGAAAACGTTATATTAAAATGTAATGCATTAAAATTGAATTTGAAGTGAATTAAAAAATTAAGTATTACATAATTTATTAAATATAAAATTAAAACTGTATATATAAATATATATATATTTGAAACATAATTAATATGTATTATTCTAATGAAATGATATTAACATATAAATATATATATATATATATATATATATATATATATATATATGATAGATATGAGTTAATTAAATAATAAATGACTACTTCTTCTAGAATTAACCATAATTGATATACATATAAATTAATGTGTTAATGTAATAATATATAGAATTAAAGTAGTAAATGAAAAAATTGCGTTAATTATAAAATAAGTAGAAATACAGCAATTATTGTAATTATAAATTATAATAAAATGATTTTAAATAAAATAATATATTTTCTTATTTTATACTTAAATAAAAAAAGATGATGGTAAGGTTTCAAATAATTGATTTCCGTTTAGTTATTTTCTACGAAGTACAAAAAATATTTAAATAATTAAAATTAAAATCTATATTTTTTTGATAAAATAAATTTTTTATTTTAATAATATTTATACTATTGAATTATAGAATTGGGATCTTTGTAGCAATGATTAGCAAAGTTAGAAAAAGACACAAACGTAGGACGTCCAATATCATCAACTTCTACCATCGGCAGTCCCATTCCTTCTTTGACAGTCAACATCTCGCGAAACTGAGTCACTTTTTCATCAATTTCACTTTCATTATAACTATGTTCCGTAATAAACAGTATATGACATATATGATATGTTGTTAAGAATTATATTGATATGGGAAAACTATAAATACTATACACTCCATAACAGTTACTTAAAATATTAGATAAATAGCTCTATCTAAATAGCTCTATAACCCTTGGTCTTCCATCAAAACTTTCATTTCGAGGCATTTCAACTCAATCTTTCGTTTGCGTTCGTGTTGAATTAAACCTTGATTCGGCTCTTTATTGATAAAATCATATTTGATCTGTTTGCAATGTTATAAATATATATATTATTAGATTATAGATTATTAAAATATCTAATACTATAATTCATCTTCATAATTTATATATTGCAGATAAAACATATTATATTAAATAATTGATCTGTTTGGAATATTATAAATATATATATTATTAGATTATAGATTATTAAAATATCTAATACTATAATTCATCTTCAAAATTTATATATTGCAGATAAAACATATTATATTAAATAATTGATGACATTATATATATGATTTATATATTGCAGATAAAACATATTATATTAAATAATTGATGACATTATATATATGATTTATATATTGCAGATAAAACAAATTATATTAAATAATTGATGAAGATATTCATATTAACTTGTTCATCATTTTTGTAATCAACGCGTTCCTTCTTGTGATTGATGGATGACAGATTTCTAGTAATGAATCCATTAGTACCGCTACCACGAACGGTATCTAGACCAATTCCGTTGTACATCTGACAAGGTTGCATGTATTAGGTATACACATAGCTTCTCTATACCAGCCTAAATAAGTCGGTGTAATTTAAATAGTATTTTCATACTTCATGTAAAAGTCATTTAACTCATTTTTTTATTTACAACGTATTTTATGTTATTTAGAATTTTTATTTCTTTTATAATTATGTTTGATAATTAAGTATCTCTATAACTTGAACTCTACAATATTAGATTTTCTGGAGATATCAATCTAATAAGCAATATTAACGAAGAAATGCAGAAACTAACAGAGTAATGAAATCACCAAGTGCACTTGGAATAAAAACAGACATGAAAAACAATTGTTAGTACAAAAAAGACAACACTATTTTTTGTAAACTACAACAAAGATACTGTCTATACCTCTATCCAAATTACCTGAGAAATATTAGAAATAAAACACCTTTGTATATATATATCGCAGAAACTTTAAAAGATTTTATGAATGATTTTGTAGAAATGAAATATGTATGGTCACTTATAAATTTGCGCAAGTGACTATAAATTTGATTTTGGCTTGTACCAAGTGAAAGCTAAAAATATTAATTGATTGATTGTTTCTATCAAACTTTATGATTCTTATAACTCTTATAACACCAGGATTAATACTTGGAATAAAATGGCGGCAGAGATATAAATTAATAACTTAGTTTGAGATATGATCAAACGATCGTAAGTCATTAGTATTAATTAAATATTTAACAGAGAGAAAAATGTTTATTTTGCATACATTTTAAGATGTAAAGGATCTGTGAAAATAAGAATAAAAAAAAGTTGAGGATGCAAGAAAAAGATCAAGTTTTTAAATTTTCTATTGAAACTAATCATTTACCTATGATATGTCTACAATTACAGGATTAAAGTAATTAATAATAATTATGTGTCAACGTTAAAATAAAGAATGTATTACAGTGTGTATTAGGAAAAGTCGGCGTACGAAGTGCGAAGTACATCTTATTTAAACCATGACCCGATGCATGCATTATTGGATATGTATGGTATATTATTATAAACTGCCGTCAATGATGAATATGCTAAGATAAAGATTATGTAAACTATGAATATAAAAATGTATTTAAGGGTATTTAATAGCTTCAATTTGATCATTTTAAATAATATTATAAATATTTAATTATCTAATAATTAAATACAATTATTTAAAAGAAATATCATAAACTAGGTCTAAATTAAAATATACATAATTATACGGGGTAATTGTTGTTTATCTATATTTAATTTTATCATTATAAAAACTAACGACGATAAGAAGAATATATAACTATAACATAAGTTTAAAATATATGTAAAATAATAAACAATCCTGGTGAATTAACTTTGTTGAATTTATTTATTTTCAAAGATAATAGACATGCAAAAGATGTTTTTAAAACAAATTAATTTCAAATAAATTAATTTTTTGTTATTTTATTGTTTAATTTATAAATTTTCATTACATATATATATTAAATATGGCTAAAAGATCTAATAAGAGAAAAAATAAGAGAAAGGAAAAAATAAACATTGATCAGAAGGAAGAAGAATTACCTATAGGTATGAGCGATAATAAATTATTCTACATAATTTACATATTATACTATAAGTTATATTCAATTCCTAAACTTATTATTATAAAATAAATGTATGATATTATATATACATTAACGCAAAGTTTCAATTTTAAATTGCATCTAGGTTTAAAAATAGTTTATTAATATAAATTGTTGTTGTAGCCGGTATATATTTAAACATCTGCGAGTATATAATCTTTTGTAATTAAAGTACTTCTTGATATAGACATATAACTTGCCTAAACTGGCTTATTTAGGATAATAACAATTATACTAGTCTAGCTTAATACAGAATTTTATAATAGTGACTATAAATAGCTCAAATGTGCTACCTGCTTGATTATGAAGGAAATGGATTATATAATATATATTTAATATAATTAATATTTTGATTCCAAGAGTATGTAATATATTGTATATTATACTTTAGAATTTTATACAGTATAAATTACATATAATATTTAAAAGTGCTTTTATAATACATATACTTAAACGTATACTACATTACTATCTAATGAATATAATTTTATGTTTTGTTTTTACATTTATATTAATATTCAATACAATATTATTGTGCATAACTATATATTATATTATATAGCTATTATGAATAATAATATCATATATACATATCTTTATTAATAATTTTTATATTATAACTATATGTAAATACATTTGTTATAATAGTTATACAATTTGTATTATTATAAGTGTTATATACCAATATAATAGCATATGTAACTATACATATGAGATGTATTATTAAAAAGCAAATAATTTAATGTACCAATTGAATATATTGTCAACTGCTAATATTCTAGCCCTGTGCATGATCTACATGTGAACTACTATTATTTTTATAAACTGTTTTTAATACTCTTTTTAAACTGACTATTGTTAATGTCTAGCTAATGTTATTTGTGATTTAAAACAAACTTTTTATTTTTTCCACCCATCCTCAATCCATATTGGAAAATTTGATAACATCACATTTACCTATATATATATTAAAATCTTTAATAATAAATTTCATATTATTTTTATATATTCATTTATTAAATGGTAATTAATATACAGATAATGAAAAAATAGAAAACAAAATATACACAGTAGAAAAATTATTATTAAAGGTAAGGTGATTAATTATTTTGCCAAATCCATAACAAGTATAATATTTATGTTATATAATATTACTAAAAATATTTTTAGAATAAATTATTAGTTTATTTAATAAAACTAAAAAATGTTCACAATAAATTGTAGGCTGAAGAATTGATTGATTCATTTGAGTTTACTGCAGCTAGTAAATTTTGTGAAAAGGCTTTGCAACAAGAGCCCAATAATGTAAAATGTATTGAAACGATGGGGTTAATGTTTATGGAAGGAGCTCAATTGGATGAGGCTAAAACGGTTTCAAAAATATATTTAGAACTATTTCAGTGTTATTAAATAACAATGTATAGTATACTATATCAGTGTAATTATATAACGATGTATAGTATACTATTTCAGTGCAACTAATATTTCATATAATTTATATTGTACTAATTAAATATAGCTGATTTACAAACTATCGTTTTAATCAATAAATATTTAATACATTCTAGTTTTATTTTATCAAGTACTCTGATATTATTTCAGAATACTCTAAATAGATTTATTTAAAATGTTTCTAGCAATTCAGAAAAGCTATTGAATTAGAAACCGACGAGGGACATTCAAAATATATGAACATAGGCCAATTATGTACTGGATTAGAAGCTATAAATTATTTCATGAAAGGTCTAGACATCATGACTCATATTTTTAAAAGAGAGCAGGTAATTTATAAACACCATTTTTTGAAATGATTTTTATATAAATCTCGATAATGAATATTTATTATTAATTTATCGTTGAATTTCATAATATGTATTGTCTATCTTTCTCAATAAGCTATGTTATGTCATATAATCAAAATTTTCTAAAATAAAAATATAATAGGTAAATGAAAAGAAGCCAGTAACTGCTAGGGATATATCCAGTGCTCATTGTTCTATAGCTGAAATATACTTGACTGACGCATGGTTGCAATAATAGTTAATAAATATCTAGATTAATATTTTATATAATTATTTAATATATTAAGTAAGTGTGCCAAATAACTGAATAGAACTTACTAAATAAATATTAATTTAGTAGGGTTATTAAAGACCATTATTTATCTTATATTAATTTAGTAGGGTTATTAAAGACCATTATTTATCTTATATTAATTTAGTAGGGTTATTAAAGACCATTCTTTATCTTATATTAATTTAGTAGGGTTATTAAAGACCATTATTTATCTTATATTAATTTAGTAGGGTTATTAAAGACCATTATTTATCTTATATTAATTTAGTAGGGTTATTAAAGACCATTATTTATCTTATATTAATTTAGTAGGGTTATTAAAGACCATTATTTATCTTATATTAATTTAGTAGGGTTATTAAAGACCATTATTTATCTTATATTAATTTAGTAGGGTTATTAAAGACCATTATTTATCTTATATTAATTTAGTAGGGTTATTAAAGACCATTCTTTATATTATATTAATTTAGTAGGGTTATTAAAGACCATTCTTTATCTTATATTAATTTAGTAGGGTTATTAAAGACCATTATTTATATTATATTAATTTAGTAGGGTTATTAAAGACCATTCTTTATCTTATATTAATTTAGTAGGGTTATTAAAGACCATTCTTTATCTTATATTAATTTAGTAGGGTTATTAAAGACCATTATTTATCTTATATTAATTTAGTAGGGTTATTAAAGACCATTATTTATCTTATATTAATTTAGTAGGGTTATTAAAGACCATTCTTTATATTATATTAATTTAGTAGGGTTATTAAAGACCATTCTTTATCTTATATTAATTTAGTAGGGTTATTAAAGACCATTATTTATCTTATATTAATTTAGTAGGGTTATTAAAGACCATTATTTATCTTATATTAATTTAGTAGGGTTATTAAAGACCATTCTTTATATTATATTAATTTAGTAGGGTTATTAAAGACCATTCTTTATATTATATTAATTTAGTAGGGTTATTAAAGACCATTCTTTATATTATATTAATTTAGTAGGGTTATTAAAGACCATTATTTATCTTATATTAATTTAGTAGGGTTATTAAAGACCATTATTTATAGTATATTAATTTAGTAGGGTTATTAAAGACCATTCTTTATATTATATTAATTTAGTAGGGTTATTAAAGACCATTCTTTATCTTATATTAATTTAGTAGGGTTATTAAAGACCATTCTTTATCTTATATTAATTTAGTAGGGTTATTAAAGACCATTATTTATATTATATTAATTTAGATCAATTTAATATTCTAGTTATGAGGATGATGCACAAACACAATGTTGTGATCACCTTTTAATGGCTATCAAAACTGATTGTACAAACCCCGATGCTTTCCATCTTTCAGCTAGCTTCTATCTAACTATAGGAGAAATTGAGGTATATTTTGTAAAGATTACATGTAATTCGAATTGAATTAATATTTCAATCAATTATAATTTCTTAATTGCAAGTTTAAATTTGTTTAAATTATATTTAAAACATTCATCAAAGTTATTTGAAATATTCATGGCATCGTAACTCATTTGTCATGTTCTTCTACAGAAATCCATTGAACACATAGAAAAGGGTGTTGCATTGTGGTTACCGGAGATGATTTCAGGCAGTAATACTGGTGGAGCCAGTTCTAGTGATCACATCTATGTTAGTCATAAATAACATCAACTTATCCTCTCATTTTTTGTTAATATAAATTTTAATATTCATCTCTATCTAAATGTTTAACCGATGTATTATATTTGACAGGTTTGCTCCCAAAGCTATGTTTCAAGAATAAATGCTACAAAAATCTTAATTGAATTAGAATTAATTGATGTAGGTTTCTTAGTAGTTATATTATCTCATTCTTTATAAAATACAATCATTTCGAGAATTTAATTTATATTTCATCTATATATATATTATATATTTGATATCTTATACATGTAATAGGTTATTCTTAACACGCGTAAAATGCAGTGCCTACATATTATTGTATAAATTTGAGCGTTTTACACAATGTACAAATTTATATATGTATTAAGTTGAAATAACTTTAGCAAGGAAAATAGAATTATATTAGTTAAAAAAATTTAATTTTTAATACATATATTCTAGAATACCATTAAAAATTACAAAGTTCAATTGAACGTTTATCTCGTTCAAATATTATTTTTATTTATGAATACATTATACTCCATTTTGTAGATCATAATTATGATTACATATTTTTTTTATCGTTATACAATATCTCTTGGATTGCATAATATTCGCTTTTAACAGAAATTTTGAAATGTTACTTCTATATTACAAATACTTCTGTCTACGAAAATAATAGAAAATATTCTATGTTTGCCATATATATAATAAAAAACGTAGTATTATCGTGTGAATACTCTATACGTATGCTAGGAAATACAAATATATTGAATTAATTTGTTTATAACATTTTTCAATTTATGTTAAATTAATAAAATACTTAATATATTTTAAATAAATACCTAAGTAGGAATACTAAAATACTTTAATATATTTTAATATATTTTAAATAAATACCTAGAAAGCTGTTGAAATATTGGAGTTGTTACTGGATGAAGAAGATGAAGTTTTGGACGTTTGGTATCTTCTGGGATTAATTCATGATATGAAAGATGATAAAGAGAGCAAAGATGCTTCACGATATTATCTAGGTTTATATTAACTAAATATTGTCATTAATTATATTGAAAAATAATCTTATGTTAAGGGGAGGTCTCAGTCATCAATATTTACATGTTAGATGTAAGGATTTATACACCTATTTACAATATAACTATCTATTCAATTTTTGTAATATTGCAAACTTTTTTTATCTACTTATAGTTAACATGTATGCTCAAATTATAACGTAAGCATTTTTCGATAATATGTGATAATAGGAAGTTATGTATCATATCCCACTTATATAATATTTAAAATGTATGTTCATAAATTCGACCGTTTATTTAATATAAAGTTATTTACATATATTTGAAACCAAGCAATTTTGTTTTATAAATAGATTATCACTGTATACAAAAAAGTATTTGATTACCTTTTAAATTGAATACACGGTTACATTTATACTGACCATTAATTAATGAAAATAATCATTTCGAAACAATATGCTTGAAATATGCACTTTAATTATTTGTATTTAGTATGCACTTAGTAAAAATAACAAGGTTTATGAAAGGTTTATTTGAATATATTTAGAAGGAACATATTCAGGTAGAGTTTCATAGACTACTAATGGTTTAGTTACTGACATTGGTTCAGTGGCAAGTAAAGTTATCTGTACATCACCTGTAATAAAAATATGATCAACATTTTTAATAATTTTATTTTTAAATTCCATTTTATATTTAATATATATATATATCTACTATTGACATATAATAACTTTTAATTACTAACATTAAATTTTTAGTAAGTAACTTATATATATCGTAATATCGTAATAATAAATTTAAAAATTTTCGGTAAATAATTTAAAAAATACAAATGAAATGTGCCCATATTTTAAACATTTTGTTGTTTACAGGTATCACATGATAATAATATTATCTCATTTGACAAGTAGAATATTCAAATATAGATCATTTGGTTTTTCAAATTTGAACATCCGTAATTTAAATGATATATAATTGTAATATAAATAATTTATAATAATAATAATATTTATATAATATTTATTAATATTTTTTATTTTATCACTATAAACCTATATAAAATATGTAATGTATGTTATTTAAATTGCTTTTTTTGATTTGAAATTTACATTTATATTCTTAATATATAATTAAACTACATATATTATTTAAAAAATCAGTAACATATTATAAAAATGATATATGACAACTGCTACACTCACTTTTCAAATATTAATTAAATAATGCCACACTACTGATCTTTATCATTTCTTGTTTTGAATTTTTTATATAGATTTTGATTATAATTATCAAATTATTAATTTTTAGAATCAGCATTAGAAAATGCTTTATTGAAATATATTAAAATTTAATTATAAATGACTAAATTATGTCGTTTTTATTTCCATAAGTATCAATATGGCATAATTTATACAATAACGAGATCAAGATTATTAATATATATATATATATATAATTATATATCACTTATAAAACTGTTAGAGTAGAGTTATAAAGAATTAGACATATAATATAATTATTATTATAAATATTTACATCAGATAAAGCATTGGATCTAATAAAGAAAGTTGGAAGCCAGGACCAAAATATGGTGGAGCATATTACAGAAATTAGAGAGAAACTAGGAGATGGTACGATAATTGTATTCAGATCAAATACATTATACATTTATAATCAGATTAATATTACAATTTGTAATTCATTTCAAGATTAGTAGTTGAATACAAAATATTTATTCCGATAACCTTTTAATATAAACTAAAATATCTATTTAATATTTTAATTAAAATAAACTTTTTTAGCTTTAGAAAGTGATACAGAAGTAACCAGCAATGATGAAATATCAAGTTCTGATGAAGATATGGAGCAAGACTGATATTTTATTATTTATTATTCTAATTTCAGCTTCCTTTTACATTCAAAGAAATATAATTTATTTTTTTATAATAAAATGATATTAATACATTTTGATTTA
Source organism: Osedax frankpressi (assembly GCA_964035775.1). Lineage (NCBI taxonomy): Eukaryota > Metazoa > Annelida > Polychaeta > Sabellida > Siboglinidae > Osedax > Osedax frankpressi. The sequence goes on from OZ038313.1 coordinate 26,589,670, forward strand.
TTACCAATAGGCAATTTACATTATAAATATATTATTAAATTTGAACTAAATATATATTATTATTTGTTTATATATTACTATTTGTTTATATATTACTATTTGTTTTTAATATTTAATATCGAATAGTTAAATAAAATTTTGGTTTTAAAATAAACCAACACATAATTAGAATAATTATGAAAATAAAATTTTCATGTAAATAAAATATAAATAATTAAAAATCAATCAGAACTCAATTTCATATCTCATTAGTAATTAATCAGGCTTGATGAAAATAAACCTACTAAGTCTCATATAAATCTATAACTTAAATGGAGATTAATTACTACGATGAAAGTATGTCCAGAAGAGCAGAAGCGAAACGTACCAAGATTGTGAATCTCAGTACCTTGATTCTCAGCATATCGATTCTATTGAACGATCTGAAGTCTACTTGGAACCAACATATGCTATATTTTGGTTGGTACCGATATAAACTTAAAAATCTAATATAATGGAAAGAATAATTATAATATATTTATGGATAAGTATAATACAGTAACAGTATTAAATTTATATTAATATACCACATATAATCTAACCACTATGTCACATTTGACCTAACAAGTTCAAATAAGAAACATTTAATTTAATAAATTATGTTTTATTTATTTAAGGTCAACCAAATGGTCGTAGATTTTCCGAAGAAGAAGAAATAAATAGAAAGAAACGCGAGAAACGCATCGGAGCCCATCGAACTAGGAGTAGTCAAAATATATTCTCTGTAAAGATTAAGTTGAATGAAATTAGGCAATCAATATTTAGAAATACGAGCTATATAACTTTGGTACATGATATTTATTGCTGAGTTTTTAGATAAATATTATTGCATGTATATATATATATAGTTATAAATGTATATAATATAATATGTGGTTTTATTTAATATGCATAACAAGAAATAATGATAATGTTATTCATTACTAGCTGTATTAACCCACCATAGTGAGTACATAGAGATCTCGTTGTATATATATAGAGTTTTTAATTCGTTACCTTCCTCGAGTTATATATATAAATAGTTTTATAATCACGATGTACATGATTATCAATAATAATATTCCATACAGGAAGCTCAGAATCAAGTGGTCGATAAACTATGTGCGGTGGTGAGGCAATTAAAGACTGAGGCTCGCAGAATGGCGGCACACTCTAACGACGTACAGCTGAACATCAGACCACCCCAGATGTTCGACAACCTTTCCTTAGCGGTGAAAAGAGTCATCGATATCACCGACAAAGCGATCCCTGACATTCATAATTACCACGAGTATAAGGTTATTAACCTAATAATTACTGACGCTTCTACGCGGGTATCAAACATCTCTTTCTATGATAATTAATAAGGAATTTCAGAATTGACGATGTAATTATTAGATGTATTATTTTATTTCTCAAAATGTAATTTACTTTAATCCATTAGTGAATTTCTCAAAAGTGTTCTTAATAAAGCATTTTACCTTATTTGCAGTCAAATCAACTAACTAGAATTAGTAAAGATAGAAAAATATTAGTCAGCAATTTTGATTTCATATTTATTATTTTTTCTATTTATTGTTATTAATTAACCCTTAATTTAGATCATTTTTGTTATTCAACCAAAATCATATTTTTATTATTAAGATAATATTTAGACGAAAGTTCCATTAAATAAATAAACATATGCAATATTTATTATGAGGTAAATATTAAATAAGATATGTAGTATATTTTAATGATAATAAATATTCAGCTTATATTTGGTCAAAAGAGTCGTCAATTATATGATTGGAGTTTCCAATTCCCTTCCCAAGACTAGATGACATCCAACCTTCATTCGTCGGATTACCCCAAAATAGCTTATAAAATATATTCGTAAAATATACGGAGTAGATGAACAATCTAGAGGACTTCGTGGAAATATAATTACAGTTAAAATTATTTCATAATACAAATAACAATTGCACTTTATAGTCTGTTTCATAGCGAAGCTATTTAGTTACATATCAGTTATATATTCTAAGTTTATCTGATACCGCAGCGAAGATTTATTAACTAAAAAAGATTATGAAGTCATTATTATTCCTGTACGGTTATAGATATTTAATAGTTATAGAAGCGATTATATCCATATAAATAAGTTTAAAATCGTGAATCTTTGGATGTTTTCGATATATTTACTATATTAACACCTGTATGAAATTCTAGCAATGGCCTTACAAAATTCAGATAATCTTTTGATATACAACATGTTATTTGAAGGCTATAAAGAGTAATAGTAATATTATATTTTCTTTACAATTATTATATTTTCTTTAAAAGTTATAATAGCACTTGTTAATAACTAACCAATATTTCGGTGTATCTGCATAAACATCTATTATAGAAAAATGAGTTAGTAGTTAATATTTCTTATATGAATACTTACCAATAACTGCAGTTTTTGTATCCTCTGCATAGAAATCACCATATCGATATTGGAAATGATTTAAGAGATAAGTAATACATATCAGAAATGAAATTAGTCATATACAGAAATCTAAAAATGAATGATATGGTTTAGATTATTAATAAAAAAGCTGGTTATGAATATATTAGGATATGTTATCATTCGTTGTTGTTGAATACGGAATGGAATTAATATGAAGGCATTGTACCTTAAAGTTTGCATTATATATATAAATCTATTTATATCCCTTATACTATGAATATAAACATGTTTCGAAAGATTACTATTTATAAAGTTATATAATTGTGATTTGTTATGAGTTGAAATTGAGATTTTCAATAATGTATAAATAGTCATTGAAATGAAAATGTTAGTTTATAAAGTCTACATTTATTTAGAAAAGGATGTATAATAATATTATAGATATCAACTAGTGGGTAATTTTATAAATTTATTTGACTTATAAATATGTTTCTTTATTAAAATATAAACTATTATTATCTGCAGTTAATTTTGCATAATATTTATATTGTAATTAGCTATGATTCAATGACCTTTATATAATTAGACATTAAATTATCATTAATAAGTAGAAAATATTGTTTTTCCTATATTATTCCATAGTATAATATTTGTTAAATTGCGGTAATAGATCGAATAAATTATCTAAAAATCTCATCATATATGATTACCATATAGAGTTACTAGTATCAGAAGATTTAATATTAGAGAAGTTAAATTCACATACAATAATAAAGGTATAGCGATAACATATTAC
>OZ038313.1:26597914-26630414 GCA_964035775.1 Osedax frankpressi
TGTATAGTCCAATATGCATGCATATGATATATTACAATTATAAGCCCATTCAATTTATATTTGATTTATATTCAAATCTTACAACTATATACCGTATATTTATAGAAATGTGAAATTCCGAGATGTTTTTCCGAATCCAAGTTCGACGATATAAAACTTTCGCCAATTCACTTTGATCGCAGGGTAAAAATGCCGCCTATGTCAACAAATACAGAGGATTTAGCTGATGAGACCTGGAATAATGTAAGTTTTTCTAAATATTGAATATGTTATGTTCAATGATATATCTTATAGAATTATATACTTTAATATATATTAATGATGATGATAATAATATTGATAATATTTATGGTTTAAATGTATACATTTTGGTATATATAATAAATATATGAAAACATAATTTATGAACGATATTTATAAAGTTCTCGGATGATGATACACTCAATGATTATTCTACAGCAAACCTTACCATTACTAACCAAGGCGATAATGAGGTAACATACAGATAAAATGAATATATTTATGCTTAATTATTATCTTGTTATGAAATACATCTTAGTATAAGAATTAATCTTATAATGATTAAACTTAATATATAATGTACCCAATATATATGTGGCTATTCCATATTTATTTTATATCAATGTTAAAACTAGTTTCACATTTATAGATATAACTATTTGATATACATATGTATATAAGTAATGTATAATTTATAGATTAATATATATACTTATAAGTATTTTATAAAATATAATATTTTTTATCAATTTTGATTTTTCATAATTAAAAGAATTAAAAAGATAAATATACCTAAATATACTCATGATATATTATAATTATATTATTATTATTTACTATAATAGTTTATAAGTAATTACATAACTTAATCTCTTCTTTTTTTAAAAGCACTTAACCTTACTCTTTATCAATGCAAATATTATATATTAGTTATATATTACTTATATACTTATTGTTATGTAATCTAGTTATCCGAGGAAGATTTGACAAACGATTGCTCTACTTCAAACCTTGTTGTAAGTAACCGAGTTGCTAACGAGGTGATCATTACGCGACGCATGTATTTATAAGTATTAATATCGCACAATAACTATAGTTTATATAATATAGAGTAGTATATAAAGTTTTCTTTCTTTTTTTTATTTATATTAAATTAATTATATATGTATATTCAAAATACTCTAAAATCTACCACACTAATAGTTGAAAATCCTATATACCATATTGTCAAATTAAATTGTATGATTAACTAGTACTATTAACTATTTATTATAGTACTATTAACTATAGTAACTTACTATAGTAACTTATACCCTAGTACTATAGTATCTTATTTACTATCGTAATTTATTTACTAAATTAACTTATTTGTAATATAAATCTAATAATTAAATATTTGTATTTAAAATATAACAAACATTATAAAGTCAATGACTTCCATAGTATATACCAAGATTACACTCCGATGTACCGGCAGAAGGATATGGAATACGACATACCACCTCAGCAAGTCATACTAAACATTGCCAAAATGTAAATAACGAAAAGAAGCCCAGGCGAAAGTGGCAGTTGGCGCCTCGTTCCAGTGCTGTTGATAGAGTTGATAGAGTTACAGATAAAAAAGTTGCGGCACCTGATTCTCCATCCAATCAACACGCCGTGAAAAATAAACAAACAACCAAAGAAAAATGCGCAGAAATAATGAAGAAAGTAGGATTCTATCAGAACATCGAACATGGCGAATTAAATCGACCTTTAAATAATGCAAGTCAACCCAAGTGTCCTACTTCACAGGAATGGTTGTGGTAAGTGCTATAAAATGTTATTATAATCTCATCTTCATCTAGCGATTATAAATTAAATACAACAAATTCTCGGAGATTTCAATAATTACAAATTATGATATCTATATTTATTTCTTTTAATAATAGTTCAAATTTTTTTTAAATAATAATATAAATGTAATATATATATATATACATATATTTTTTCCAAATCATAAAATAATTTTTTCTATATATATAAAAAGTAAAAAATATATATATTGAATTACTGGTAAGCATTGGTAGATACTTCTTTTATTTATATAACTTATATATTTTACTCTATTTTAAATATAATTAATATTGCCATTGTTAATGTTAATAATGGGTTAAAGATGAGTTAATAATATGCAATACATATAGCGAATATTTACATATATAGATTACTTAATTACTATAATTAATATACTTATAATATTTTATAATCGCAAACATGCTAAAATAACCTTTACTAAGAATGGCTCACAATATTTAAATAAAATTATTAAATATTATTGTTACTTATATATATAAAATATATATAAAATATTAGAAATATAATAAAGTAAATTACATTGATAATATTGATTAAAAAATAGAGTATAGGTTCTATATACCTACATTGTATACAACATACAGTCTTAAATCATTACATTTATAATTATCTATAATATTGATATCCATAATATATGGTAATTGCTGCTTTATATAATTAAATCATGTTTATAGTTGTAAACTGGTTTAAACTATTTTAATATGTTATATGATATCTTATATCTTATAATTTTTATATATTTTAAATATTTTATATATTTTTTTTATATTTTATATATTTTATATATTTTATATATTTTATATATTTTATATATTTATATATTTTATATATTTTATATATTTTACATATTTATATATTTTATATATTTTATATGTTTTATATATTTAATATATTTAATATATTTAATATATGTTATATATTTTTTATATTTAAATTTCAAAAATTAAACTATTATAACTAGATATATAGTTTAGGATTATTATTAACCTTAGAATGATTTAGGAACATTAATTTTCTGTTTATTCATCTTAGAAATAATATAATTTTTAATATTTTTTAAATTGATATCACCTATATATTATATAATAAAATATGTATAGTTAAATATATATTATATTTTTATAAGTACATATGTATAATAATTTACAATTATATTTCTCTTTTTTTTTGTGATAATGTATTAATGATCAAAATAACATATAAAATATCTTAATATTATCAATATTTTTCAGATTAGTTCAGAAGTTAATTGTAATAAATTGCTTAATTTTCATAAATTTCAATTGATGTATGAAGTAACATAGCTCATGGATGAAAATTTATGAAAATTCACCGAATATTTGATATAAAATATTTGAAATATAAAAAAATATATTTAAATCATATAGTAGTAGTAGTAGTAGTAGTAGTAGTAGTAGTAGTAGTAGTAGTAGTAGTAGTAGTAGTAGTAGTAGTAGTAGTAGTAGTAGTAGTAGTAGTAGTAGTAGTAGTAGTAGTAGTAGTAGTAGTAGTAGTAGTAGTAGTAGTAGTAGTAGTAGTAGTAGTAGTAGTAGTAGTAGTAGTAGTAGTAGTAGTAGTAGTAGTAGTAGTAGTAGTAGTAGTAGTAGTAGTAGTAGTAGTAGTAGTAGTAGTAGTAGTAGTAGTAGTAGTAGTAGTAGTAGTAGTAGTAGTAGTAGTAGTAGTAGTAGTAGTAGTAGTAGTAGTAGTAGTAGTAGTAGTAGTAGTAGTAGTAGTAGTAGTAGTAGTAGTAGTAGTAGTAGTAGTAGTAGTAGTAGTAGTAGTAGTAGTAGTAGTAGTAGTAGTAGTAGTAGTAGTAGTAGTAGTAGTAGTAGTAGTAGTAGTAGTAGTAGTAGTAGTAGTAGTAGTAGTAGTAGTAGTAGTAGTAGTAGTAGTAGTAGTAGTAGTAGTAGTAGTAGTAGTAGTAGTAGTAGTAGTAGTAGTAGTAGTAGTAGTAGTAGTAGTAGTAGTAGTAGTAGTAGTAGTAGTAGTAGTAGTAGTAGTAGTAGTAGTAGTAGTAGTAGTAGTAGTAGTAGTAGTAGTAGTAGTAGTAGTAGTAGTAGTAGTAGTAGTAGTAGTAGTAGTAGTAGTAGTAGTAGTAGTAGTAGTAGTAGTAGTAGTAGTAGTAGTAGTAGTAGTAGTAGTAGTAGTAGTAGTAGTAGTAGTAGTAGTAGTAGTAGTAGTAGTAGTAGTAGTAGTAGTAGTAGTAGTAGTAGTAGTAGTAGTAGTAGTAGTAGTAGTAGTAGTAGTAGTAGTAGTAGTAGTAGTAGTAGTAGTAGTAGTAGTAGTAGTAGTAGTAGTAGTAGTAGTAGTAGTAGTAGTAGTAGTAGTAGTAGTAGTAGTAGTAGTAGTAGTAGTAGTAGTAGTAGTAGTAGTAGTAGTAGTAGTAGTAGTAGTAGTAGTAGTAGTAGTAGTAGTAGTAGTAGTAGTAGTAGTAGTAGTAGTAGTAGTAGTAGTAGTAGTAGTAGTAGTAGTAGTAGTAGTAGTAGTAGTAGTAGTAGTAGTAGTAGTAGTAGTAGTAGTAGTAGTAGTAGTAGTAGTAGTAGTAGTAGTAGTAGTAGTAGTAGTAGTAGTAGTAGTAGTAGTAGTAGTAGTAGTAGTAGTAGTAGTAGTAGTAGTAGTAGTAGTAGTAGTAGTAGTAGTAGTAGTAGTAGTAGTAGTAGTAGTAGTAGTAGTAGTAGTAGTAGTAGTAGTAGTAGTAGTAGTAGTAGTAGTAGTAGTAGTAGTAGTAGTAGTAGTAGTAGTAGTAGTAGTAGTAGTAGTAGTAGTAGTAGTAGTAGTAGTAGTAGTAGTAGTAGTAGTAGTAGTAGTAGTAGTAGTAGTAGTAGTAGTAGTAGTAGTAGCGGTAGCGGTAGCGGTAGCGGTAGCGGTAGCGGTAGCGGTAGCGGTAACGGTAGCGGTAGCGGTAGCGGTAGCGGTAGCGGTAGCGGTAGCGGTAGCGGTAGCGGTAGCGGTAGCGGTAGCGGTAGCGGTAGCGGTAGCGGTAGCGGTAGCGGTAGCGGTAGCGGTAGCGGTAGCGGTAGCGGTAGCGGTAGCGGTAGCGGTAGCGGTAGCGGTAGCGGTAGCGGTAGCGGTAGCGGTAGCGGTAGCGGTAGCGGTAGCGGTAGCGGTAGCGGTAGCGGTAGCGGTAGCGGTAGCGGTAGCGGTAGCGGTAGCGGTAGCGGTAGCGGTAGCGGTAGCGGTAGCGGTAGCGGTAGCGGTAGCGGTAGCGGTAGCGGTAGCGGTAGCGGTAGCGGTAGCGGTAGTGGTAGTGGTAGTGGTAGTGGTAGTGGTAGTGGTAGTGGTAGTGGTAGTGGTAGTGGTAGTGGTAGTGGTAGTGGTAGTGGTAGTGGAAGTGGTAGTGGTAGTGGTAGTGGTAGTGGTAGTGGTAGTGGTAGTAGTAGTAGTAGTAGTAGTAGTAGTAGTAGTAGTAGTAGTAGTAGTAGTTATAACATTAGTAGTTATATAGTATTAACATATATCTCATATGTTTTAATATTTTTAATTTACTAGTTGTATTGTTAGTTGTGGTGCGTATTTAAATGGGGTTGGGTATAAATTCATTGGGAAATAAGTATATTTTTTAATCGTAGAGCCTATATTCTATATTAAATTAGCAACAAGACAGATTTACTATCTATTTGATATCAACTTCCAGTCGTACATAAATAACTATCATTAACTATAATGAACATCATACAATTATTGACTACACTTCACTTAAGGAAAGTTGGTCAATGAAAAATTGTATAATATACTTAGAAATATTCAGTTTGATTAAATTAGATTAAAGTCAAGAATATATTCTACTGATTTGTTGATGTAATCGAGTTGGAGTTGGAATATATTCTGTTTTCGTAAACTATGTTTTCATAGGTTATCTGTGGAAGGTATTAGGTATTTATTGGCTATATATATTTTCTATATTATATTTATATTGAGGATGTTAATTATGTATCGTATATTTTTAGAATGTTAATGATTAGATAATAACTACCGTAAGTAAACTTAATATGCATTTAAAACTAAATATTGCAATCATATATACTCTATTATAACATTTTATTATTTAGAATATAGTTAGTGAAAATATATTAATATAAATGCAATTTGATATAAATAACTCATCGTTGGCCAATATTGAATAGGAATGCTATTATGGATATGGTAAGAGATGATATGGCCCTCTTTACCAATAGACTATATTATATGTAACACAACTCTAATGTAATTGTACAATTAGTTATAATAAAAACAATTACTATACTATTACTATGTATTCATTTAACAACAAATTGAGACCGACATTTATATCTCCGATAATACTTTAGATTGGAGGCTAATCTTTCTAGGATGTTAAAGATTACAGATATATATGAGTTTGGGTAACATATACTTGCTAAATACTTGCTATACTTTGTATGCCAGATCAATATTTATATATGTGAAACCGTACATTTTAAATTGAATTATCAAATATGTATTTTATGTTTATAACAAAAAAGTTAATTATGTGTATATATTACCAATGGAATCTTTGATAGTGGTAGTTGTTTGATATTATAATATCAAATTATATATTATATTATATAATACCATATTTTTATATTTAATTATATATATTATAATACAAATATAATATGTAAATAATAATTTTTAAATACAATATTAATAATATTTAATATATTATTGAAATTATTAGTTAAACTATTATTTAAAATATATAATATTTAAAAGTATTATATAATAATTATCTATTAATGAATCTAAATCTATACATTTTTTATTAGGCTATTTTATTTTACTATACAAGATTACCAAGATTAATCTTGGGTATTAGGATAATGTATTAAAATGATGTATTAGTCTGTTTTTATATTAGAAAATTAAGTGGGTGTTTATGTTGTGAAAATGAAAACGAAAATGGAAACACCCACCAAAACATGTATATCATAAAATACTGATATATTCTTGATCACATTTCCAGGCATTATATATTAACCTAATATTAGCCTGAATGTAAATGTTCGATTAAAACCAAACATTATTCAAAAGGGTGTATTTTTAAACTCACAGTGTTGGTGCATTTGTCCGTAATAGGATGTCTATATATATATATACATATATATATATATACATATATATATATATATATATATATATATATATATATATATATATATAGTGTACTATTAATATATGTTACGCTTTATCTTAATATGAAATATGAATACGTTGCTAGGTGCCAATATAATATACATGTTTATCGTACGAGTAATTCTGCTATAAAGTCATAAACGAGTCAAATAACCAAAATACCTACGCACTTATAATCAAATCCACAATTTATAGACAAATCTAAAGTTTCAACAATAAATATTCATCAATCTGCATGTTCAGTATTTACCTCGTTGTAATCATATTAACTATATTGTTAGCTCACCGTAGTGATTTGTATACCGTATACCATATAACAATGGTATCGCAGTCGTCGTTATGCACCATTGAATACGTTGACATTCTTCTATTCATCCGAATCGCAGGATGATCGACTTCTTATACTTGACCTGTATTTGCTGACGACCTTAATAGTTGCGGAATAGATCGCCTTAAAAATAATTAAGATTATAATGGAGCCGAGTTTGAATACATGTAAATCACCTGTGCGTATTGTTGTTTAAACCAGTTCTATAGATATATTTAATTGCATATTTAGCGGGAGAAATTTCTAGAGAAATGAAAAATGTAATATTCAAGATATTTACTAGTCGTATTTTAGTTTTTTCAAATTGAATTCAATTGTTGTTCATTTTAAGTTATGAATTAACTAGTATATGTAGTTATAATATGAATTATAGTATACAATATGATTAATAATATAAATACTTATTGAATTAGTTGCATAATATTATGGAAATATAAGAGATTGTTAACACAATACCTAATAGAAATAAGTATATATAATAAATAATCATTTCTATATTATTACCTAAATAGTAAAAAAATATAGATTATGATAATATTTTCAATTAGTATATATAAAATAAAACTGTATAAAAAATCTGTATTTATATTTAATATTATTATTGTATTGGTTTAGGAATTTGTAAACTAAATTCGATATGATTTGTCTAAATATGATGAATCCAATATTAAATCAGAAAGTATCTATATATGTATAACGATCTATTTTTACATTAGTTGTATTTAATATTTATAAATAATAATATATTTTAATAAATATAAAAATATATTTTAATAAATCATATAATCAAATATGGTAATATTGGAGAAGTAGAAACATGTATTTAAAATTATCCTAATTATTATTAATATAAAAGATTTCTTATAATATAAAAGTTCACTGTCATTTAGAGACATTAACATTAAACTTCACTCTTTCTATAGACATACAATTACAATATACAATACAATTGATGCCCATAAATTGAATAATGATAAATTAAATATATGTGAAATTATGTAGATTAATTTTACAGGTAATTTATCAACATACCAATTATATCTTCCTTTCAAGGAATTAAATTTAGCATAAAATAAATTTAAATTAAATTTAGCATAAAAAATCACAGACGACATTCATGAGAAAATGAAAATCTAATTATAAAATGATAAAATTATACATCGTGTAAAAAAGTGCAGTAACTGTATACTGTAAAATACAAATGTTCAACACACACTGTACACTTAATATTGTGTAATGTATACTCTATAAGATAAACCACAATATACATGTGCACTGTACATTGTATAGTTATCTACTATAGTTAAAGAAGAATACAGTTTTAAAATTTTTAAAAGACTCTAGCTTTGATTTATTGCACACAGATATATAAATATACAATTTTAAAAAAACTGTGTGTAATAAATATACAATTTTAATATATTTGGAAATATATTTCCAAATATATTTAAATTGTATAGATATTGAGGTGATCTCAATATAGTTTGTATTTGTTTCACGCGGATATTTCTAAATATATAGCATACATATTTTAATATTTTAACTTGACACATTTTAATATTGTTTACAAATAAGCTTTGTTATTGTTATTTAATATTGTTAACAAATAAGCTCTGTCATTGTTATTTAATATTGTTAACAAATAAGTATTTCCATTTATAGTTTTATTTTCAACATCAATGTTAATAGAAAAATATTATGGGGAAATTCATAATTGTTTATATATATTAAAATGTTTCATGTAATATATAAAAAAGTCCAATACACCCGACACGATTTTAACAGATATGTAGGCCGATTTCAATATAATCCATCAAACATATTTATATTTTATATTTATATTCACATATATCTGTTTATAATAATAATAGTATATATTATCCATATATTATTTATATATTTATATATATTTTATATATATTTATATATATTTATATATTTATATATATTATTTATATTATTTATAATAATAATATACATTCATAATAAACAATGCATACTCTGCTACCTAGTAGTACTATTATATTTATGTATACTAGTTTATAAGTAAATATATTATTTATAATACATTTTAAATATTTAAATATCAATATATTTAAAAATCAACATTGGCTATTATTAACAAAATATAATATTTAAATATTTTATATATTATTTCAAATACATTATGAGTTTCTTTGTATATAAATCACTTAATCTTATAATAAAATAAAGATATATATTAAAAATAAAATAATATTTATTGTATCAATAGTAGTATCAACAGTAGTATCAATAGATATTTCCAAATATATTTAATAAAGATGATAAGAACATTTTAATATCATAAACAAATATGCATTTTCCCCGTATTATTTTTGTATTGATATAAATGTTGAAAAATAAAATAATATGGTTATTATAAATGCTTATTTGTTAATAATATTATAATTTATCACACTATTTCTTTTAAAAAGTCTGCGTATAATAATTAAAAACTATATTAAAATCAATTCAACATATATAAAATTAAACAATTACAATTTAAAAGAGTCATTTACATAACAATTGCACAAATTAGTAAGTAGATTATATGTAAACAAAAACAGTACGCAGTGGGTACTGTGCACTGTACACTACACACTGCATAGCATATATACCCAATGCTTGTATTCTGATTATACATAGACTACGTAAATGTAATATATAGTATACTTCAAGATACTTAGATATTCGGCTGATATATATACTTCTCACAATAGAGTTTTATAAAGAATAATGGAATTCAATTATACACACATACATATATATATATATATATATATATATATATATATATATATATATATATATATATATATATATATATATAAATATATAATACATTCCAATGTAATATACTCTGAAATTTGCAAGCTATTGTTATCCATCGTCACAATCTCGATTCACACGCTTCTTATTTGACCAATTCGATAGAGTTATGAGTATTTATAGTCATATATTATCACATAGCAAATTGGTGCTCATAAATTATAATTATTGAGATGTAAATATATATATTTATCTATAATACACGAGGGAAATACAAGTATAACAATAAGCATGTGATTTATATTAATTTCTTGAATAAATCGGCGATTTATCCGATTTATATAATTGATATAATAATAGCATATAGTATGTATTATGTATTATGTGTTGGGTAACAAAATTGGGGAAAATCTTAATATTATTATTGTGATTATTATTATTATGTCATTTATATTTAACTAAAAGTTTAATTTATTTAAATAGATCCTACGGTAACTTACTAGGCGGTAAATTACATACATCTACAATATTTAAAGCAATGAATTAATATTCTATATTTTTATAACAAGAAACACAGAAATTAGAATTTATTCGAATATTTTATTAATCTAAAATACACTTATTTTCTCCTATAAGAGAATATATATATATATATATATATATATATATTTATATATATATATATATATATATATATATTTATATATATATATATATATATATTTATATATATACTTAATTCGATATGGTCTTAATTCGACAATTGTTTATTTGATCATATTTTAAATAGTGTCTTAAATAACGCTTTATCCTCTTATGAATATTTTAGATTTTAGTTAAATTAATCATGGCTATTATTTTATATATTTTTAATACACCTACAATATTTTGTTAGAGTTGTCTCGCTAATTGAAACAATCTACTTATAATCTATATGTATTAATACATTGATAATAATATAATAGATATAAGGGATATAACTATGTAATGCAACTTCATGATTCATATAGTATATATGACATATAGTATATATGGTATATAGTATATGTGACATATAGTATATATGGTATATAGTATATATGACATATAGTATATGTGCCATATAGTATATATGGTATATAGTATATATTACATATCGTATATATGACATATGATATATATGACATATAGTATATATGACATATGTTATATATGACATATGTTATATATGACATATAGTATATATGACATATAGTATATATGACATATAGTATATATTACATATATTATATATTACATATATTATATATATATATATATATATATATTTATGACAACACAAACTGTTGATTCTAAGCACATATTTGACAATTATAAAACGTTTAATTCGTTAATTGTCTATTCTCAGATCCTAGTATTATCCGGTCGCTAGGTATTTCAATGAAATTACAAGTTTAAACACGAATAGGATTGCGTAAGGTACTACTAACATTAATCGCGGTTTCATACGTTACATATTATATATGTTAACATATTTATAGAGGTATTATATGGCATACATATATTCATATGTGAATGATATCCTAAACGTATAATTATATTTGCATATAAAGGCGATAAAATGTATGCATTGTTTTATAAATTGCAATTTTCATATGATAATACATAAATAATATAATTCAATTCGGTATATTTTATATAAATTATATACACTCTTTAGATATTAACACAAATTTGCAACATTCATTTATCACAATACCAAATTCAATAAAATTGACCAATGCGGTCAATTTCAATATGGTCCCCATGGTTTAAGGCCCACGCTCGCCTACGTAAATTCGATAATAAAACCCGTTACGCTCTAACTGTTCCGGCCATGTATTTACCTCGTGCAAATACAACAACTATATAAGTTGGTGGTACTGAACAGTTAAAACATACCTCTCCAAAACGTTATCGAGATGAGATCACTACTTCCCATCTGTCAAGTGGCAGTGCTGGTCATTTCCTTAATACAGGTATGTCTATAATTCTTAATTTGTATATATATTTTTTTTCATATTTCAAGTTTCTATGAATAATAATATTTTTCATTAAAAAATATAAAAAGTAGGTAAAGTTAGCGAAATATGTGTTTATATTCTTTATTTGATTAGCTACTCATAATTAAAGTGTAATGAAGCTGCAAATGCCAACCGAATGAAAATACGCGACATTGAAATGATACTTAAAAATTTTATTAAAAAGGTTGGCTAATTATTCATAATTAATTAACATACATGATATTTTCTTGTAGATTCATTTAAAAATTATTTTTATATATTGTTTTATAGTATTAATTATAATATTAATATATTATAATTATAATATATTATTCTAAATTATTAAAGTTTAACCCTTTTTCCAGTGGTAGTTTTTATGTCACGCTGGTAAGAATCACTAGATTTTACGTGTTTTTCATTTTTTTACTATGGTCAATAAAACAGCTCATAACTCGGTAAATATTAAAATAATGAATATATATAAAATATATATAAAAGTATCAAGAATATTAAATAAAACATAAATATACATATCAGTATTATATTAGTATAGTTTATAATTAAAAAAAATAAATTTCGGGTATATTTATAATATAGTATGTAAAAAAATTATTAGAATAAATATATTAATCTGTAAATTAATATTTAAAATGTAAATGAAAATACGATATATAAATGATATATAAATGATAATTATAAGTATTTAAAACATGATATAATGCAAAAAATACTAATAACTCATAAAATATCAAATTTGAATTATTGATAAATTTAAATAAAACATGTAATGTTAAAATTTATATTATCAATATTGATGATACATATTACTCATATATTAAATGTAAACACGTTTATTAAACATATATATACTTTATCTAAAATACATATATTGCATTCAAAATAATCACATATCACATTATTATAACATAGCTCTTTCTATATTTTAATAAATAAACTTTAAATATTTTTCATGAGTGAAATCCACTATTATTATCATTGCAAATTTAATTATTTCATACAAATTAAATAATGTACATTTTAAAAATTGTATTTCAAGAATAATCCACCGACGTCAATCGCCGGAAATACTCCTACTGATGAGTCGTCTCCAGTTGAACAGGGCTCAGAGGTTATAACACTAATTTGTTTATGAATATGTATCTATATTATTATATAATATACAGTCTAAATATGTCATATTAATTTTAAAATAGTGAAATATATAAAATAATTATATTTTATAATTATTTAATATTTAGCATATCTTATCCATATAAGAATTGTAGCATATCCCAAGCCATAAAGAATATATATATGTATAAATATTATTTTATAAATTAAATATATTATATTAATAACTAATATACATGCTTTACATTAATATAATTGCTATTTAGTTGCAAAATTAATTAAATTCAATATTATAAAATGAACTGAAATAATAATATATTTTTACTTACAATTTATAAATATTAATTATTACAAATTTCTATGATAACAATTATAATAATATTATAACTAGTCATAAATTAGTTGATATTGAATGTTATGTATTAATATAATTTTTAAATAAATATATTGTTTAATGTCATAAATAAGGTTAATGGAAAAGGGAGTAAAGGCAGCAAACAAAAAGGAAATGATCAGAGTGTTGTCTCCAGTGTGAGTTTAATTTATAATTTAGTTATTGAATATTTCAAAATTACTTATTGATTTAATTTTTATAAATAAATGACCTATAAATAAACTACTACAATCCATTATTGCGTATAATTTAATATATTACAAAATAAATACTTCTAATTTAGCAAATTCTATTGAAACGTCAATCTCATGATGATGATAAAAGGGACAACTCTATATCTGCTGGAGGAAGTGCATTGAAACGTAAACATTCTGTTCAGGAAAGTGCCGATAAAAGCGAGGAAAAAGGCGGTAAATCCATTTCTGCTGGAGGAAGTGCATTGAAACGTAAACCTCCTCCTCCTAAAGAAAGTGCTGATGCCAGTGGAAGCAAAAGCGGTAAATCCAAATCTGCCGGAGAAAGTGCATTGGAACCTAAAAATTCTGTTCAGGAAAGTGCCGATATAAGCGAGGGCAAAAACGGTAAATCCATTTCTGCTGGAGGAAGTGCATTGAAACGTAAACATTCTGTTCAGGAAAGTGCCGATAAAAGCGAGGGAAAAGGCGGTAAATCCATTTCTGCTGGAGGAAGTGCATTGAAACGTAAACCTCCTCCTCCTAAAGAAAGTGCTGATGCCAGTGGAAGCAAAAGCGGTAAATCCAAATCTGCCGGAGAAAGTGGATTGGAACCTAAAAATTCTGTTCAGGAAAGTGCCGATATAAGCGAGGGCAAAAGCGGTAAATCCATTTCTGCTGGAGGAAGTGCATTGAAACGTAAACATTCTGTTCAGGAAAGTGCCGATAAAAGCGAGGGAAAAGGCGGTAAATCCATTTCTGCTGGAGGAAGTGCATTGAAACGTAAACCTCCTCCTCCTAAAGAAAGTGCTGATGCCAGTGGAAGCAAAAGCGGTAAATCCAAATCTGCCGGAGAAAGTGGATTGGAACCTAAAAATTCTGTTCAGGAAAGTGCCGAATTAAGCGAGGGCAAAAGCGGTAAATCCATTTCTGCTGGAGGAAGTGCATTGAAACGTAAACATTCTGTTCAGGAAAGTGCCGATAAAAGCGAGGGAAAAGGCGGTAAATCCATTTCTGCTGGAGGAAGTGCATTGAAACGTAAACCTCCTCCTCCTAAAGAAAGTGCTGATGCCAGTGGAAGCAAAAGCGGTAAATCCAAATCTGCCGGAGAAAGTGGATTGGAACCTAAAAATTCTGTTCAGGAAAGTGCCGAATTAAGCGAGGGCAAAAGCGGTAAATCCATTTCTGCTGGAGGAAGTGCATTGAAACGTAAACATTCTGTTCAGGAAAGTGCCGATAAAAGCGAGGGAAAAGGCGGTAAATCCATTTCTGCTGGAGGAAGTGCATTGAAACGTAAACCTCCTCCTCCTAAAGAAAGTGCTGATGCCAGTGGAAGCAAAAGCGGTAAATCCAAATCTGCCGGAGAAAGTGGATTGGAACCTAAAAATTCTGTTCAGGAAAGTGCCGATATAAGCGAGGGCAAAAGCGGTAAATCCATTTCTGCTGGAGGAAGTGCATTGAAACGTAAACATTCTGTTCAGGAAAGTGCCGATAAAAGCGAGGGAAAAGGCGGTAAATCCATTTCTGCTGGAGGAAGTGCATTGAAACGTAAACCTCCTCCTCCTAAAGAAAGTGCTGATGCCAGTGGAAGCAAAAGCGGTAAATCCAAATCTGCCGGAGAAAGTGGATTGGAACCTAAAAATTCTGTTCAGGAAAGTGCCGATATAAGCGAGGGTAAAAGCGGTAAATCCATTTCTGCTGGAGGAAGTGCATTGAAACGTAAACCTCCTACTCCTAAAGAAAGTGCATCTTCATCTAAGGGAAGTGTTAATAAATCATCTGTGGAAAACGGAAAGCAATCAATGAAACGTAAGGTTTAATATTGTTTAATTAAATATACCAATATATTAACATTAAATGAATTATATATCTTTAAATATGTAACGATAAATAAATATATAATGATAATATTTAATTTTTATAGATTTATAAAGATATGTTGAGACGTTTTCTCGCAAAAGCAATGAAACGAACCTTTCCATAGATATATCAAACGCAATGTTTTGTTATGATCTCATTTATCTTTCATATAAATCAAATTGTTCTTTCGGTAATGATTTTGCATTGAATTATATAATTAAGAAATAAAAAGATATTATAGATATATATATATATATTACTCTTAATCTTATTTGATAATTATACTTATATTTTAAATAGACAATTTGACCAATTTTAAAACATAATTACAACTTCAATAAATAATACTGAGATCAATTAAAATTAATGAGCATGCACTTATGTTCATAAAGCTAAACAGAAATTAAAATATGTTACTGAATATTACATTTATTATTAATAATATAGAGTATATATTTAGTAATATTATAATAAGTATATAATTTCACAAACATTATAATTAAGTTACGATGCAAATGCTATCCAATATAGTAAAATAAGCTAATTTATTAAATAATATATAGTAAAAAAATAATTTAATATATTTAGGAAAATAAGCTTACTGTTAAAAAAGGATTTTCTATGGTATATTAAAAAGGGTTTTACATGGTGGTCTGTATTATAACCATTTCGGGGGTTTCTTGGATACTTGAAACTAGAAACCCCTTTTGAGGGTTTTCTGGATTTCTAAATAAAGAGGTTTCTAAATATCTGTAAAAAAATTCTAGATATTTGAAAAAAAGGGTTTCTAGATATTTTGAAAACATGGGTACTAGTTTATATATAAAAGGGGTTTCTAGGTTTAAATCATAAGGGTATTCTAGATCATTATAAAAGGGTATGTGTAAGTTTAAAATAAAATGGTGTTCTAGATAATTTAAAAAGGGTTTTCTATATACTAATATTCATATAATTGTTACAAAAAATATAATATATATATATATATATATATATATTTATTAAGAAAACTAAAAACATGATTTGAATACAAAATAATAATTAACATTAAAATGATAATATATAATACAATATGATACAATACAAATGGCAATTTACATTTTAAGTTTTTTAATAGTAAATAGGTAAATAAATGGATTTATATATGAATTTCAGTAGTATATGAAGTATATTAATCATTTTTAAAGTTTAATAAGTATTTAGATATATCATATATTATCACTTACATTCAATAAATAAAATTCTAATTTCGTATATTCTAAATGTCAATTGTAACTAAAGTAAACATATTCCACATATCAATAAAATATTTATAAATATTTTTATTCCATTTTTTTAAATTGGATTATATTATTTATTATGCATTTTAAAATTATATTAGATAACTATGAATTTAGGATTGTTTGTTGCAAAAACAAATATTTTTATACCAAAAAACGATAAAAATAATAATTTCTTCACTAATATTTCAGTAAATCCTCACTTGTTAATACCTCACTTGTTAAAGTACTTAATTATATTATTGATACTAAATAAGAATTGATGATTTCATCGTTATTGTATGGCATGGAAAAATTGATGTATACGAAGATGATAGATCAAGTATGATAAAATTAATAAAACATCAAAATGGCCAAGATATGTCATTGGAAAATATAAATACACTATATATACACTATATAAAATTTTGCATACATTGAAAACAATTTTATATTTGTAAAACCTACATGATATAGATTTTGTAATACTAATGATAATACAAATTTTTACTATATTCCAATTATCACAATGTTAAATTATTTTATATCAATACCAAAAGTCCGCCAACTCTTTAAACATTGTAAGTCTAATCCAAGAGATTATATAGCAGATATATTTGAGGGAATTTCATTTACACAAGATCAATCTAGTTTAATTGTATATCTACAATTATATATAGATGAGTTTGAACCATGTAATCCAATAGGTGCAAATCGTGGTCAACACAAATTAACTGCAGGGTACTGCAGCATTCTAAACTTACCTAGTAGATATAGATTAAGAGAAGAACATATATTTCTTATTATTTTATAAAATTATAATTATATTAAAGATACGGAAAATGGATATTCAGTTTTATTTAAACCATTATTAGATGATTTGAAACTACTCTCAAATGGCATTTCTTTAAAAGTAGATCAAATAGATTAAATATAAAGCATATGTACATTTTATATCTGCAGACAATTTATCTGCACATTATCTAGGCGAATATCAAATGAGTTTCTCCTGTTCAAATATATGTAGGCATTGTTATGTATTGTAAGTTTAGAGATAAATTGGTATATAAAGAGTTATGTATAGTTAATTCACATAATATAAATATAATTAAACATTGGTATTTTCCATTTGAAGAGTTGCCATATGTTAAAATAGATAGTTTTTTTCCACCTGATATTATGCATGATATGATAGAAAGTATTATTCCATGTACACTGAGAAATATTATTATAACACTAATTTAAAAAAACTTTTCACTTTAATGAAAAATGATGTGATTAAATTAGATAAATGAAAAAGTGTTTCTCTTTTAATAATTGGACTACAGATAATTAAATGTAGGGGAAAAAATTCTGTCAACTGAAAGTAATTATCTCTTAGTAATTATATTCTATCTATGTTATATATTATATTTATCTTAATGATCTATGTATATATGATAAGATATGATATATATATATATATATATATATATATATATATATATATATATATATTATATGAACATGTATTACAATTTTAAATAACTACGTTTTCAGATGTCCAGATTTTACTTCTAGTATAAAAATAATGCTAGATTGTAAACAAAATATAAATAATTATATTTGCCTAGAAGAAAAAATAGGGTTCTAATTTTGAAGTATATTTAAACAAAATTGCATGAACAAAATATTTGGTTATTATACTATTACTAAAACTATTAAAATTATATGTGAGTAATTTAAGAATGTACAAATATTTACCATTCTTTAATCATATTTTATTTCATACAGGTATTTTTCAAAATTTTGTTATTCCAAAAAGTTATCGTCGTTATTTAATAAATTTCAATTATTGGGAGATGAATATAGAATATAATTTGCATTTATAAATTGATACATAATATTTCATTTATACTTTATATAATTTTTATAGTTGGTTTTTCTGGAAAACAAGTTTTAAATCATTATGCAAAATAATAATGATGCCACTTATCTCTAATAAGGAAATTGAGGAAATTAGAGAAAAGCTTGGAGAGAAAAGTTCAAAATTTGTAAAATATCCATCATTTAGATTATATTAATTTACAGATTATAATATAACTATTAATTATCAGAAAATATTGGTTATTTTATAATTTTTTAATAATATTTTGTGATATGTTTCATATTTCAGAGTAGTGATCACTTCAATAACTGAAAAATGTGCAAATATATGGATATTATGAAGCATATTACTGTTACTACCAAATATTTGTATTTTGAAGTTAGTTCTTTAGTAAATATTCATAATATATATTATACATGTGTTTAATCAAATGAAATCTATCAATTTAATATTAATATTATAATTTTCATATAGGGATTGTATGCAGAATAAAAATGTACACAGATCTGGTTTATTCAAAGAAAACATTAATATTGCAAAATATTCAGATTATATCCAGCCTTGGTAGTTGTCGAAATTGTTTGTGAAAATATAACATTCTTTTTGATTTGATATTCACTTTAATTAAAGAGTGTATATTGTGTTATAGTGTTTTATAGTTTTAGGCAATGTTGAACAAAATGGGGATAGAAGTTAACAATAGTAATAAAATGTTCCACTCACCAATTGATATAATTAAATATATCCGGAAAGATGCCGCATATACAAGTATATACAATACATATATTTCGGCATTCATTAATATTCTACGACATTGATTATGTATAATAAATACAGTAAGTACGTACTAATATGTTTACAGATACAACATTAGAATTTACAGTTTACTCACTGGCAAATTAAATAATGAATCATCATTCATTTACGATAATGCAAAGGTTTATTTTAATATTTAGATTATTATAAATATTTGTTAAGGCATTGGCTGTGAAATATTCCACTTTTTTTAAAAGTACTCGTATTTAGGCATAGGCTAGATAGGCTGTGAAAATGCTACATTGTTTAAAAATAATTTTATTTTTATAATTTTCATGACTTTGTGGTTCATACATGGTTGATTATTAAATATAGATATTGCATTGATATCAATAGAACTTTTACTAGTTACCGATGAAAATAGAAAAATATGTGGAAAGGGCATATTTATTTTCAATATAATATTTTTTAATAGTTAATGTAATATTATTACTTAAAATTTATATTTTGAATTTAGCCTTAACTAGAATTTGTTCATATATGCTATAGTAAAACTATAGTTTACCAAAACTTATTTTATAACAAAAATAAAGGGAAATGTATATTTTTTAGTATATTATATTTGTTAGACTCTATATATAGTAATTTGTAATCGTGTTTATATAATATAATTATTACATATAAAATATATGTTTATTCAATATTATAATATATAATTATAAAATTATTTGAATTGTATATTAAAATTTAAAACTTTATAGGAGCGCGAAGTTTAAATAATTAATAAAATTTCGTAAAATATATTTTAATTTAGATTCCTATATATCAGCATACAATATCTAATATCATGTTTATTAATACAAATATTATAGATAGTGAATACATTAATACATAATAAACTATTTTAATAAAAAAATAACCCATGAGGATGATTTTATATTATATAAAGAAACAAAAAGGAATATTAAGTTAAAACTGATCAACATTATTTATTAAAAGATAGTTATAAATATAACGCAATTTCAAAAGGTATAATAAAGTTCAAATGTTTATATTAAAAATTTACCAATTTCGATGACTAATAGTATTCAAATATAATATTAAAATATTTATGATTTGCAAAAATTATTTAAATTCGTTCAAAAAAATGTCCTCTATATTTCGTAATTTGATAATAAATGGTTAATTAACCCTTTTGCGTCGATAATTATTTCTGTACATGGTTATACATGGTTATACAGCAATCACTAGATTTTAAGTATATTTCATATTTTACTATGGTCAATAAAATAGCTTATATTAATATTAATTGGTAAATATTAATATTAAGAATATAAAAGTATTTATTTTATTCAACATAACAAAATTATACATATTATAGTATATTTTATAATTTAAAACAATAAAGTATGAATATATCCAAAGTATGTAAAAATATATATATATATATTTTAACTAATTAAATTTACATAATATTATTTTACTAGTATTTATATTAAAGTATATACATATCGTATATAAGTAATAGATAATATAGTAATCTTCAGTGGTTTTTAAAATTAATTAAAATAATGAATATATCAAAAGTTATAATATATAAACACCACCGTATATTATGTACGTTTTACGATAATTTCTGCAAAAATTTTAATTACAAGATTTATTCTCATACGGCTTTTATAATTTCTAATAAATCGAGACCTATAAATATTTCTTAAATAAAACTGATACCCATATTAAAAATAACTAACTACTATATAATAAAGTATTATGTATTCAATAATAAAATTAAAAACTAATTTAGGGCCTCCAGATAAATAATTTAAAAAAAATGTTTGATACAATTTATTACGACATTTATTTATCGCTATTTTACCAAATTAAATATATAATTTGAGTATATTAATGCCAATAGTAAGTTTTAAATAATAAAGTTATCTATCATGTGGTTTTTAAATTATTAAAATTTGACAAAGGTTATAATGATTTTTAATTATATATATTTTTAAACAAATTCCAGAAATAAAAAAAATATGTCATATTTTATTTTTTCATAAATATATATATATATATATATATATATATATATATACTGTCAGGGACTTCATATAAAATAGTATAAACAATATATAAGAGTGAAAATATATAATATATATATATACAAGAACCTCTTCAATAGCGCAGTGGCTTAGTAAACTTAGTAAAAAATAGCTTGGTTCATAAAAAATAACATAATATATATACAAGAACAACTTCAATAGCGCAGTGGCTGGCTCCTAGAAGATAATTTTAAAAAATTATTTATTTATTTTAAATTTACTTATTACATTATCAAACCATTTCTACTTGCATATGCCGTAGAATACGAGACCAGATACTTGAAGAAGTGCAATCCCAAGAATTGCATCAAATATCCCAAGGCCGACTCGTCAGGGCGGAAATTTTACGAAGATCCCACTCTACTTGAGAAAGCAACATCAGCAGAAGAAGGCATATTAGAAGTCCATCCTTCTGGTGGAAATTCCATCTCATCAGACCTGGTAGTAGAGTGTATCCCTCGAGCCTTCCTACTTGAAATTTATCTACCTCTACGTGTACTGATAAAAGCAGAAATTTTAATTTCAAACATTCCAGCGATAGGATGGTGATCGAACAAGCTCTCGGGCTACTTAAGTCTAAATGGAAAATTTTACTACGCCGTCAAGATACCAATTTTGAAAATTTTCATTATGTAATATCAGCTTGTTTTATATTACATAATATTTGTATTAATGATGATGACATTTATTTGGAAGATCAGGTAGAACATATAGATACAGCGAATGATAATAATCATGAAGCCAATGCAAATGTAATGCGAGATTATTTATCTTATTTAGTGTAGTTAATAATTTTATTTTATTCGAATGTATAGAATTTATTATAAATAAAATAAATGATTTGAATACATTTATTATAATATTAAATTTCGTAAAGTGCTTTTCATTTCATCTAATTCTATTAAAATAGTATCTAATTTTAAATCTAATGGTTTTAATAATTCACTAAACACACTAATAGTGTTTATTTCTTTTTCATTTATTTCCTTGTCCATGATTTCCTTTATTTCTAATATTTTATCAAACTCTTCTTCTAACTTCCTCTTTTTATGGAGACCTATTCGTCTTGGACCAGTATTTCTTTTTATTAATATTTTACTTGAGGACTGATGGATGGATGGAGTTTGGCGATTATGTGAGGGAAGGTTCTTTCGAGGAATGTTTTGTTGATGGGAGGTTCTGTCGAGGAATATTCTGTATGGGGTGTTTTGTCACTAATGGTATTGGTGGTGGTAGTATGGTCTGTCGGGGGAGGTTCTGTATGCGGTGTTTTAACACTAATGGTATTGGTGGAGGCAGTATGGTCTGTCGGGGGAGATTCTGTCGAGGAATATTCTGTGTAGGGAGTTTCTGTCGAGGGATATTCTGTGTAGGGAGTTTCTGTCGAGGGATATTCTGTGAGGGGAAGTTCTGTCGGAGGATTTTCTTTCGAGGGATATTTTGTATGAGAAGGTTGTATGAGGGGAGATTCTGTCGAGGGATATTCTGTGGGGGTATTCTATTACTAAAGGTATAATCTGTTGTGGGGTATCCAGTTGTGAAATATTGTGTCGGGGGACGTTCTGGCTTGATGAAGACTGAATAACTATAATGTTTAATGTTATTTAGTGTATTTCAAAATTGATCACTGTTTATTAATAATTAAATATTACATTAATAGTTATTACTGAATTTGAATTCTGAAAATATATTCTGATAATATATAAATTAATAACAACATTTATCTATAACCTTTTCCTTTCATCAACGTTCCAATTAGAATTTTAGGTGCATGTAAAGCTCGTATACCTAAAAATTCATCTATTTGATCATAATATGGAGCAAACGGCGCATCATGCAAATATGTTTTTCTCTGTAAATTATTAAAATAAATTAATAAGTTGTTAGATAAACAGATAAATCTATATTATATATTTATTTAAATTAAAAACCGGATAGTGTGTTTTGTTAAATTGCTCCGACCGTATGCGTGACAAACTTATACAAGTAAATATGTATTTGTATAAAGGAATCAGACTAAATATCTAATTTTAGATCTCATAGATCTTTAAACAATTAAGACCAGATAGCATGCATTAGAAAGGGCAATTATACACGTTCACAAGGAACAATATTTACGTATATGTATTGTATTGTAAAATGATATATATTAACATATTATAAATTATAAATATATAGTTATGCTATTCATATTTAATTATTATGATATATAATTTAATTAAATCATTTATAATTATGTTAATTACATTCATAATTTACAATAGCTAATAATAACTTTACTCTACAACCTAAATTATTATGACAGTAGATTATAATACAATACAACACATATACCTTACTATATTTGATTTTCCAATTCTTCTTTAATAATCTAATCTGCTCTGCATTCTTAAAAATTCCTATTTTTTCTAACTTTTCAGATATATCTAAATCATACATATTATTAGTTTTAAAGGTATCTTTTTTATTTATAATTTGATTTTTCCAACATGTTAATATTATTTCGTTTTATTTATCTAATCGATCCATTTTGAAATTATTATAAATTAAAATCATTTCAAATCTTTATTTATACCCTTTGGTTTATACATTTGAAAAAGTTGGGAGAAGTAATGAACCAATAAGGTTAGAGAGCCGAAACACGTGACTATCGCGCCGGAATATATTCCGGCGCGCTATCTCGCAATGTTGAAACGCACTCCACATTTTCGATCAGCAATAAAAAAGAATACAAATAAAAAAATAGTTCTTATATTCACAAAAAGTATATTTAGATCGTAAAATTAATATAAATATTTTTAAAAATACCGTATCATTTTATAAATATATTTATAGATCTGATATAAAAAATAATTGCATATAATATTATAAATCTTATATTATAAATTAAAAGTTTGAAATTAATAGTATCTAACGCACATAGAAAATAGTGTTTTTATATTGTATATATAAATAAACAAACATATACCGAAACTTCTAATTATATTAATTTAATATACGTTCGGAATATTCAATAAACGAATCAATAAATGAATACAATTATTATGGATAATTTTATTTTTATATTTCTTATATAATGTTAATTATCTAAATAATATTTTATATAAACCTATTAATATTAATACATAATATTAAATATTGAAATAATACTTATAAAATGAATATTTTTAATTTAAAATAAAAATATCTTTAAAATATAATTTTAAGTAATTAGTTATTATAAGTATTTGAGCGATGAATTGTGACGTTGATTATTTCGTAAACACGACTATCTTTAATATTGGCGCAATAAGGGTCAATGACATATTTTAAGAACATGCATATTTGTTTTAATAGTATCAGCAGAAATAATAATATTTCCAAATTCGTTACATATATATTATATGATAAATTTTAATATAAATTAATATGCACTTTCCACATTCTTTTATTTATTTATTTATATCGGTAACTAGGGTTGTGGTGCTGATCGATATAATCACGTTATTAATTCAAAACGCCACTCGTCAAGCGGTATTGACCTATTTCGGTGCGTAATACTATTGGTCACATTATTTTATTGTCTTTGAAGAATATATAAAAAAAACTTTAAAAATCACAAATCAATTCATTTATATTTTAAAAAAAGTTTAATTATGCCCCTATTAACGGCCCCGTTAGTAATTTATTCTATCATTATCTATTTAACATCTGTATTATATATAACCAGTATATCCTTATATATATACTTATTACTTTAAAATAATATACATTTCAATTCGAAATTAAATATTATTAACAGTTTAGTAAATATGTATATTTATAAAAGTTTAATTATGCTATTTGTAACTGTCCCCTTAGTAAACACTGTGTGCTATAATTATATAATTAAAATCAATATTATATATAACTAGTATATCGTTAAATATATACATACTACTTGAAAATAATATACATTATAATTTGAAATAAAATATTATTAGCAATTTAATAAATATTTACTTTATATATATATATATAACTTAAATACAATACATTTTGTTTGAATAATTATATACAAAATAATTCTTGATAAAACAACTTAAATTTAATATCATATATTAACAACATTTTTATTTGTACAGAAATATTTTTTATTAATACATTGATAAGTCCTAAATGAGATGAAAGACTCGAAGAGATCAGCCATGAACTTTGCAATTTTATTAAATATGATGCGGAGTTGCATTGGCAATCATCAATAAATATAGTGATCTCAAATTTAATCAACATTTTAGGTAATGTAAAAATATAATTAATTGCTTATTTTAGGATCTTTATCATCTTATATTATAATATCAATATTTTCTGATATATAGATTAAAGAAACAAACTTTGTATACTCTTTGCGCTAAAATTGGTAATATATTTGTATCACAAGCTACTTAGTAGAATATTACTTATATAATTAAACTTATTAGATAATTGGTATAAAAATACATAATATCCAAAGTATTATATGTTAACTACTTTAAATAATTATAATTGTAACTACTATTTAATCATGTATTTAGGTGACATAAAGAATTTCTTATTTAATCGGACACACAAAACAGGAATTACAAAAACAGAAAAAAAAAAATTACGAATGCATGATTACGATTTATAAAAACAAAAATGACAAAAAAAGAAAAATCGCTATTTTAGGTTTTATTAAAATATATATATATAATTGATATATTTTATATTTGATACATAAATAATTGCATATTAACATTTATAAATGTATAGATGATACATCAATATTATGGTATAATAAGATAAATCGTGATGTCATAGTATTAGAAAACGAGAAACAGATTTTGGAGATTCTTGAAACTTTTCATTCCAGTCAATCCGGTGGCCATTCTGGAATATTAGTTTTATATATGGATATATGCTGTGTATATTAAATAATGCATTGTTAGTGCTATACAGTATTTCAAGAAGATTGGTAAACATACTACTATTGTATTTTCATTTTAATTGTAGGGAAAATACTATAAACAAGATATCGGAAAGATATTATTGGAAAATATGTCTGTTACTATAAGAGATTATGTTCGTATAATAAAAATTTTAAATTTGTAATTCACTTTTAGATTATGTTATACATAATTAAAAATATAAATAATTTATACATAATGTATTTCAAATATATATACAAAATATGTGATCATTTTATAAAGATAAAGAGGTGTGAAAAATGTCAACGGTATGAAAATACCAAAACTCAATTGAAAGTTATGAAAGCTATAATTGTTTCAAAACCTTTTGAGCTTGCAGGAGTTGATTTAATGGACCACTTCATGGAAATAAGTAATTGAAAAATTACTGTATTTTATTTTTATTTAAATATATTAATTTTTCAAATTAGATAATAAAACTTATATCTATTATTAATATATACAGATATATTTTAACTGTAGTGGATTATTTCACTAAATGAGTCGATGCGTTCCCTTTGAAATCAAAAACCTCGCATTATGTTTCAAGGTACATATAATAAGTACATAAATTATATAAATATATTATGGGTTTAATTTATATGATAATTTTAAATCAGAGCTTTGGAATTATATTTCTACCGATATGGTGCTCTTGATAAAAATTCTCAGTGAGGAGGGAAGAGAATTTGTTAATAAGGTTTATAGATAAGTTTCAAATTCTATGTATAGATTTATATTGATTTTATTTTATATGATTTTATAATAACTAATTAAAATGCTTGCTATACATTTTTTAAAATTTATTTAATATTTATTTTTTTGCATTGGATTATTTTATCTTTCTATCATATATATTATTTTGACTTGCTTATAGATTTGATTTTTATAATATTACAAAAAAAGCGAATGGCATTTTAGGGTGAGGATAATATTATTTATAAAAAGATGTTAAAATGTATTGTTTTTCAAATTATTTTTATATTAAATTAATACAAAATATATGATTAATGATTCCGTTTATATAAATATTTGTTTATAATAAAATTTATTATATCATCATTAAATAATTTAATTATTTCTAATACTAAATATGTATCACAGATAAATGAATCACTATCAAAAAAATTTGCTGTGAGGAGATTAATTAGTAATTAATAAGCAGATGTAATTAATAATTACATCTGCTTACCACCCGCAGACTAATGGCCTATGTGAGAGAATGAATGGTCAGATAGTAATGAGATTAAGCAAAAATTGTGTGAATGAGAATAGGAATGATTAGTTAAGGATGAATGTTTAGATAAAATATTATTTTCTATTTTAATTCAAAAGCAAAAAATGTTCACCATTTTTTTTATTATTTAATAGAAATGCGAAAGTGCCAGTTGAATTATTTGAAGATAATGAGAATGTGTATATGGTAGATGAAATTATGACTGTTAATGAAATAAATGGATCCGGTGAGCATGAATAGAATATTAATTCAAATTTAGTAAATCAATTTGGAAAAATAATTAAGAGGATAATTGTATAGATATTAATGATAGTATGAATGTAATGATGTATGATAGTAACAATATAACAAAAAAGAGAGTATGAATATATTAATAAATAAAATCAAGAGTTTAAATTTAATATTGATAGCAATTTAACCCAAAATGAAGGAATAATTATAGATAATTGATGGATATAAATGATGATGTAATATACTGATGATATATACTAAATAAATATATTGACCAGTTTGTTAAGGTAGAATATAAGCCTAAAATAAAAATAAAAGAAATTGTAAATGATATCAAAAAAGTTCTAGAAAAGTATGTCAATGATTTAAAAAAAAATCATATAAATTTGAAATTTGAATGACCGTTTTAAAAAAAACTAGAGATAGTGAAAGAAAGGGTGTTAAATTGAATGCAAAGTGGTTAGGTAAATACACAATCACTGATATAAGGGGAAATTAGGCAAAAATAAAAAATAGCGATGATTGAAAAACAATAAAATATTTAATTAACTTATCGAAATTAAAACCATATTTAGAATTTAATAAAATTGTAAATAAACCGATTAATATACTAAAAAATTAATAATAATTTAAATATAAATTTTGAGATATAATAATTTGATACTACCACTTATTAATTCCTATATTTATATTTACAAATAATACTACTTTATCTGTTCATATTTTGTTATGATTATGGTTGGTTTATAAATTTAAATAGAAATTACACCCGTCTCACTAAATAAAATAAATTAACACTGTATGTTATTCCCCATTAATAATATTATATAATTCCTTCATTGAAATAGTATCATGTAATTTAAGCATACTTAAATTAACTATTCCTAGTATATTTGTATAATACATATTTCCAATATAAGATACTTAAAATGTATACTAACTTGAATAATAACATCGAATGGTAAATTTTCAAAATAAAAAATATTGTTTACAATATAGTGATATAAAAATTATTTGAAATGCTTTCGAAAATTGTAAATTTAATATACAAAATCACGCTTTTATGCTTGTAGTCTTAAATATCTACTTGACTTTTTATTTCAACTAAATATATTTTTTAAAAATTCTTTAAATATGAGTTTTCATTATTACGAATAGAATTAAATATAGATGGAATAAAATACTAATAATAATATTTTTTTTCAATTTAAAAATATTAAAATTCAAAATACTCGATAGTTTCACAATATTATAATTTGATTTTCACATGTAGTACGCATATGCATATACTCTATAACCACTTAAATATTCATGTCGTTTAAAGTTATAGTAATTGTATAGATCTAACTCAACTAATTATGTAATAATAATGTGTAAACATTGTTACCAAATATACGTTAAACTATAATTATAATATAAATGATTATTAGTTTTATTATATGATAACTTAGTATACATAAATATGTTATATCAATTTGTATTATATCTCGTTTACTAATAATTAATTATATATGCATATTTTATAATAAAAATGATATTATTAATAATTTGTGTGTATATATATAATTGTTTAATTTAAACTTATAATCAATATCAATCCTAAATTCATAGTTATCAAATATTATTTTTAAATGTATAATAAATAATATAATCCAATTTAAAAAAATTGAATCTAAATATTTATAAATATTTGATTGATATGTGGAATATTTTTACTTTAATTATGATTGACAACTAGAATATACGAAAATAGAATTTTATTTATTGAAGGTAAGTGATAATATATGATATATTAAAATATTTATTAAACTTTAAAAATTATTAATATAATTCATAGACTACTGAAATTCATATATAAATAAATTTATTTACTTATATTGAATATTTATAATTCATGAAATTTATATGGAATTCGAAAAAATACGGACAGTTATTGTAATATACAATATATAGGTATAATATGATAACATTTCATAGATGACAAAATGCATATGACAATACATAAATGAGCAAGCTCTAGTGAGGGTCCCGTCGGCCATATTGAGTTACTATAAATATTGATACATTTTAAATTTCAATTAGAATTGATAATGATTACAAGTATTTGTTATATCACATTATACTGATAGTGATAATAGTTATAATAAAGTTATAACGTATATATATATATAAATATATCATGTACATTATTTAATAATAAATAACGTTTGTTATATTTATGTAATCTGTCATATATTACACATATATGACTATGTATTTTATTTATATCTGAAATTAATATAAATTTTTTATTTGAAAATATATTTATTTGCTTTATAATAAATTATTATATATGAATGTTGTAAGATACATTTATAATTGATTACATTATTAATAATTACTTATACATTTAATTCATTTAAAATATATAATATCTTTGTACAGATATATTATAAAATACATTACAATTAATTAAATGAATGCACTATGCACATTATTTATTGAAATATTAATAATAAAAATATCAATAATAATACAATTATAAACTTATATTAATAAATGAATACATTATTGATGGTTAAATATTATTAATTTTGTGAATTAATAATAAAATAGGGATGTTTGATAACACCTTTAATATATTTTTGTGCATCAGCTACACTTTGACTAAATATGATCTTTTATAAATATATATATTAATATATTATTAATTACACTTAATCCCTATAAGGGTACCTTCATCACTTTTGATTTAAAATTAATATGCCGCTCAGTTAATTTATTTGCAAGATGTATCTTATCATTTGTCCTATAATGTTTGATATTGTATTATAAATTAGAATATTGTTTCTTATGTTAATTATTAAATCTTTTCTATTTTTAATTTCTTTATATATAAACAGGGATCTTCTAATTAACTTGAACATATGAAAATGTTCTAATAGAAGAGCACTAATATAAATAGTCTCTGGTGTTTGAAAAATGGATTTAGTTAAGGAAAGCTCATATTTCCTCCAAATTCTTTCATCATTGAAATATGACTTCTGGTTCATCACATATTACAACAAGAACTGCTACGTTTGTACCATTTAGCTTTAGAATAGCTTATTGTACCAAATTAGCTTTTTCTGAACTATATAAAACTGTATATCATTAATAAATTGATTTTGTATACTATTTTGAAATATAATTTGTTAAATAACCTGCAATCATAAAATTTGCAATTGGTAGTTTCCACTAAGATGTCATATTTACTACCATTAGAACCAGTGCTTCCTTTTCCATATTTTCCTTTAAATCTGCTATTTATCAATACCATTTTAAAAAAGTGATGCAATGTTCATATTATACCAAGTCATAATCCCAAATACCTGACATAAATTTTTCATACTACCGGCAATTATGTCATATCTCTAATCGAAAAATAATTATATTTTGACTTGCGAGCGTTTTGTGTACCGTTTTCTGAGAAAGCATAAAGAATATACATGATTTATAGATATTAATATTAGAAGCAATTCGATACATCAATTATATTTTGTAGGAAGGACAAATGAATTCTACAATTTTACTTTTACAGATATTGTATTTGGTATATGTGTATACACTGTACACTGTACAGTGTACAGTGTACAGTGTACACTACTAATTTATATGATGTATACTAATCAGAGATTCGATCATTTGGATAGTATTAAAAATTAGTCTTAAATGATTTGTAGAATTGATGGATAACCTGCTTTTGATAAAACTATAATATATTAAATTTTACCAAGTTTCCTGGTATGAATACAAAGGATTACACGAAATATATGCACACCAATATAATTAAATATATCGATATAATAAATGCAAATATTACATATATTTAAATCATTTTATTATATATATAATGTATATTATATAAGTTTGTCAGTAATCATATAATAATATAATAATTATATAATGAAACACGTGATTTGATCACAATTTAATGATAATAGATCATCTATTATCATCTATATATCATCCATGATATACGCGTATTAATTTATATAAAATGTAATATAAATTTTTTTGTATGCTTTCAAATTAAGCATAATGGGAGTATATTTTGAACTTTACTATATTTTGAATTGAAGTACATTGATTAGTAATAATATATATATTGTATATATATTATATATATAATTATAATAATATATATATATAACTATTATTATAATTCCATTATTCTGTATCAAATATATTGAGAATAAATCGAATATCAATTATTACCTATGTTGGAATATATAATTTAGATGTCATTTGATTTTCCTAAGTAATCATAAGTTCTTTAGCTTATTGTTTGTATTCTCTGAGTGACGTTTGTAATATTCTTATTTGAACTTTCACCCGAATTGTTATATTCGACGCAAACAATTTGATTCACTGTTTTATTGAAA
>OZ038313.1:26632914-26637914 GCA_964035775.1 Osedax frankpressi
GCTGTGAGTATATATTAATTCATTATAAATAATGACTTGCATATTAATTAAACGGTTACTACATAGTGGGTGTAGTAACTAATGTAGTAACTAACGTACTACAGGAGATCTGTGAGAAGTTGCATAGACATACTCAGGTGAATTCCTTAAAACAGCTAACTGTTTCAATGTTAAGAATTGTTTACCTGGTAATATATATGATTTGATACCATTAATATATGCATTGCAATTAGTATATCAATACATATGTCCATATAATACGGGTATCTATATTGTGATTACTCTTATATGTTTCGGATTATATATATATATATATATATATATATATATTTATGTATATATATATAAATATATATATATATATATATATATATATATATTTATGTATATATACATATAAATATATATATATATATATATTTCATACTTTGTTTATATCATATATTCAAGACAATTATTTTATAAAATAATATATTATATGTGATACAAATGATCTAATGATATACATACATATATTTTTATATATGTAATATATGGTATTTTTAGAATACGTGATTCATTTATACAATCGGACATATTCAAAATAGTTTTGTTAAATTAGTATTGATATTTATTTAGTAAATATATGTAAATGTTTAATATTTCAGTAAACAAATAGTTCATTTACTTTGTTATATTATATATATTTTTGAATTAGTATATGATTTTATAAAATGTACTATAATAATATACTAAGTAATGTATACATTTATGTTATTTATTACGACAATTAAACTGATATAGCTGATGTATCTCGTATAGTGTGGTTTAATTGTAATTATGAATACCATGAAAGTAATATATACATTAATTAGTATAATATTATTTCAGTTTTGCATTCCACACCGTATCATTGATACATGTTATTATAATGTTTCTACGTGAATTTATTATATTACGAATTAGTTATAGTACATTTATAAGTATCTAAAATTATAGTGATATTTGTATGTGGTTTTTGAGCTCGATTTAATAACATATTATTAAATACCTTGTATTGCATATAAAAACTAATTACAATTAATGTATGTTGGTAGATTTATGATTAAGACGTTTTTGATTTATGTTTTAGATTTAGATTTATGTTATAGAATTATTATATTTATTATATACAAATAACGCATTTATTTAATTTTAACAGTCATTCACTTTAGGAACATTATTGGGTAGTCCGATATATGCCATATGAGAAATTTGAGGAAACACATTGATAATTTTATATAGATTATTATAGATATTTCTAAAAAGAGGTCTAAAACTAATAATTTTATATTTAACAAACTGATTTTAATCCGTCAGTTTAATAATTATTGATCAAATGTATCGGTTTTTAATAATGTAGTTATGTAAGATTGCAAATAGTTATACCATATTTTATATTAGACATAACCTATAATCTAAACTCATAAAAATATGAACGGATTGCATATAATTACTATAAATCTCTACATAGGCAATACTCCCTTTTCATAAATGAATAGAAATTAATTGTAAATATCTAGATTACAACTGATAATATCAATAAAATATGATGATACAACTGGTAATATCAATAAAATGAACATAAATATATAAAATAAAATAGATGTGCATTGATTAGAAATATGAATACATTTTTTAAAAATAAACTATATTTATTTATTTATCTAACTATTATTAATTAACACTATTACGAATAGTTATATAACTGTTCATATAAATAAAATGAACAAAATATATTAAATGAAATAGATGTGCATTGATTAGAAATAGGAATTAAAAAGCTTTAATAAAAAGTAAACTATATTTATTTATTTAACACTATTTATACTATTATTAACTAACTATTATTTATTATATTGTAGATTTATCGATTCGTAACTTATAATTTGAAACATTCGCTAATATACCTATCGGATGGCGTTGTTTGATATTCATTTTTAACTAACCCTTTTACCCTGTACGCTAGCTGTTATGTCATTTTCCCTCAACATTTCAGTGATGGCAGCAGTGAAGAGAGAGACGATCAGGATACCGAATACGATGTGGATCATTGCAAATATGCGGGCTGGAGCTGACTTGGGAGATCTATCTCCGTAGCTTGTAGAAATTAAGTAGCGATGATTACTGAAGAGAAGATTTATATTTGTCTATATTCGTATCATATCTATTGTTATCTATTACAATATCATTATCATATATCAATGATTTAAATATAAATATGATATAGATAGCATACGATTAAAATTATGTAATAATGATAAATGATATTTTTACTAACCCCACTGTTGTCATGGTAACCAAAGACCACCAGAATCCCTCCCATATGCCGGAAATGCAATCTACCGGAAATTCTTGTCTGTTATATTTGGAATCCTACGAGCAGTAGTAATTAGTAATATATAAGTACATATTTTGAAGAATAAAATAGATTTTGATAAGATTATATGAATAAGTATTAAAGATAGTATAATACAATTTTACAATGGCATACATATATTAGGGATAAGAGGGAGAGAGGGAGAGAGGGAGAGAGGGAGAGAGGGAGAGAGGGAGAGAGGGAGAGAGGGAGAGAGGGAGAGAGGGAGAGAGGGAGAGAGGGAGAGAGGGAGAGAGGGAGAGAGGGAGAGAGGGAGAGAGGGAGAGAGGGAGAGAGGGAGAGAGGGAGAGAGGGATATAGGGAGTGAGAGAGAGAGAGAGAGAGAGAGAGAGAGAGAGAGAGAGAGAGAGAGAGAGAGAGAGAGAGAGAGAGAGAGAGAGAGAGAGAGAGAGAGAGAGAGAGAGAGAGAGAGAGAGAGAGAGAGAGAGAACATTATTGTTATTATAAATAATAATCCATTGATCCAGTTACCGTTACATACAGTTCATTACAATAACTATTTAAATCACCCGTGGTATTGTATTATAGTATTGTAGTCTATAGACTTCATAGACATATATAGATTACTCTACATGTCCACGCATACCTATCTTTTCATTCATAGTCAATTATGTCTCAAGTTAACACTGGAATATAATTATAACAGGAATGTAATATTCAAGACTACAATAGAGGTATTATCACTTCGATGACCGTTCATCAAATATAAATACATATCGTTTACTATATATTTATTAAGATATTACATTTTAGAATCCATGATACATTTATTTCAACAAATGCAAATCATGATTAGGTATTCTAATTTATTATTGTTAAATAATAAATTTTAATTTACATTAAAAATGCATTAATAATAAACTATGCTTCATGTATTTCCTACATTTTAATTGTATAAATATGTCAATGTTATTACACATAAATATTTATTTAATATACCATATATGACAATACACGTACAATACGTGGGGCAATATCGCGTGCTGATTCATGTAAAATTCACCATTAAAATGATATTAAATATCAATTTTCTATTTCCGATAGTTTCAAAATTAAGTTAGGTATAATATATATATATATATATATATATATATATATATATATATAATATAATTATATATACATAACAAGAATGTTATACATTGTATGATACTAAACGAATTTTAGGTTAGAATAAAGAATATAATATTAGGTAGAATTATTATTTACAAATTAATATGTGTTATATAATATAATGTGTTATAATATCGGCTGCAGCCGATATTATAACACATTATAACACCATGGATTCTTCGGAAGAAAATTTTAAATAAACCCATTTTTTCTAATTGAAAAAGAAAGTAAATGTAAAATGTTGAGATTTATATTTTGCAGATATTTGTGAAATATATATATATACTATTTGTATTAAGGTTGTAAAATTGTATCTATTTGTATTACATATGAGGTCGAGTAGATAGTATGGATTCATGAGATATAATTATGATTTATATTATTTTAATATTTCTATACAACACATCATATTAATATATCACATTCTAAATAAAACATTATTATATAATATTACTTTCTTCATTAACTACATTTATTGTATCATATACTTATATCATACTCAAAGGTTATAAGTAAATATGGATACTAAACTATTAATTATTTTGTTAAATATCTCTAAATAATATTAATCCCTTTAATAATTAATAATATATTCTGAATTATACGGCGTTAATATTATATTTTACGTAATCACCGGAATACAATCGAAAATAGAAACCGAATACCGCTATTAGCACTAATTACCCTTATTGTCAATAATAACAGGTTGTTAATAGGTTGTTTTCTTGATCTACATATCAAATAATCGATACATTTTAAATTGAGTTACTATTACTACTTATTAATGAACTACTATTTAATCCGTTTGCTTATACTACTATTAATTAATATTAATATTATTTATTATATTAGATATATCGTATATTACCATACCATCTGAGAGATTGAAGACCATGAAACCATGTTGAACAGGGCCTGCACTACATCATATTACAAATAAATTGACGACCAATATTTATACTTTAATATGCGATTGGAAACCCATCTAAACTTTTAGATCCTCGTGACAAGATAATTCAAGCATGCGGATGTATATATTGTATTATTGTAAATAATACAGTTATTAATATATATAGCTATATATTTACTAATTTTCAATTTTATTTATTTATTTATTATAATTTATTTACGTTTGTTTGGGTTTATTTTGCATATCTATTTTATCAATACAATAAAACAATTATTATAATAATAATAATAATATATATATATATATATATATATATATATATATATATATATTTAATAAATATTCATACCATAATCATTATTTTTTAAATTAAAATTTAATTTTTAAACAATAGTATTATCTAATAAAATATCATTTCTTTACCATTTTGTCCTATTGAAAATATTGATTTAATCAAAAATAAACTTTATAATGATAAGTTTTAAGTTTTAAGTAAGGTAATTTGCATTTGTTATTTGATTTATTCTTCGCCGTCAATATAAGTTGATTAACCAAACCCAATAAACAGGATAATGCAAC
>OZ038313.1:26642400-26767400 GCA_964035775.1 Osedax frankpressi
AGATATGGAGAGGAGAGGGAAGTATTATATACACAAATTAACTCATCGCATCTTCATTAATCTTATCTAGTAAAATTTAATATTTCATCTATATAAAGAGAATTGTCCATTTTATAAATAGCATGCAGTACTTGCATTTCCGAGTTAAAATCATATTCTTAACATCGAATTAATACTACTTTACGGTGTAGTTATGTACTAAGAATAATAATATTATTTTAATAACCAAGATAACCATCAAGATAGATATAATTATAGGTGAATTAATTATATAGAATTAAATATTGCTACAGAAGGTACTTGCAAAAAGCACATATAAAATGTATAATGTACAGTGTACGACGTACACTGTACGTCGCCAGTGTATGTGTAGGGTATACAATTGCATTGGTATACATTACAAAATCTACAGAATTAATACCTTATATTTGACATAGAAACATATTAAACGGATTGACTCTATAAAACTTTTATAAGTTAATAAAAAAAGATGCACAAGAATTGGTTGCACTATTGATTTTGAAACGCTGATATTTTCTTTAATACTGTTGTGAAATTTCAGATTGAAAAACGCAATAAAAATTGAATAAAATGCATGTTTATAAGTTTTTTGAAAATATTATATTAGTGAAAAATTTATATATATAAATATATATGTATATATATATATATATATATATATATATATATATTCTTTATAGATGTATTTATATATGACAATGAAATACGTATTTAAAAAAAACAAGTTTATGTGAATAAATAAATATTTTACTAAATAACTATTATGTTATATAAATATAAAGATGTAACTATATAAATATATATACTATTTTTATAAACACACACCAATTAATGAATTATCTACTATATTGAATGAGTTATTGTAAATATGATATCAGTAAACAAGTGAAAATAATTATTCTGAGAAAACCGGCTTCAAAGTTTATGTACTTTTATTATAATTATTAAATTTATTATGTATTGTAAAAAAATAGTATGGTTTGCCATATGTTTAGTATATATGTAGATATGACATTGAACATTGTCCAGTTCAGTAGTTTTCGAATATTAACAATTGAATTTATATAATCTGTTTTCTTGAAACGATTACAAAATTATCTTTAATTATGAAGTCATTTTGAAAGAATTGTCTGTGTAGATATCTTTGTTTGTATCGATGTTAGTTAAATTATTGAAGTCGGGAGATGAAGCTAGTTATTTTGAAATAATCATTAGTTGGTTTATTCGTAGTTTAGATCAATATCTTCTATATTAAGAACACTATTTATAAGTACTTTTTCAGGAAATTTGTAAATATTCTAAATAGTTCAGTAGATTAGATATATCGACTTGGCACTTCGCTTAGGTTCAGTTTTTTATTGTTATATTAAAAGTATTATTTACTAGGAAGTTGTAGACATCAATTAGGTGTAGCCACGAAGCCCATTTGGGAAAGTTGTTCAACGAGTAAGTCATGTTTCGGTGTTTAAAAATCGAATGCTAATATAAATAGTAATAGCTCGACCATTCTAAGTTATCATTAGTCATTAGTCATGACTATCTTGCACGATGCGATTAAAAAATAAGAAATTTACGCTACAATGCAATCCAAGCGGATTAATTATATAATATTCGTGTTATATATATATATATATATATATATATATATATATATATATACATCATATTTACAACCCCCCTATTTTACAGTGTAATATGTATAATGCATATATTTCACTATGAAACTTACAGCTAGGAATACTGGCCAAATCAAAAGTGTATAAATATGGTATATGTATGTGTATATGTGTGATTATGCAATGGGAAAAATAATAAGAAAGCATATATGGTAAGGAAATATAAAGTAATTGTTGTAGAGATGAGCAAGATGTATAATGGAGTTGTGGAATTTGTTTAAAAGGGAGTTGATAGTTTTGATGTGTGGTTATAATTTATGATATGATCATAAAGTTTCAAGAAAATAGATTATATAAATTCAATTGTTAATATTCGAAAACTACTGAACTGGATAATGACAGAAACAAAGATTAAATTAATATTGTCGTATTACTATGAAAAATATGAAAAATAGTGGTTATAAATTAAGTATGAATTATTAATTTAAATTTATTAAAAATTAATTACAGTTCTTTATTTTCAATTATATTTTAATTTTACTCTCATTACCAATTAATTAAAGTTGGCTTTGTACTTGTCAGTTCATATATTAATTCATAAAATGACTAGTATCGGAAGAATCTAGAAGTAATTATTACTATTCTTAAATTATTAGTCAACATTATAAACGGTAAAAACATTATTTGCTGTTTGAATAGGTTAATCATTGGGATTAGTGGTCAGTCGATATTAGTAGTTATTAGTTATCATATGTGATCGATATGACAAATCTGATAGAATTCGGTAGAGGTGTACTCATTTAATATTACGAGAATATATGTTGCCACTAGTAACACTGACTTACACTGACATATATGCCAATACACACACTAACATGTTTATGGTTCATATAAGCAACATATGTAGTTGACAGATTTCTATCAAAGCATTCAATTCACATATATATGTAATGTATAATAAGTATAACACATAGAATACCTGCTAATTATTCTAGTGTATACAATCACCCTCTCCCTCACCCTAACCTTCACCCTTACACTCACTCTCACACTCACCTTCACCCTTACACTCACTCTCACACTCACCCTCACCCTCACCCTCACCCTCACGCTCACTCTCACACTCACCCTCACCCTCACACTCACCCTCACCCTCATTCTCACACTCACTCTCACTCTCACCCTTACCCTCACCTTCACACACACCCTCACCCTCACTCTCACACTCAACCTCACCCTTACCCGCACCCTCACCCTTACCCTCACCCTCACACACACCCTCATCCTAACCCTCTGCCTCACCCTCATCCTCACACTCACCCTCACCCTTACCCTTACCCTCACCCTCACCCTCACCCTTACCCTCACTCTCATACTCACCCTCACCCTCACCCTCACTCTCACACTCACCCTCACCCTTACCCTCACCCTCACCCTCACCCTCACCCTCACCCTCACCCTCACCCTCACCCTCACCCTCACCCTCACCCTCACCCTCACCCTCACCCTCACCCTCACCCTCACCCTTACCCTCACCCTCACCCTCACCCTCACCCTCACCCTCACCCTCACACACACTCTCACCATCACCCTCACCCTTACCCTCACCCTCACACTCACCCTCACCCTCACCCTTACCCTCACCCTCACACACACCCTCATCCTAACCCTCTGCCTCACCCTCATCCTCACACTCACCCTCACCCTCACCCTTACCCTCACCCTCACATACACACCCTCACACTAACCCTCTGGCTCATCCTCACCCTCATCCTAACACTCTGCCTCACCTTCACCCTCACACTCACCCTCACCCTCACCATCACCCTCACCTCAAACCTCACTCTCACTCTCACCCTAATCCTCACCCTCTCCCTCACCTTAACCTTCACCCTCACCCTAACTCTCACAATCACCCTCACCCTCAACCTCACATTCACCCTCACCCTCACCCTCGCCCTTATTCTCACCCTCACTCTTACCCTCACTCATACCCTAACCCCACTCTTACTTTCGCTCTCACTCTCATTATCACTCTCACTCTCATTCTCACACCCATCTCACATTCACTAACACTCTCACTAACACTATCACCCTCAATTTCACCCTCACCCTTACCCTCACCCTCA
The DNA here is from genome assembly GCA_964035775.1 of Osedax frankpressi. Classification (NCBI taxonomy): domain Eukaryota; kingdom Metazoa; phylum Annelida; class Polychaeta; order Sabellida; family Siboglinidae; genus Osedax; species Osedax frankpressi. The sequence goes on from OZ038313.1 coordinate 26,646,167, forward strand.
CGCACACCCTCACCCTCGCCACCACCCTCACCCTCATCCATACCCTCATCTTCACCGTTAGTACTGTTTTCTTTTTCCTCTTACTGCTCGGATGGAGAAACACTGCGTTAACTCAGATAATATAGATAACAAGTTTATACCGAGTGTAATCTCTATTTACTATTATCGTTTGGTTCGATGTACTGTTCTTGTATCACAGAAGTATAGCGAGGTATCATACCTGGTTTTATAATAAAACCACAACTTACATTGTGTACAATGGCATCTGGAATGTGGCAATCTTAGCAGAACTTAGCATGACATCATAACTTAGCAGAACTTAACATGACATCATGACTTAGCAGAACTTAGTATGCCACCATGACTTAGCATGACATCATAACTTAGCATGACATCATAACTTAGCAGAACTTAGCATGACATCATGACTTAGCAGAACTTAGTATGACATCATAACTTAGCATAACTTAGCATGACATCATAACTTAGCAGAACTTAGTATGACATCATAACTTAGTATAACTTAGCATGACATCATAACTTATCAGAACTTAGTATGACATCATGACTTAGTATGACATCAGAACTTAGCAGAACTTAACATGACATCATAACTTAGCAGAACTTAGTATGACATCATAACTTAGCATAACTTAGCATGACATCATAACTTAGCAGAACTTAGTATGACATCATAACTTAGCATAACTTAGCATGACATCATAACTTAGCATGACATCATAACTTAGCAGAACTTAGCATGACATCATGACTTAGCAGAACTTAGTATGACATCATAACTTAGCAGAACTTAGTATGACATCATGACTTAGCATGACATCATAACTTAGCAGAACTTAGCATGACATCATGACTTAGCAGAACTTAGTATGCCACCATGACTTAGCATGACATCATAACTTAGCAGAACTTAGAATGACATCATGACTTAGCAGAACTTAGTATGACATCATAACTTAGCATAACTTAGCATGACATCATAACTTAGCAGAACTTAGTATGACATCATAACTTAGCATAACTTAGCATGACATCATAACTTATCAGAACTTAGTATGACATCATGACTTAGTATGACATCATAACTTAGCAGAACTTAACATGACATCATAACTTAGCAGAACTTAGTATGACATCATGACTTAGCATGACATCATAACTTAGCAGAACTTAGTATAACATCATGACATAGCAGAACTTAGTATGACATCATAACTGATCAGAACTTAGTATGACATCATGACTTGGTATGACATCAGAACTTAGCAGAACTTAACATGACATCATAACTTAGCAGAACTTAGTATGACATCATAACTTAGCATAACTTAGCATGACATCATAATTTATCAGAACTTAGTATGACATCATGACTTAGTATGACATCAGAACTTAGCAGAACTTAACATGACATCATAACTTAGCAGAACTTAGTATGACATCATGACTTAGCATGACATCATAACTTAGCAGAACTTAGCATGACATCATGACTTAGCAGAACTTAGTATGACATCATAACTTAGCAGAACTTAGCATAACATCATAACTTATCAGAACTTAGTATGACATCATGACTTAGTATGACATCATAACTTAGCAGAACTTAACATGACATCATAACTTAGCAGAACTTAGTATGACATCATGACTTGGAATGACATCATAACTTAGCAGAACTTAGCATGACATCATGACTTAGCAGAACTTAGTATGACATCATAACTTAGCAGAACTTAGCATGACATCATAACTTATCAGAACTTAGTATGACATAATGACTTAGTATGACATCATAACTTAGCAGAAATTAGCATGACATCATAACTTAGAATTATTTCAGCCTATTTCAGCGTAACCATGGTAATCGGTACCTCGATATTACTTGCAATATCTATATACTCTCACCTCAGCTATTAATGTCAAATGCATGATATATTGTGTCGTATATAACTGTTAATATACGATGTACAATGTACATTGTACATTGTACACTATGCCTCGTATAACTAAACTGTATGTAGTACAATGATCGCGTAAACAATATATAAATTATAATTCAAAAGTATTGTAATTCTAATGTTATATATTATTCATTAGTACTAAATCAATAAATGTATCGTTTATGAATATATATTACGTCATGCAAGTTACTTTTCTCAGGTGGGATGTATTACATTGTATTTGTAAATATCTAATTTTAGGTAATTACTACTTATATATTAAGTAATAATGATAAGTTATCGATTACATAGAAATTAAAAATACTTGAAATACTGAATGATCATATTCATGGAAATTGCAGTAAATCATGAAAATTGCACTTTCCAGATATTATTATTATTTTTCATAAATTGTAATTTTTAATGTATTTATATTGAATTTTCCAATCCTCCAAAGTTAGGAACTTGCACTTTTAAGTTTCTGGCCGATTACCAAATATATTACAACATTGCTATACTTACATTACTTCTACAAATTAACATTAACGGTTTACGCTCCAATGCTGCTAACCGTGAAACACGCCCTCCTCGTTCATTGTAATATAGGGAGTACGATCTTCCCATTGAGCATGCATTGTGTCATGGCAAGACTTCATTGTTCCCGCGTTATTAGTTTGCGATTGCCCGTCACAAGTTGTCGTTCTGAACAGCCAACAACACCCCAGCAGCAGCCCCCACGAAATGCCACGGTGGTCACGGGTGTATTTGTTCGGGGCGAGATGCATTCGAGATGTAGACTGATATATATCGTGTCTGGTTAAACGCTACAGCGTACAACATATATAAATAAGTATTTAGGAGCATTTAAATTTATACCAAATCAGAAATTTCGCGAAATTTTGATCTATTATTATGATGTATTCTTATGTGATTAGAATGTCGGTAGAATCCCGCTTTTAACGCGCATGAGTAATTTCGATTGTATCACGACAAGAAGAGCAATTGAGTTAATATATAGAACAACATTATTATGAATGATCATCTGTAATAATTGATGTTTTATATGGTGATAACATCGCAATTCAATTCAGTGATATCGAGTGCGTTTTCCTATTAATAGAGATAGGTGTGTACTTCATAAGGTGATTGGGGGTGAATGATTACTTGTTAATGGCTTATTTATGTGTTATTAAAATATAACTTAAAATATATAACTACATATTTGATTGTTTGTCAAGCAATAGAAAAATTGACAATTAAATATCTTCTTTAAACTATAAATATCTGATAGTTACAATTCGTATCTCTATAACATATATATATATATATATATATATATATATATATATATATATATATATATATATGTGTGTGTATGTGTGTGTGTGTTTGTGTGGGGGTGAATGTATATATATATATATATATATATATATATATATATATATATAACAAATCGAGCGAATTATAAATTAAATGATAAATGATTAATCTAAAATTAGAGCATTTATATTTTCTGAAATTACCATTTTGTAAATTAGCCTAACTAGGATATGAATTAATATCAATAATATACGTTAACTTATCACTATTGATGATTATTTTCAGTTTATATTTATGAGGTATGATAATTAAATGTTTTATCAGTTTAGAGTATATTTAGGTTCACTTTTTTCAATACTTGGATAGAATAGTAAATGAGACTCATGCGAGTGTTATTGTTGGCATTAGGAATTAATGATAAAATAGCAGATTAGTGAATTTAATTATGAGCAGATTTCTAATTGAAGGCGGAATAATTTTAATATCTATTTATAACATAACAGATATTATCGATATATATATATATATAAATATATATATATATTTATATTTAAATATATATATATATTATCAGTTTTTCTGAAAAGGATATATAGACAATCGATTGCATATTATGGGAAGTTTGCTTTAAATTAACCAATTATTCATCTTTTATTTCTATTTCTATAATTTATTGCATTCCATTAGTAATGAGTCTGAATATCAACTTATTTTCCGTAATGACTTTCTATCCGCAAACGATATTAGATTATATTTCTCTCATCTGTATTATTCTAATTATAACAATGTGTTCATAAAATAAAAACTAAACTGCATTGTCGATAGTTCGAATGTCAGTTATATATTTTAAAAGATCAATAGCTAATTCAATAACTTACGGGTCTTTGTAGAATAAAAGAGTTTCTAGGTGTGATATATTCTCCACGTTCTTTAATTTGTTGTCAACCATATATAGCAATTTGTATTAACTCATAAGAGCTGAGGTCATAAGGAATGCATGATATGGGTTTTAAAATAGTCGTTATTTCAAAAAGGAAATTAAACACATTATTATCAATGGTAATTTTATTTATCGTCTTTTTCATTTAATAGTGTTACGTTATAGTGGCATGTGCAATTCTGTCATCTATGCAATGTTGTAATATTATACCTATATATTGGATATTACAACGATTGTCGGTATTTTTCGAATTCCATATAAATGTCATGAAATATAAATATTCAATATATGTTAATAAATTGATTTATATATGAAATACAGTTGTATATAAATAATATTAATAATTTGAATAGTTTAATAAGTATTTAGATATATCATATATTATCACTTATATTCAATAAATAAAATTCTATTTTCGTATATTCTAGTTGTCAATAATAACTAAAGTAAACATTTACAACATATCATTCAAATATTTATAACTATTTTGATTACAATTATTTCTTATACATTTTAAAATTATATTAGATAACTATGAATTTAGGATTGTTATTGATTATAACTTTAAATTAAACAATTGTATATATACAAATTTTTATTAATTATAATCCAATTTTTATTAATAGTACCAGATTTTGATTATAAAATATACATATATAATTAATTATTAGTAAACGAGATATATTAAGAATTGATATAACATATTTATGTATAATATGTTATATCATATATTATATAATACAACTAATAGTCATTTATATTATGTATTATAATTATGCTTTAATGTATATTTAGTAACTGTGTATACACATTATTATTACATTATAAGTTGATTTATATCTATACAATTAATTTTTAAAACTTTGATAAGATTCTTTAGAATGTGAGTGTGATTAATACCCTTTTAATGTTCAATATATCTTTATTTTCTAGTCCTTTTGAATACACCCCATTTGACAAATAATAGTATATATCGTGTACCAGTATAAAAAACTCACGAATAAAAAATATTTATGTATTTGAAATTTATTTACAAAAAACACATGTAATTATTTTGAATTTAACCCTTAATATTATACACGCCTATAAGAAAAAATGAATTTATCATTATATTTTCAAATATAAGCAAGATTTCAAAAAAACTGTGAATAATATAATATAACATAATAAATAATAACTTAAATATATTAAATTTTATATATAGTATATACTATATATATAAATAAATATATATATATATATATATATATATATATAGTATACTAATTAACTACTTAAATACGTTGAATCATATTATATCATATATATGATGAATATACGCTTAATATATGAAACAAATACAACCTATGTATATTACAAGAATCTATTAGTATAGTATTTACAATCATATAACCATATTCATGAATATGTCCTGCATTAAATAATATAGAACCCGTAAGTATTAAGTGATTTAATCCTGGTTAAATGATATAAAATGATCATTATATAATGTGTATTGTACTTTGTACAATGTTCATATTAACTAGTACTTAAACTACAGCAAAATATTCATTACGATTTGTACATAACTATTACTGTACTAAGTAAACTATAAAGTGTACAGCGTACACTGTACAGTGTACACTGTACAGTGTACAGTGTACAGTGTACAGTGTACACTGTACCATGTACTGTAACTAGATTTCGTTTCTAGGACATGCCAAGAATAAAGTACAGAATTGTAAGTTACTATCTTTAGATACAATAATTATAACCATATAATTATGTCCAGGCATAACTTATTGGAAGTATCAAAAATAAATATTATACAAATTTCGATACCCAGATCAATTTCACTTTCACAATTTTCTAAGTGTAGAAATTTGTCATTACGTAAGAATTATCATACAGTGTATCAAACTCAATGATCATCACATGCTAGCATTTATACTCAATCGTGCATATACTACTTGACGAGGTTACGATGTATATGTCTCGAAACCATTTGGTATATCATCGTGGAAGTTAAAATAACCGATACACCAGGTGGGGTGTGTATACCCCTTTTCTGTTCAATAGGAGAAATTATATAACGTATAATATGTCGATTTTATTCGGCGATATTAAAAATAGTTGTTTTGCTAATATATCAGAACATTATTATTTGAGTAGAGTTCTTTTTATGCATCAAAATAGTTTTTCTATTATTTCTCTTTTTGTTTATATCTAATTTAAAAATTGCTAAAAATATAGATACCACCGTGTCAGTTAGTTATTTTAACTTTATAGTTATTTTAGTCTTTTATAAATCTCCCTAAAGCACTTTTTATAATGACTTTTTCCAATTGCATATTAACAAGCATTTTTTACATCTGGAATATTTAATATTTATCGAATTGACTTAAAACGTGATAATCGGAAGATAATTAACATTAAACATTGTTTGGCTATTTAATTTGTATATAAAATATAATATTTTCTTAATGATTATGATTTTAAAAAAATACAAAAACATAAATTCTGTCAATAAAAAAGTTTATTAACTATACTAATATAAATCATTTAAGGTTTGTTTATGTGAATTTAACTTTGAGTATGGAAATCAATATATTTAAATCAATATATGTAGATTGCTAAAGCAAAAGAAGTGATGATGACGAGTGATGAAACATTCAATAATATAAAAAAATGTTATGAATGTGTAGTATTATTATATGTACCGTAATGGCTATAACACATAATTGCATAATCAATGCATGTCCCCAAATAGTGTCATTTTAAATTATGTTATACAGAATTTGAAAATTAATTAGATTATATTAATTTGAGTTTAGAAGCATTTGAAATATTTGATAACAGAATTCCTTTAATATATAAAATGGAATACATACGAAATTAATCTTAAATTTAGAACAACTAACAGTATATTCAATCTTAATGATATTGTAATCGCTTTTAATTTATTTCACATATTAAATAAAGATGTAAATCATATCAAAATGCTTATAAATTATAATGATGCGAATGGATTATGGAATAAGATATTCATTAATACTGTAAATGATTTGGGAGAAATAAGGATGGCATCAGTTAAAACATGCTACCAAAAATTAATAATTAACCATGATTAACCAGATAGTTACAACTTGTAACTTATGAGAATGAAAAAAACTACACAGTTCAATCAATTATAAAGTAATTATAATCTGCAAGTAAATTATTATCTATTATTTTTCAATTAATAATGTATTGTGTATTAGTTATGTATTGTGTTTAAACATACCTTGAATATGTTTCATACTGAATATGGCCATTCTGAAATGTATATAATGATAAACCTAAACTTTAATTATATTCCTTAATATAATCTATATACTTATTTAATAGATTATCATTAGTAAATTCAAAAGTTGATATGTTATATATTAATATTATTTTAACTATTATTTAATTTAATCAGACAAGACTTAGGGAAACTAAGTGAAATCTATTTTGGAACGGCACAAGAAGGATGTATTACATTTTTTTGTGATTTAAAATAGAACACCATTAACATAACAATATTTAAATTAATAATTATAATAATAACTATAGAATATAAATGAATTATTAATTTGAATAGATACAATGTTGCGAAACATGACAAAGATTTTAAAAATTAAAACTATTACTACTGTACTTCATCCAATTGAAGTGACAGGTGCAAAGTACATACTTAATAGAACCACTGCCAAAGTACATCCCGTACTGACCTAAACAAGTTAACTTTTTACATATTATGGGGACAATCTTGGCTAGATGGTAATGTAAGTTTTTTATATATATTATGAATTTGTGATAATATAATTTACATTATTGTGTCATAATAATTTGTAATAATATTTATATAATATAATAATAATATAATATATTTTGTTATAGGTAATAAGATTTTACATTCGTAAACAAGTAAAAGATTGTAATTTAATAGCTATTTTTTTTTTTGATTCACATTTTGACATACAATTTGATATTGACTAATTATAAATTAATTTTCTTATAATATAAATATTAAAATGTATATATTTGATTAACTTTGATACTTCGAATATAAAATGCAATTTGATGATATTATATTTTCATTATATCACTATTAATTGATAATGTACATTAGGCATTAATGTAGCTATACAAAATATACATATATTAGATAGCTTAACATATAGACAATATTAAAATAAGCAGAAAAATTCAAGTTAGTTATTATGTATAATTTTTACCCTGCTTTTTTTACCTTGTAAATATATTCTTATTTACAAAGATTTTATTGCACTATCTTTATACTATTAGACCTTTATATATAAACATACAATTATATACTTACACATATATATATATACTTACATAATTATATAATATATTACTTAGGATACACTTAAACTATAAACTATAACTATCAATTATCTTATTAATAATACCACTAAAAATACTCTTATAATTGTAGTTTCTACACTTCTATGGTTATTTATAAAATTTGAGTATATTGCAATATGCTATAGTTATTTTTGTTAAATGCATATATAAATGATAAATCATCACAAATGTCGATTTACATTTTAATAAACAAGTTTTAATATTAAATAATAAATATATACTATCTTTTTAAACCCCAAGTTTATAGAATATATATCAATTGATTTATAAAACATGTATTCATGAATTTCTATCTATTATTTATAAATAATCAAATCTATAACTAAGTAATTTAACTACAAATATACTAGATCCCAAGTGTCTATATAATTGTAAGGCAATACACATATTAGTATGTTGTCCACTTTAGAGTTTCTAGTAGTATATAGAGTTGTAAAATGTTATGTAGGTAGTAAACTATATAAATATTATAAATTGTCTGGTTGGCACCTTTTCATTGATTATACAGTTACTGATATATATTTATACGTATTCATTCAAATAGTAGTATATTTATATGCATGACTAGTAGAGACTGGTGAATGCTTGGTCACGGAATTCAGTTATTTTATTCTAATTATAACTATTTCCCCATTAATTTCATAAATGTAAGGATATATTACTAATATTACTACCTTCTCTAGAATTCGATGTTACTAATCGAAGATTTAAAGACAACATTACAGATGATTTGATTATAGTTTTCCCATGATTAACATAATACACTTATTTTTTTTATAAAATATAGTATTTATATCGGTTTATGATCTCCGTCTCTAATGAAATATCTTTTATTTATGTCGCTTACGTCGACAATAAAACAGGCCTGATTTACTATGATACTTTACCGAGTATATAATATGCATTACATATATTGCCATGACTAGATATTTTATATATATAACGCATTAGCAGTAAGTACTTCCATTATCTACTAATCTACTCTAGCATCGTCGGCTGAGCATGCCATCACACATCTATTCTCAATACAATATCTGAGAATGTATTTAAGAATTTATTTGTAACTCTACAAAAAGTAATATTTAAATGTATGCATATAAATTCTAAATAGATTATGTATCCTATTTAAATAGAAATTTAAATTATAAATATATATTAAATTCAAATTAATTATCTTTAAATAAATATTTATAATTTAAAAATTCAATATTTATATTTCTATTTAACATGTTTATTATCAAATATTTGACAGATATAGCATATGAATTTATTTTAATCGGTATAAGTGATAACATGTGGATTAGTTATATTATTAGTTAACATTTAATATCTATAAAATAATTTACTCGTTTGTATTTTAATCAAATATGTGACTAAATATTTAATCATATTAAGTAATATATTAAGTATATTCTAAGGGTGCGGTTGATTGATTTGAAATTATTTAAAATTGATTTATTGTTTAAATAACATTTTGAAATATCTTACTATATGTGTAGGTTCCATTCTGGGCATAGATTTATATTTTTCTATGGAAAATAGAAATCTGTGATTCTGGGACATGTTACCCGAGTCGTGTCCCAGAATGCAACATATTCCAGAAAAATAGATTTCTATTTACCAAATGGTAAATTTCATATTGTCATCCGATTGTCACGATTGATCCGATCCGGATTGTCATGTGCAATTTTGCAAACTTCCTGTGATATTATCCATTTTTATTGTAAAAACACTATATAAAAATACATTATATTACTACAATGATTAATAATAATGTTATTAAACAGTATCCTTCATGTTATATTATTTAATCAATATTAAATTTTATAATATTTATTTATATAAAATGGGCGTATTGATAGGCGTGACTAATTTTAAATTCAAATTTAACAGATTTTTGTCTACTTTACATCCTTTATTGACATTAATTTTATTATATATTTCGTATATTTTTACAAGGTGATTTAATATAATTTTAAAATTTCAATTTGATTATTGGGATTCAACACGCAGCATTACAATATAAAGCATTATGTTATAATACATATATTTAATAAATTAACTTTGTAAAGTGATATATCATTATATAGATTGTGAATTATATTTACATATGTATAAAATCTATGATATTTAATACTATACATAGTTAGTAAACTAATATCAGTTGACTACTAGTATATTCGATAGTTTATGATATATATCTTCCTTTGGTGATTTATCATTAAATATATTAATATGCTCGTATTATTAAATATATTTTAAAGTGAAACCAAAAATATATTGTATATATCATATTATCAAGTACCCAAGGCAATAAAAGTACATAGTCATATCGCTCCCAAATTTTAATATAATTAGATACATTCAGTAAGGTACAGTTTATAATGAACTACTTAATAATGTGATTATTTTTATTAAAATTATACAATAATATATTGCTGGGTGACGTCTAATCGGCTTTAAAAAACTGACAGCATGAATATTTGAAATTATGTTATTAAGTATACAATCTATACTATACAATGTATAGTATACATGCAAATATTTTGAGTACCGCTTACTAAATTTATCATTTAATAATTCCAAATTAATTATATGTATGTTATTAAATCATCAAAAAACAATTTCATTATATTTCTAGATTATTTATAACTTATTTAGTATTTTTAGAAAGTTGAAATAACCTCAATGCAGTCAATGAAATATATCAAATTGCGCACGCCAGTACATTATATTATAATATTATTAATAGTTATTAATAATGCATTGTCTTGATAGTATTACCTGGTGTATTTAAGATGTAATTTTATTTAATATATAATATATCAATAAGAATAATATGCATCCATTTATATTCTATGTTCTTTACATAAACGATCATCCAAATTTTGTGCCTTATATTCTTTCTATTTATTCTCCTGTTACCTAATAATTTAAGCACTATCATGAACTTCATTCTTTTGGTTTTCGATCCCGAATTCCCCCGCACATGAATATTCCTCCCATTATCTCCCATTGTTCATAATACTTCTACGTATCCGATGTTATACACCCTTCTATATATACGTATCGCTAACATTCTGTTCGTACCAGATGCATACCGAAGAGATTACGTCGGTATTACGTCAGGTGTCATCTCATGCAAGCCCCGTATCGGCGGTACTCGCTAAACCCGCGAATAGCAAACGGGGGTTCACTCTGCAGTCGACGTGGAAACAAGTGAATCTGGACACCGGCAAATACGTGAATTTCTCGAGGCATCACTTCCTGTTTGAAGACGACGCTTCAGCAATTTGTACCGGCACCACACCAACGGATATGTTGGTACCTAATTGATAGCCAGACCTAATCCGAGCAAAACGATAAGTCTATTTTTATAGCTATCTTCTATTTTCCGAGTAAGTAAATATCTCTTTAAAGTATATATATTTATATAATATTGTATTAATTATATGAAATATATAAATATAATTGGTGAATTTTAATCTTTCTTTTATCTTTGCATCGTTTACCTAAGAGAATGTTTGTTTAGCCTTTGTATCAAATATTACTTAAGTGTGTTAAATATGCATTATAACTTTTAATTAAACTGAACAATTTTGGCTATTTAAATGTTGATTTCATAGCCAATGGTGTGTCTACAATAAAACTGGAGACAAATGTGTCATGATTAGAAGTGAGAAGGTGGAAAATGAAACAAAGCAATATATTGAGGTATTATGTAAACCATTCATTTTCAACATACTTTATTGTTTTTACTATCATAATGACTTTAATAGTAAATTTGTTACAAACAAATATTATAAGGGAATACTCTCCAATGTGTTGTTTTGATAATGTTTTGTTTGTCATAAATAAATGGTACAATTTGTTTTATGTTTAAATACTATAAATTTCTTTATTCATAAATGTTTTGTGGTGAATAAACAAAATTTTGATATAGACAAAAAGAATTATTTATTAATTTTAAAATTTAATTTTGATATAAATATAAATATACAAAATAAATAGGTTACAAAATTAACTTATTAATAATTCATTAAATAAATTATCTGTTTTGGAAAAATATTTACGATTTTGTTTGATTTTACAATTGTATATATACTAATATATAATATTTATGAAGGTGTGGTCAAGAAGTTGTCTGTTGCAGTGTATACCGGTCAATGACCTAGAAAGTCATGGGGCTATCTGCGACAACGATGGTTATTCTAATCCTCATCATCAGTTGTCCTACTTGTTTATGGTTTTATCATGTCTATACATATCTTTATCTGTAATCCTTTTTTAAATCGAAATATCGAATTGGATCTTATTGGAAATTAATGATTTTATAAAATTATAAAAATATGTTGAATGTGAATTAAATACATTAAATTGTGCATATTCAATAATTAAATTCTCTGTAAGATATAAAATACATTTTTTCTGTTGGTATTTAATTTTTTATGGATTTCATACATGGTTATCAAATGGTATATATTTGCGACCTTTGTAACCTATATTGTATTACGCACTTTAATCCATGATCTAACCCGTTTACTCCAATGCATAAAATGTATTATTTGATGGCCTCAATCCGTTGTACCGTTTCCTCGCAGGCATTTTCGGCTCCGTGGCATGGTCTGGCGATGAAGAAACCCTATTGTACGTTGCTTCCTCGAAAAGCAATAAATCGCTGGGATTCTTCGATCCAAAAAAACCAGAAACCGGAAACGACGACGAAGGCGAGAATGAAGTGAAATCGACGTCGGATAGAATTAAAACCAATTCCTACGCCAAAGTGGTTCTTATAAAGCAGATAAAGCTATAGTTATACGTGTATATAATATCGTTGGTAAACATCGATACTGTTTATTTAATTTATACTCTATATCGAATATTCACAAAAGCAAATGTATTTATGGTTTCGACAACAGCAAATACTTGCCTAGTTAGAATGGACGTCGGTAAACTCACCGCAATAATATTTTAGGCAATATTTAAGGTATGTTTCTATTGCAGGGTGATAAGTTTGTGTATAAAGACACGTGGGGTGAAAATTTAGTGACTAAAAGTAGAATGGTAACCTGTCTGTTGAAGCTTTCCACAAAGAAAGTCAATATCCTCGATAGCTTCTATTTCTCTATGGGTCAGGTTAGTTCATAAAATCTATTCATTCATTTCATCGAGTTAACGGATAACTTATTTTCTTCAATAGTTCATTAATTCTCTATTATATGTTAAGCTATAAATATAATGTAAATATAAATATTGATATTAATATTTTCTTCTTTTTTAAAATATTTAAATAAAAATATAATAATTGTTCCATTCTATGAAATTGTTCTAAACCACGATCAAGTGATATTGATTGTATTTTTGTTTGACTGTTTACCTCTTCCCTCATAGTCTTTGTTTTGCAATGATGACAAGTCAATTATCTGCGTCGGCTATGAAGACATCCCATTTAGACTAGGTCGAATTTACTGCCCAAATCGAGAGTAAGTCTTATGCTCCATTATCAGCGATTCAAAGCAATCCAAACAGCACATAATTTAGAATACAGTTAATATATCATATTTTACAGAAGTAGTTCATTTCAAGGTATTTTCTAATATTTTAATAAATAATTAATAATCAGAACTTTATCTAGTCAAATGCTAATCAAATTTGAATATATCCACATGTATAATAATTTATAATAGCTTCATTTATTGAAAATATCTAAATTTAGACTACAGCACAGTATATATTTTAAATCACATCATTTACATGAAGATACTACAGGAATCAGTTAACGTATTATAAATATTCATATAGAATTTAATAAATATAATTTATTTACAGAATCTATTAATTAAAATGAATCTTCTTACTTCTTCATTTATTACTTAGCTCTAAGTAAACAGAAGTTATAAACACTTCACCTTATGTAAACTTACTAAACCTAATGTAATATAATGTAATCATTCTAAACTTATGGTAGCTTTTTTGTATAATATTAAATTCAAATGATTGACAGGAGCACTTTATATTTGATAGATCCGATGACATCTAATTATTGTTAGTCAATATAGTTATACATTTTAATTATAAATATCGTAGAAGATTCTACAATATATGTATCACATAATGTAGTATTGGTACCATATCTAATTTGTATTATATTCATTATTACTTGAATTATTAATCAAAAGTAACTTTTGAGAAGATTCAGTAATTTTTTACAATTCATAATTTTAATTAACATTTATGATCTTACATGGAAAGAAGCCACCCAGCTTAAATCTTAATAAAATACACCCTTAAGTACACATATATCCATATATATACATACATAACGATTGCATACTCTCACAGCTGTAATAGGCCCGCAAGATAAAGCGATTCGTTCTCCCAGTTTTAATCACGACAACTCTATTCTGGTCTGGCTCGAGAATGAAATTGGAGGGACTCACCATAAATGCAGTCGACTAGTAGTGGTTAGTATAGGGCAGGTGTAGTGGTTAGTATTGGTCTGGGTGTAGTAGTTAGTATAGGTATGGGTGTAGTAGTTAGTATAGGTCTGGGTATAGTGGTTAGTGTATGTCTGGGTGTAGTAGTTAGTATATGTATAGGTATAGTGGTTAGTATATGTCAGTAGTTGTGGTTAGTATAAATCTGGGAGTTATGGTTAGTGTAAATCTGGATGTAGTAGTTAGTATATGTCTGGGTGTAGTGGTTAGTATAGGGCAGGTGTAGTGGTTAGTGTAAGTCTAGGTTTAGTGGTTAGTGTAAGTCTAGGTTTAGTGGTTAGTATAGGTTTGGGTATAGAGTTTACTGTAAGTCTGGGTGTATTGTTTAGTATATGTCAGTAGTAGTGGTTAGTATATCTCAGGAGTAGTGGTTAGTATATCTCAGGAGTAGTGGTTAGTATATCTCAGGATTAGTGGTTAGGATAGATCTGTGAGTTATAGTTGGTGTAGTTATCGATGTATTAGTTAGTATAGTTATTGATGTAGTGGTTAGTTTTTGAGCCAATTCCACTACCTTCTCTATGACCCTGCCTCACCCTCGCTATAGTTACAAATATTGGATACAATCCGTCCGCCTGTTCTCACAGATACTCGACTCTGCCCGGAAAGCTAAGCGAAGATTATTCCGACGTTCATTCATCTTCATATAACTTCATAATCTCTGTTAACGAATCCTATTTTCATCCGCCGTCGGCCTCACCCATTACCAATTCCTTTCGCAGTGCGATTGGGAGACAAAGAAAATCACCTACACCGTGAAGGTGGTCAATCGCACAAAAGACATTGGCAAGTTCCCGGGTATCTACGCCTTAAACTTGACCGCCAGGTGCTGGTCGGAGGACGGTAGAAAAGTGATACTGGACACCGTCTGGCACAGTGCAAGTGTTAGCCACCCATAGTTGCAACTGGCGGATGTAGGTCAATGTTCTAGGACCAGTTGGTAATATAGTACATAGTTCTATGATCATCTGGTTATGTTACATGGTGATTATGCAATGTTGCTTTCGTTCAAGTAGACTGTAGTTTTATTAATTTATGTTAAATAGTGAAAACATTTTATGTATTATATTTTATTTTCAAGTATTTATTTAAGGGGATCCTTACATCCTCAATATTTACATGGTAGATGTAGGGATTTATAGAGCTACGTAAAATGTAACTAGTGATTCTATTTTTTGAATTTTGCTAAGTTTTTTTGATCTAATTATAGTAAACATGTATGTGAACATTTAAAGTAACATTTTATCATTAATGATATTAAGCAATATATGTTCTAAATTTTAATACATAATATTTGAATTTTTTCTGTATAAATTAGACCGATTATTGTATATATTTGAAAAGCAGGCTATTTTGTTTTATCAACACATATTTTATCTTTGTATACACAACAAAATCAATAGATTATCTAATAAATTGAATGAGTCATTTCATTTATAATAAGAGCTGTTGAACGAAAATAATTATTTCAAGAAAATGCCCTCTAAAGATTAAGTTTTTTTATTATTATTGATAACTTATATTGATAATGTATAAAATAAAAAAGTTTATAATTGGTTTATTTTATATTGAGTATACCTATATTTCTGAAAAATATAATACCACTAAACTAAAATATATTTATACACCCAATATACAAAGATAAAATAAATATACACTTATTAACATTACATAAATATATACCTTATATGCTAATAAACATGCTATCTAATAATACCTTCAATCTACATTTTCTTTTCATTTACTACCGATAAAATACGTAATTTGTGTCATTTATATTGCTTTTTTATATGAAATTTCATATCAATATTCTTAATATATTAATAAATCTAAATAGATTATAAAAAATAAATAAGTAAAATATTAAAAGGTTCATATTTGACTACTGCAACCTCCCCTCCGCGTTATTTATACAGTTCCTTACATTAAGTTATGTAATACATTCATTTTCATTATGGTTAAGGATATTTACTGATTATGGTATGTCAGTTATCAGTTTGTATTCAATACATTTGTATCCATGAATTGAACGATAGAAAATATTGAATTTTAATATATCACTACAGGCTATTGTGTCTATTAATGTAGTGAATGGACAGGTGACTCGTCTTACAGGAGGTTTGTTGGAATAGAATGAGATGTATGAGTATATATAATCTGGTATCTATTGTCATGTGTTTTTTAGAGTATATATAAAAAATATGTGTTAATATATAAATAAATAATATTTTAAAATTATTTAATAACACAATTATTTAATTAACTAACTTAATTATTTATAACTTGTATAACTATTTATAAGTTATATATATATAATAAAATAAGTGAATTACTATTTCTAAATTTATTTGTTAAGATAAAATTATCCTTTTCTTTGATTTATTAAACAACTTTATAATTAACATGTATGCATATTTGTTATTCATTAGTCAGTAGATAAAGTTCATGTTATTGTAGTTGAATATTCTTACATTGTATAGTAGTTTTACTGTAATTTCCATTATTTATTATTGTTTCTAGGTTATGATTTGAACTCAAAGAAATTAGAGACAAATTATAAACCTGATCATAAAAAGAAAATCTCTTCTACTAACTCTTCAATCGAAGAATTTCCAGGTTTGAAATGTGTTTAAATTGTATTCATTTAATATTATTACCTTACTCTTTAATATAGTTTTATTAATACTCATATTAATACTCTTATTAACACTCATATTAACACTCTTATTAACACCATTATTAAATTCCTTATTAACACTTTTTATTAACACTCTTATTAACAACCTTATTTACATTCTTATTAACACTTTTATTAACACTCTTATTAACACTCTTATTAACACTCTTATTAACACTCTTATTAATACTCTTATTAACACTCTTATTAACACCATTATTAATACTCTTATTAACACTCTTATTAACACTCTTATTAACACCATTATTAACACTCTTATTAACACCCTTATTAACACTCTTATTAACACTCTTATTAATACCCTTATTAATACCCTTATTAACACTCTTATTAACACTCTTATTAATACCATTATTAACACTATTATTAACACCCTTATTAACACTCTTATTAACACTCTTATTAACACTCTTATTAATACCCTTATTAATACTCATATTAACACTTTTATTAACACCCTTATTAACACTCTTATTAACACCCTTTTTAACACTCTTATTAATACTCTTATTAGTACTCTTATTAACACTCTTATTAACACTCTTATTAACACTCTTATTAATACTCTTATTAACACTCTTATTAACACCATTATTAACACTCTTATTAACACCCTTATTAACACTCTTATTAACACTCTTATTAATACCCTTATTAACACTCTTATTAACACTCTTATTAATACCATTATTAACACTCTTATTAATACCCTTATTAACACCCTTATTAACACTCTTATTAACACTCTTATTAACACTCATATTAACACTTTTATTAACACCCTTATTAACACTCTTATTAACACTCTTATTAACACTTTTATTAACACCCTTATTAACACTCTTATTAACACTCTTATTAACACTTTTATTAACACCCTTATTAACTCTCTTATTAACACCCTTATTAACATTCTTATTAATACTCTTATTAATACTCTTATTAATACTCTTATTAATACTCTTATTAACACTCATATTAACACTCTTATTAACACCATTTAGAAAAACATCAAAATGGAAACTTTAAACTTCTAGACGTCTACAAAAACCATGTAGTGGCCGTGATATCAACTCCTTCCCAACCCCAATATATGGTCATTGCAACTCACCGTACTACAACCCTCATTATTTTCATTGTCTATATCTCTATATATAGCTATAGGAATACAGGCCCCATTATTGTATATCTCCATTTGCCAACGTGCCAAATCCGAACTCTGTCAAAATAAATATTTGTATTCAGGTTTGGGCAGAATTCAAGTCCAAAGGATCGGTATTAGATTGGAGACCGGTGGATGAAAATGACTATGTGGGAACAACGTACAAAGATATCAAGTGGTCGGTGGGAGCTATTAAATATGCTGACCATCAAGGTTAGTAGACCAAAGTACAAACTGTCTTTATTGCAATATAAACAATATTAATTTGTGATCGTTTTTATTTATAATAAATTTCTATCTATAATGATATCAGATAATTAATAATTAATATATCTGATTTATCTATTCATAATCATATCATTCATTTTCTTGTGAAACTAATTATATTTTTTATCAATATTTGAAATCACTTTTATTTAAATAACTGATTATCATATACCTAGATATACCCATGTACATAGATATATTATATTAATCATTTTATTAATCATATTTGAAAACATGTTCTAAATAATTTACATAAAAATTTGTTATTCAGCAATTTTAAGAGTTACCACTAAATTACGCAAAGCAATCGAAAAACAATTCTACCTTTAAAATCTCCGCGAGAACCAGGCTTTAAAAATGTATAATATTTATATAAATACCACAAACACTTTATTATATTTATTATATTTATTATATTTATTATATTTATTATATTTATTATATTTATTATATTTATTATATTTATTATATTTATTATATTTATTATATTTATTATATTTATTATATTTATTATATTTATTATATTTTATTTTTTATATAATATTTTATTAATTTTCTATAGCAACTTTTGTTTTATTATTTTTATTTTTTTTTTTATAATAAATCATTTTTCTCAGTAAATCAATTCATTATTACCAGTTAAATCACAAGATTTTGACCGAAACTAATATCCACCCTCCAGACCCCTATGAATATACAATAATCGAGCCTAGGAATGCGAAGGCTCCACTTCCTTTAGTCGTCTTTTCACATGGTCAGTATTAACTCATGCCTCGGGTGATGCCATCGTCCACTAGAAATTCTCCCTGAGAAGATTCTAGGTATTCTAGCAATAATGAAGGGTTCCCAACGCCATTGATTTCCATACGAACCAATGGCATCGCTATTACTCGGCCTAGTATAGCTATGTTCCATACATACACGCCTATACACGCCCCAATCCTAGCCTTTCAAATCCAATCCAATCCGACCATGTCCTATCAAAACCAGCTTCGTGCCACAATCTATACTGAACCGCCAGATACGTCCTTTTCAACTATGGCCGCTTGTAATTGTTCACCATGAATGACCTACTTTAATCACACCCGTCTGATCCAGCTTTATCCTAACCTATCATATTTAATTTCAGCCGACAAAACCGTATTATGATAAGAAAAATTATCTTAATTATAAAAAAAACTGAATTATTCCTGCTTTTCCTATTAATTAGAACACTCCATTGTTATATTATTATATAATATACAATTATTATATCTATGTTGTCCTTCATTTTGATCACATAGTGTATCTAATTTAGGTGAATCCTTCGAACAATAAAAATCTCTATAAGCTCCTTAAACTCTATAGGTGGGCCCCACTCGATTCTCCCCATTCACTTTAGCCCCGATATCGCGGGTATTGTGAGATGTGGATATGCAGTTCTTGTAGGTTTGTTGGCTTCAGTTGATAGTTGATATTTAATGTCCCTTCCATAATATAATACAAATGTTTACATTGTAAATAAATATATATTTAGTATGATCTGCATCTGTTGTATGTACCAGTTATTTCGTAATAATGCTAAAATATATTTATTATTGAAATATTATTTATAATAACTACCTAATGACTAATTTTTGCGGGGAAGTACTTACTCGGAACTCCCATTCAACTTGAACTGCTTCCCTCTAACCCCAAATTGAACATTATTAATGCAATCACTATTTAAAAATAATTTTGGGACCCATTATTAACAGACCACGATGCCTCTTCTCTAACTCCTACTCTAGCCCCCGCTCTAAATTCTAAATTTCATCCCAGCTCTAAATTAAATTATAATATATTAATCAAAACTACCACTTTAAATTCCAATTAAGCACTACTTTTTCAACCATGTAAACCCCACTCTTCTCCAGTGAACTATAGGGGTTCCATTGGTTTCGGAGAAATCCAAATTAAATCGCTGTGTGGCAAAATTGGAATTCAAGATATAAATGATGTCCAGGTTATGAGAATATAAAGTATAGTGTAGTAAGTAGTGTAGTAGGTAGTAGGTAGTATAGTAGGTAGTGTGCTAGGTAGAAGGTAGTGTAGTAGGTAGTGTGCTAGGTAGCAGGTAGTGTAGTAGGTAGTGAGCTAGATAGTTTGTAGTGTGCTAGGTATTTTGTAGTGTAGTGAGCAATTTTCAAGTAGAGGTATTGTAGTAGGTAGTAGGTAGTGTAGTGAGCAATTAAAAAGTAGTAGGTAATGTAGTGGGTAGTGTGCTAGGAAGTAGTTAGTGTAGTGTAGTAGGTAGTGTGCTAGGAAGTAGGTAATGTAGTAGGTAGTGTGGTAGGAAGTAGTTAGTGTAGTGAGCAATTGTCAAGTAGTAGGTAGTGTGCTAGGTAGTAGGTAGTGTAGTGAGCAATTAAAAAGTAGTTGGTAATGTAGTGGGTAGTGTGCTAGGAAGTAGGTAATGTAGTAGGTAGTATGCTAGGAAGTAGTTAGTGTAGTGAGCAAATGTGGTGTAGATAGAGATGTAGTGAGTGGTGTAGATAGAGATGTAGTGAGTGGTGTAGATAGAGATGTAGTGAGTGGTGTAGATAGAGATGTAGTGAGTGGTGTAGATAGAGATGTAGTGAGTGGTGTAGATAGATATGTAGTGAGTGGTGTAGATAGAGATGTAGTGAGTGGTGTAGATAGAGATGTAGTGAGTGGTGTAGATAGAGATGTAGTGAGTGGTGTAGATAGAGATGTAGTGAGTGGTGAAGATAGAGATGTAGTGAGTGGTGTAGATAGATATGTAGTGAGTGGTGTAGATAGAGATGTAGTGAGTGGTGTAGATAGAGATGTAGTGAGTGGTGTAGATAGAGATGTAGTGAGTGGTGAAGATAGAGATGTAGTGAGTGGTGTAGATAGATATGTAGTGAGTGGTGTAGATAGAGATGTAGTGAGTGGTGTAGATAGAGATGTAGTGAGTGGTGTAGATAGAGATGTAGTGAGTGGTGAAGATAGAGATGTAGTGAGTGGTGTAGATAGATATGTAGTGAGTGGTGTAGATAGAGATGTAGTGAGTGGTGTAGATAGAGATGTAGTAATAGGATTTGTGTATAATCAAAATAAATACAGAAACTGTTACTACACTTTTAATTTATTTGTAATATATAATCTACATGTCTTTCCGTCTAATAGATGTATTCACCAATCTACGTTACTATCTATTTCAATCTGATATAGAATTGCGTGAAGAAGCTAGTGAGTTCAGGTATTTATGACAAAAATAAAGTTGTTTGTATGGGAGGGTCCCATGGCGGCTTCATTTCCAGCCATCTAATTGGTCAGTTTCCGAACTATTACAGAGCAGCCTGCATACGAAATCCGGTCATTGATCTTTGCAGTTAGCATTTCCTCAGCTACCAATCAAACTTCCAAAGATCATAAACTACATTTAAAAATATAGATTACTAAATAGATATACCTTAATTATTAATTAACGATTATTAACAATGATACTATATTTAATATTCATTAATAAAGACTTACAACAATTTATTATATGCAAATCCTTAAATACATTCCTTGGTCAACAGGTATGTTTGGAACAACTGATATTCCAGATTGGTTGGTAATGAAGCCCTTATCACACCCTTATGTTTCTCTTTCACTATCGATCTCTCGATACTTTAAGTTTCGTGGGTAAATATCTCTTCATGTAAAACTTACCCTCCTAGGGTTATGACGGAGGCGGATCTAAAGTACGATTATGGGACGGTTCTGATCGCAGAAGACTACCGCAGACTCTACAAGAAGTCTCCCATCAGATATGTGAATAGTGTAAGTGTCCTCTGATTAGTATTGAGTCATAGCGATTCAAATTGCATCATCGATTTACATAAAACTCCTAATCTCACTCTTATAATCTTATTAATAGTTTATCTTATTAATAGTTTATCTTATTAATAGTTTATCTTATTAATAGTTTATCTTATTAATAGTTTATCTTATTAATAGTTTATCTTATTAATAGTTTATCTTATTAATAGTTTATCTTATTAATAGTTTATCTTATTAATAGTTTATCTTATTAATAGTTTATCTTATTAATAGTTTATCTTATTAATAGCTTATCTTATTAATAGCTTATCTTATTAATAGTTTATCTTATTAATAGTTTATCTTATTAATAGTTTATCTTATTAATAGTTTATCTTATTAATAGTTTATCTTATTAATAGTTTATCTTATTAATAGTTTATCTTATTAATAGCTTATCTTATTAATAGCTTATCTTATTAATAGTTTATCTTATTAATAGTTTATCTTATTAATAGTTTATCTTATTAATAGTTTATCTTATTAATAGTTTATCTTATTAATAGTTTATCTTATTAATAGTTTATCTTATTAATAGTTTATCTTATTAATAGTTTATCTTATTAATAGTTTATCTTATTAATAGTTTATCTTATTAATAGTTTATCTTAGTAATAGTTTATCTTATTAATAGTTTATCTTATTTATAGTTTATCTTATTAATAGTTTATCTTATTAATAGTTTATCTTATTAATAGTTTATCTTATTAATAGTTTATCTTATTAATAGTTTATTTTATTAATAGTTTATCTTATTAATAGTTTATCTTATTAATAGTTTATCTTATTAATAGTTTATCTTATTAATAGTTTATCTTATTAATAGTTTATCTTATTAATAGTTTATCTTATTAATAGTTTATCTTATTAATAGTTTATCTTATTAATAGTTTATCTTATTAATAGTTTATCTTATTAATAGTTTATCTTATTAATAGTTTATCTTATTAATAGTTTATCCTATTAATAGTTTATCCTATTAATAGTTTATCCTATTAATAGTTTATCCTATTAATAGTTTATCCTATTAATAGTTTATCCTATTAATAGTTTATCTTATTAATAGTTTATCTTATTAATAGTTTATCTTATTAATGGTTTATCTTATTAATAGTTTATCTTATTAATAGTTTATCTTATTAATAGTTTATCTTATTAATAGTTTATCTTATTAATAGTTTATCTTATTAATAGTTTATCTTATTAATAGTTTATCTTATTAATAGTTTATTTTATTAATAGCTTATCTTATTAATAGCTTATCTTATTAATAGCTTATCTTATTAATAGCTTATCTTATTAATAGCTTATCTTATTAATAGTTTATCTTATTAATATAGTTTATCCCACTATTTCATTCCCTCGATGTAATGTTTTTATAGAGTATCCCCCTATATGTTCTTCTACCCATTTTCTAATGCTATTAATATAATACCCTCTATTTTGTCCTTTCCTTTGTATTCTAATGGTATTAATACATTTCGATCGGTATTAATACGGTCCCTTCCCCGGGAAGACCCGTGACCTAATAGTTTACACCCCAATAGATGCGCACCCCTGTACTGCTCTTGCTGGGGCAAAATGATAAAAGGGTGCCGAATTCTCAAGGATTACTGCTCAGAAATGCTTTACTGGCCAGAGATGTAGAGTGCAGGTATTTATCGTGATAGTAGCATCGGGATGGTAATTAGGGTAAACCCTACCTGCCGGGAAGGGTTGGAAGGGAATATAAAGTAAACGGGTGAAGGAGGTAATAGCGGTGGGGATAGTATCGCCAGAAACATAACACCTCCGAGGGCTCCAAGTTACCCATAATTACCCAGGTTACCTCCCAAAGAACCAAAGAAGTTACTCAAATCCGATAGGATCCTAAGTTATAACCAGCCCCACATTAAGGGTGGTCATTTTCATGCCTATTTTAATAAATCTAATAAAAACTAGTTGCATCTAATAGAGTTATATAATAATACCTAAAAAAATACTTATAACATTTCAGACAATTTGGTAATGTATTGGGATAGCTCCAGCCCATTGAAATTTTGCATGTAGTACATAGGAAAAATTACATTGGAAAAATATAAAATTCGAAAATATAGATTTAATATATAGATAATGAATATTAATTTTTGAAACTCAGAAAAATGTATAATATGATTATTGTGCTTACCAAAACAAAATGTAAGTAATATTTATAATTTTTTTTTTGAAATTTATTGGCAAAATATTATTATTATATTTTTTTTTTGAATTAACATATTCACACATATTTGTTGACTTATATTTATTATAATCTGTGTAAATGTATTTAGTTTAATTTATATATTTGTTATATATATAAAATATAATTAAAAGTTTAAAAAAATATAATAATATGTATTTTAGACACATTTTCTGAAAAAAATTAAGTTTTATTACATTTTTTTAACAAAGTCATAATTATCGAAGATTATTTTATTTTTTTATTGATTAAATATTTGTTATAGGATAAATATCTCTATATTTTGCAGTTTCCTCGTATTTTGAATAAAATTAATAATTTTCCAAACAATTTTTATTGAATAAAAATAATGAAAATTTAATATCTTTTTATATTAATTAACAATGTTTAATTGATACAAAAATTGTATGGTATGTATATAATTAAGACTATTATAGAAAATTAATAATATGAAGTAATATACAAACAATTTTTATTATGTACAATATAGAAACAATGAATTATTAAATATAAATTGTTTACAATAAAATCACGTTTTGAAGAAAATCGTGGCATAAATAATGCTTATAATGCATCCACATATGTTGGTAATTTTCGGTAAGATAATGCAGTAGGCGGGAAGTAATTATTTATGTGTGATCGTGGTCTCAAATCCATGTTAAATGAAAATAATGCTGATAATAAAATGTATAGTAAAATTTAAAAATTCAAATTTTCAAACAAAACTATTTCTGTCATTCACAGAAGATAATGTCGTCAATTTAGAGATTACAAATATTTAAGAAATTTTTTTTTTGAAAACCTTGGCGCTGGCTCAATATGAATTGCAAAAATCTAAAAATTGAACATTATCCTTACAATAGTATATACTTTAAGATTCATGGAATTTTATTTATATTCGTTATCATCGACCACCCTTACTCCACATAATCCTAAGTTTCCTCCAACCCCACAGGACCCTAATTTACCCTAACGACTCACACCCGTTGAACTCCGTCGAAGCACAGACCGATTGTTTCATGAATATTATACTATTCATGAACAAACACACGAGCGGAGATGCATGTAAATTACCGCTCGACGTAAGAGCCACTGCCCCAGGTTCTCCTACATCGTCGAGGTCACCGTCGAGGTCACCGTCCAGGGAACGCGAGTCTCGCTCTAAGAGCCCACAGAACTCCACGACCTAATCAAAACCCTTCAGACATTCTATGCATAAATTATCCGAATTTAAATGCTTTATATAATATATACTATATATTAACTTATATTTTTATTCTAATCATTTATTAATTCTATTATAAATCATATTTCAATTCAATTACAGTATCTTTGCAATCTTGTTCAGTTTATATTTTTAATTGAATAATTGAATAAAAATATCAATATTAATTATACTTTATTAATATATCGATAATAAGCTTATGTTTGTAATATTTGTAGTATTTGATATTGATATCATATTTAAAAATAGGATTAATATAATATATTATTCTTATATAATAAGACACTGAACATTATGTATTCAAGATTTTATTATGTAAGTATATTAAAATAATTTAAATCTACATTTAGGAAATAAATCTATTGTTTTAAATCTATTTATTTTGATAATAAATAAATAGTTTTGTGAAATACTTTGATGTATTTGCATACAAAATGATATAAGAAAAATATATACAATGAAATAACCTCGATGGTTTGCTAGATAACTATCCACCTAGTTTAATCGAAAATATAAGCTATTTATTTACATAGATTGTTGAGTGGTTCACTACACAATCTATAGTATTTATATTATTTGTAAGCATTTGGGATTATAGAAAACCAAAGTAATTAAAATTAATTATTTAATAAGACTTATTGTAAGTAATTTAATTAATATGACCAGTTAAAGTAATGCATTATGAAATAAAACTTAGTTAAAGTAATTTATTATATAAAATTAATAATTGAATCACAATTGTCACTTTAACTGACATATTTAGTACTATACGCATATAGTATTATACTAAACGCATTTAGTATAATACTATATCATAGAATTAGATCATATATATATATATATTATTATAAAGTTAATATAGAAAATACAAATAATGCTACAGCACCTACCCTAGTTTAATTTGAAAACTCTAATAATTTATTGGATAAAGTATAACAGAATAAAAATATAAAAATATCACATTGTTCAAATTGATTAAACTTTGGCTTAGGATTAATGATCCCATAAATTAAACTATTGCGTCTGAGTTAACAGTCAATAAGTAATTGGTTGCCTTGTTACTTCACCATTAAAGTAATTCTAATTAAGCCAAAGTATGTTATTATGTATTGCTAAATCTCAAACTATCAAAAAAATACATTAGATATATATAATTTTATAACACATAGAGTATTCTTCAATATGAGGATTACGTTCATTAAAATTTAATAAATTATTTATAACAGTTAATTAGTTATTTATTATTAATTCATTTTATAATTTCCAACTAATAATTAAGATTATCTTGGATAATAATATAATATTATTATTTATAATGTATTGTTTATGTGTCTATGAATTATGTGTTTTAATATAGTCTGTGAATAAAACATGTGTTTCTAAAGTTCATTTTAATTGGACACTAATATCATAATAATAATAGACCGGGCACAATCAGAATATTTGAATACATTTTTAGAATACTTATCGTATTTTCTTATTACAAATATGTCTGACATTTTAAATAACCCAAAATTATTATGGTCACCAGATAAATCTATAAGAACACAACAGGATGAATTTAGAAATATAGTTAATAAGAAATTCAATACAAAACTTGGTTTACTTATATAATTCTAAATGAAACATTAAAAAATAATCATTATCAATATGATAGTATATCATACACCTGCAGTATATAAGTATTATCAGTATTATACTAGTTATAATATAATTAATACACAATATAATTGTATTATAATATTAGTAGTTACAATAAATGAATGATTTGTTAATAATACTAATGAATGATTGGTAAATTATATAGTATGTATGCTATATAATATAGTATGATTTTTATTATAATATATATAAATATTAATATAAAATATGAGAGCTAGTTGATTTACATAATAACATATATGTATATATATATATATATATATATATATATATATTCATACGTTATTAACAATCAATTTGAGAGCATACTAAACTATTATTATATATGTATGTACATTATATATAGTATACTAAAATAATAATAATTTTAAAATTGTATTGTATTATTAATTTTCAGATCTAATTATAATCCAATGTAATCTGATTTATTATAATACATTGTATATTTATCATGTATGATGGTTATCAACTTATGGAAAAGTACCATCATCATTGTATACAGAGAACGTAACCTTAGAGTAACCATGTATACGTACCAGTTACATTGTAGATAACATAATATATATGAACAAATGGATAATATCATACATGTTGAATAAATACATATTATGATTTACTCATGGTTAGCCTACTTACATTCTTGTGAATATTTCAAAGTATTTATAAGTAACTATTAGATATTGTACAATATTGTAATGATCAAATATATTAAAATATATATGGTGCATATATTTGTTATGGTAAAAATGAATTAATTTCACTACTATTTAAAATTACTTAAATTTCTCTCATTTAATTATGTCTTTGTAAAGGAATAATAAGATTTGATATATTTTCGCAAGTTTATAAAATGAATTACAATTCTATATATCATATATTTAATTTTAATTAAATCATTTTTATATTATATAAGTTATGTTAAATAAAATAATTTCAAACGTATCTTCATTACATGTATATTTTTGTAATACAAATATAATCATTGTCTGTATCAATACCAATATGTGATTTATACAGATGTCTTTATTCTTATAAGAAATTGACAATTTAAATACTAATATTGTCATATTAATATAATATTTTTATACTATATTTATGTTCGTAATTACTATCTCAATGTATTTGACCTATTCCTAATGTACTAAATACAATATTTTACAGATAATTACAATGATTTGTATGCTTGGAGCATTGAAAAATATCCTGATTTCTGGGCAACTTTATGGGAATTTTCATCACTTAAATATTCTCAAAACTTTGAAATGGTACATAAATATAGTTTCATTTTTATAAAAATGTCTTTTTAATTAAAAAAATTTATTAAAAAGATACATAGATTATTACTAACATATACAAATAGTGTATTTTTTATTATAAATGTTATATAAATCATTTTAAAATAAATTATATTTTATGATATACATATATATCAGAAATATGTTTATTTATTTAAATATTGTATTTATTGACCGTTTAGCGAAATATAGCTTCAGTACTTTTCAATAAATCATATGCCAACTATATATTAGTCATATAAGTGCATTTACAGTTATTTATCTATTATGTATCTTACTTATCTTTCTATTATTATTATAAAATTGTGTTTATTAATAAATAATTATAGATTTTTATGTAATGTTTTATAAATTAAAATTTCTATAGAAATTGTACCATACATTATTAATATCATTTATTACGTAACTTTTCTATCTTGCCGAATCAGGTCATAGATACAAAACTGAAAATCGGAGATATTCCTGAATGGTTCCAGGGATCGAGAATTAATTTTGCTGAGAATATCCTCAGGCATAATGATGATAAGATTGCTTTATATTCCACTAGTTAGTATACAAATTATATCTATACTCTTATGAGATCTATATTCTAAGATATATATACATATATTTATATATATATATGTGTGTGTGATTATAAACACTACATTTATTTATGAGTTCATTTTTTTTCATTGCGTTTATACGAGATGTATTAACATTGTATTCGTGTAGTTTACTAAGTTAATTAATATAATAGTATTATAGTATTTACTATTTGTGTCTATTGTCATATGCGTATACTGGCCAACTATATTCCTATCCTGAACTCGCCCACATCCTAACTATTGATATGGATTATCTATTAATCTATAAATGCTTCTGTTTACACTGTCACCATCTAATAACACTCTATGTGCCACTCCTATATTACACAAGGAGGGTCCTAGCTGACTTTACATTGCTATTGATATGAATTTCTTTAAATAATGCAGTAATAAATGTCAATAAATATTTATAGCATATCGTATTTATTAAGTTTTCAATAGAGGAAGTATATTTGATACTTTGCATAATGTATAATTGTACTCGACCTATTTATTTTTCATGTAATCTGCTAATATGAAAATACAATTATAATAGAAAATTAAATATTATCCATAAAACCCGATGATTTTATAATTATACAATCTTGTATAATTATTTTTAAATAAAAATTAATATAATATATTTAAATGTAGCAAAGTTTTTAGATAAATATTTATTTATAATTTTTTTTTAATACAATACAATAATTAATACAATAAACCATCAGCGTATTAACTATGATAAATATAATCTAAAAACAATATAATTTAATTGCCATCTTAATAGTATCTATTATAAACAAACTCTATAAATCTTCCTTTAAATATATATATACTTTGAATTGAGTTTTCACAATATATTATATAATATATATAAATATATATTATTAACTTTATTGGAAACTTTGAGTATAAAACAAATTTAAATAAATATACATTCCATAATATTAGTTATATATATAATATATTAGTTATATATAATATAGTTATATATATAATATTATAGTTATATATAATATTTTATCATAAAAATGACAATTTATTTCAAAAAAGCCTATTATAATCATTAATCATGTAATTATCGCCAGGTGAAGCAGATAGCACAGTGAAAACTACGAGTTTCGCAGAGTTGAGGGTTCGCGTGGCTATGTTTGCTGCCGCCATGAGAGAGGCTGGCATCGTCAAGGGAGATAGGGTCGTAGGTCAGTTTCACTTTCGATCTCCACATAGCCATTATGTAATACTTCTTCTACTCAAATGTGAAGATATGCTGCAGACTGTATAAAATATAGTATTATTGTGTTTCCTCTCTAAGCTCTACCTAATCTCTGCAGTGTTCCCCCGTAACCACACCTACTCTACACCCAAGGTTATTTACCAAACTGCCCATTGGCAATAGAAGCTATGTTGGCTGCTGCGAGTATTGGTGCTATATGGAGTGTTACGTCACCAGATTTCGGAGTCACGGTTAGTGAAAACTAAAGGGGCTTTGCGAATATTTCTTTTAATAATCTTCTAAAATTTCATAATTAGTATCTTCCATAAATAACCTGAAAAGCGTATATTTGTAAATTGTGTCATTTCTTGGGTTCTTTCAGAATTAACTCATTAATTTTATGGGTTGCTAAATTCTTATTGATCAAACCAAAGATATTATATTTGTCACCATTTAAGTCTTCGTACTGAAATAATTACTTCTTTTTTTATATCGGAATTACCTAAAATATAAAAACTAATTTCAAAATAAAAACATTAAACTTTAAGAAAAAAATTTATTTTTAATTTAAAATAACTTTAAAAATATGCAAAAGTATTACATTAATTATTGTAATTTATAACTTATTTACTAAGTTTTATATATTCTGATTAATATATTTTTTGCTATAAAAGTAATATCTCGTGAATATTAATTTCCAAAATAAATTTCTATAAGAATTAATAAAATGGAAAAGTATATATTCG
Organism: Osedax frankpressi; assembly: GCA_964035775.1. Lineage (NCBI taxonomy): Eukaryota > Metazoa > Annelida > Polychaeta > Sabellida > Siboglinidae > Osedax > Osedax frankpressi. The sequence goes on from OZ038313.1 coordinate 26,678,166, forward strand.
CTATACCAATATTTTATGAATGACATTTAAACATATTCTATTACAGAAGCAATATTAGTCATTTTCTTTAGTAATTGAATTCTGAATTGCTAAAGGATCGAATTAAAACTAATATATTTTTTAATTGTCTAATATTTATTTATTTATTAAAAAAATTCTTCTTAATCAGACCTAATATGTATATAAAATATATATCCATACATATTCAATCTAGGGAGTTCTGGATAGATTCTCGCAGATAAAACCCAAAATGATTTTCTCTGTAGAATCAGTTGTTTATAATGGAAAAGTTCACAATCACCTTGAGAAACTAGATAAAGTAGTCCAAAGTTTAAAGAAATGATTACAGAGATTTATAACATTAATAATATTTATTAATATATAATGTGATCTAATCAATTATTCTAATACAATTTTACAATATAATAATAAACAGTATGATACTATATACATATGATATACATAATTATGTCAATTCTATTAATTTACAGATTTACAAGAAATAGAAAATGTTATTATAATGCCATATGTAGAGAAGTCAGAATCCAAAATTAATATATCCGATATCAAAAATAGGTTTATTCATGTTTATATAATCTGTTGATCTTTATTAGTAATTGTTAAGTAAATTGAATAGCGTATTGATTGATATTTATTAAAATGCTAAATAAAAACCTAGAATAATAATCCAAGTTTATATATTATTTTTTTATGTATATTTTATTTTTCAGTATTTTTTTATCCAAATTCCTCGGTCCGACATTAGCTGACGATGAGCCTTTAAACCTGAACTTTGAACCTTTACCATTTAACCATCCTTTATATATCATGTATTCATCGGGCACTACCGGCACACCGAAATGCATTGTTCACTCAGCAGGGGTTAGTTGCATTAGTTTGAGTATTTAGTTGACTTTTAATGATATATATATATATATTTGAAAGTAAGAGTCTAGAATTTTTAAAAATATAGATATTAATCTGTGACTTAATGTGTATTTACTTAGATAATAGTTTATTTACTCGAGTATCGAGTATCATGTATAAATCAATCACCCGGTGTAACACAATATGCATAATCGTACGTTTATAAAGAACGCCAACATTATAGTCTAATTTAAATGTATTATTTATGATTTCGCAAGATGTCTTCGCCAGTGATTTATATTTAGGCTAATCGGTCCGTAGAACATTAAACAAAATAACATTCTGTTAACATCCAGCAAAATAATGCGCTACAAGGCTATACACGTTTATATTATTGCCATTGACACATCGGGTTCGGGTGAACTTCGGTCCAGTATTTCAATGATTGTTAACGACTCAATTCACGCCGATTTCAGGGCACCCTGATAAAACACATCGAGGAGCATATGCTGCAGGGCAACATGACCTCGAAAGATATTCTCTTCTACTTCACCACCGTTTGTCTATACACCGCGCCCCCCCGGCTACCTTAACTCCACTCTAGTTCCCTCGTCCTCGTAACGGCCCCGAGGTGGTGTCGTATTCGCTATTCGTGTACCTAGGGTCCTTCGTTGACCTCTGACCCCGTCCGCCGATGATTTATGTGCGAAATATGCGGCCAATAATTTACGTCAATTGCATAATACATCTTTTGACTGGCCGACCTTCTACTAACCTAACCCTGTGTAACGCTGAACTCCGAAAACCCACCTTACACCTACTACCAACCTCCCCAGACCGGTTGGATGATGTGGAATTGGCAGTTGTCCGCCCTTTTCACCGGCGCTTCGATAGTGTTGTATGATGGGTCTCCTTTCTTCCCGACTCCTAACGTAATTTTTGACCTCATTGACAACATCGGGTTGGCGCATGGTCTATGATTACTTTACCTCACCTCTAACACAAACCCATATATTACCTAACACAATTAGGGTATTAGGTTACCTGATACTAAATCAGGTAGCCAAACAATGTATTAAATATTCTTTTTCATTACATGTCAAAATAATATACATCTTTCAATATTTAAAAAATTTCACTTACATCTCACATATCACATCACTTATCTTTCATAGCTCACCTAACCCCTCACATAATCCATTATATCTCCACTCATATCTCACTTATCCCTCACATCTAACCTACCATTTATATCTCATATCACCTCCCCATCACATCTCACCAATCATCTAATTCACATCTCACCTCCCATCTCACCTCCCATTTCACCTCACATCTCACCTCACATCACATCTCACCTCACATATCATCTCACCTAACATCTCACTTCACATATCATCTCACACCTTACCGCACATCTCACTTCCCATTTCATCTCACCTCACATCTCACCTCCCATCTCACCTCTCATCTCACCACACATCTCACCTCACATCTCACCTCCCATTTCACCTCACATCTCACCTCCTATTTCACCTCACCTCACATCTCACCTCCCATTTCATCTCACCTCCCATTTCACCTCACATCTCACCTCACATCTCACCTCACATCTCACCTCCCATTTCATCTCACCTCACAATTCACCTCCCATTTCACCTCACATCTCACCTCCCATTTAACCCCACATCTCACCTCACCTCACATCTCACTTCACATCTCACCTCACATCTCACCTCCCATTTCACCTCATATCTGACCTCACTTCACATCTCACCTCACATCTCACCTCACATCTTACCTCACATCTTACCTCATATCTCACCTCACATCTCACCTCACATCTCACCTCATATCTTACCTCACATCTTATCATACATCTCACCTCACATCTCACTTTACATCTTACCTCACATCTCACCTCACATCTCACCTCACATCTCACCTCATATCTTACCTCACATCTTATCATACATCTCACCTCACATCTCACTTCACATCTTACCTCACATCTCACTTCACATCTCACCTCACATCTCACTTCACATCTCACCTCACATCTTACCTCACATCTCACCTCACATCTCACCTCACATCTTACCATACATCTCACCTCATATCTCACCTCATATCTCACCTCACATCTCACCTCACATCTCACCTCCCATCTCACCTCACATCTCACCTCACATCTCACCTCACATCTCACCTCACCTCTTCCCTTAGCATCACTGTATTCGGTACAGGCGCCAAGTATCTCGATGTCTTGGATCAGAGATCTTTGAGACCCCGTGAGACACATTCCCTTCAATCGCTGCGCTGCATCCTGTCTACGGGCTCTCCTCTGAAGCCGACGAGCTTCGACTACGTCTACGAACATATTAAAGCGGATCTGCTTCTCGGCTCGATTACAGGTCTCCTCTAGCCCCGCAATGCTATGATATTGTAGTATTTACACTCTGAGGGTCTATTAACCGCCACTTATATCCGGCAATCCTACTTATCCCCGGTAACCCTACTTAACTCCATCGAACCCATCTGATTCCACTATCTCCGTAAATCTTACCTAACTCTAATATCTCTACCAATAATATCATAACCTAACTCTAAACTCACAGATTCCTCATACTAAGCCTCTCATACATTTACCCTTCTTAACCTTCGCCGGCGTCTAATTGCAATAGCCCTACTTAACCCCGCCTATACCGCCGCCAGGTGGTACCGACATCATTGCCTGCTTCGCTGGTAACAACTGCACAGGTTCCGTCTTCTGCGGTGAGATTCAGTGTCGACTTCTTGGCATGGCTATGCAATGTTACGACTATAAAGGTTAGTGCGGTGTGTATGGGTTTAAATGTCCGGGGTGTAGAGCTAGAGGTTAGCGTGGTGAGGTGAGGTTAAATCATGGACGCCGTAAAAGATTTGTTGTATAAGGTTAAATGTCGATGTACCTTTTGAAAATGGTTGTATCAATATTATGTCGAAGGTCGTGATTATAGGAGCTAAACATATGTGAGCAGTGAAATTAATATATCGTTACCCCGTCAATCACATCTTCCCCTCCTCCCTCCCACTCGAAGGTGAGTCCGTCGAGGACGCTGAAGGAGAACTAGTCTGCACAACACCATTTCCATCTCAACCGATCTACTTTTGGAATGATTCATGCGAGGTTTGATATTCTATTGTCAACGTTTTATTATTACCGTATTTCAAACGATCGCCACCTAAGCGCCACCCACTGGCACCGCAGCAGGAACAGGGAGTAGGACCCCGCTACATCAACGCCTACTTCTCATCGCAGTACGGAGCTCGGGTATGGGCCCACTCCGATTTCTGTAGGATCAATGGGATTACCGGTGGCGTTTGGATGCTAGGTCGCAGGTCAGTAGGTTTAACACACATATATATATACAAGTATATATATATATACAAGTATATGTATATATTTGTGTTTTTATAATTTCTTTATTCAATAATGTAGAATGTAAAACATAAAAATGGTATGTTTACGACTAGGAAATAATAAAGACTTAGTACTATATATAGTACATTATATATAGTAACTCTATATATAGTACACTATATATAGTAACTCTATATATAGTACACTATATATAGTAACTCTATATATAGTAACTCTATATATAGTAACACTATATATAGTAACACTATATATAGTAACTCTATATATAGTACACTATATATAGTAACTCTATATATAGTAACTCTATATATAGTAACACTATATATAGTAACACTATATATAGTAACACTATATATTACACTATATATAGTAACACTATATATAGTAACTCTATATATAGTAACACTATATATAGTAACACTATATATAGTACACTATATATAGTAACTCTATATATAGTACACTATATATAGTAACTCTATTTATAGTAACACTATATATAGTAACACTATATATAGTAACACTATATATAGTAACTCTATATATAGTAACACTATATATTACACTATATATAGTAACACTATATATAGTAACACTATATATTACACTATATATAGTAACACTATATATAGTAACACTATATATAGTAACTCTATATATAGTAACACTATATATAGTATTCAATAACGCAGCGACGGTACATTGAATCCCAATGGAGTAAGATTTGGTAGCTCAGAGATTTACCATATAGGTTAGTTTAATTGTCATTATGTTTAATTAAATGTTTAGTCAGTATATGTAATCAGTATGTTAGGTTATTTATTTACTAAACTTACAGATTAAATATACTGACATTAATTATTATTAACACCATAGTCTCATTGCATAATTTGTAATAACATTAAAGTATCTTTATCTTCTAGTAACATTAAAGTCTCCTTATCTTTTCGTAACATTAAAGTCTCTTTATCTTCTAGTAATATTAAAGTCTCTTTATCTTCTAGTAACATTAAAGTCTCTTTATCTTCTAGTAACATTAAAGTCTCCTTATCTTCTAGTAACATTAAAGTCTCCTTATCTTCTGGTAACATTAAAGTCTCTTTATCTTCTAGTAACATTAAAGTCTCTTTATCTTCTAATAACATTAAAGTCTCCTTATCTTCTAGTAACATTAAAGTCTATTTATCTCCTAGTAACATTAAAGTCTCTTTATCTCCTAGTAACATTAAAGTCTCTTTATCTTCTAGTAATATTAAAGTCTCTTTATCTTCTAGTAACATTAAAGTCTCCTTATCTTCTAGTAACATTAAAGTCTCTTTATCTCCTAGTAACATTAAAGTCTATTTATCTTCTAGTAACATTAAAGTCTCCTTATCTTCTAGTAACATTAAAGTCTCCTTATCTTCTAATAACATTAAAATCTCCTTATCTTCTAGTAATATTAAAGTCTCTTTATCTTCTAGTAACATTAAAGTCTCTTTATCTCCTAGTAACATTAAAGTCTCTTTATCTCCTAGTAACATTAAAGTCTATTTATCTTCTAGTAACATTAAAGTCTCCTTATCTTCTAGTAACATTAAAGTCTCCTTATCTTCTAGTTACATTAAAGTCTCCTTATCTTCTAGTAACATTAAAGTCTCCTTATCTTCTAGTAACATTAAAGTCTCCTTATCTTCTAGTAACATTAAAGTCTCCTTATCTTCTAGTAACATTAGTCTCCTTATCTCCTAGTAACATTAAAGTCTCTTTATCTTCTAGTAACATTAAAGTATCTTTATCTTCTAATAACATTAAAGTGTCTTTATCTCCTAGTAACATTAAAGTCTCTTTATCTTCTAGTAACATTAAAGTCTCTTTATCTTCTAGTAACATTAAAGTCTCCTTATCTTCTAGTCATATTAAAGTTTCTTTATCTTCTAATAACATTAAAGTCTCCTTATCTTCTAGTAACATTAAAGTCTCTTTATCTTCTAGTAACATTAAAGTCTCCTTATCTTCTAGTAACATTAAAGTCTCTTTATCTCCTAGTAACATTAAAGTATCCTTATCTCCTAGTAACATTAAAGTCTCCTTATCTTCTAGTAATATTAAAGTCTCCTTATCTTCTAATAACATTAAAGTCTCTTTATCTTCTAATAACATTAAAGTCTCCTTATCTCCTAGTAACATTAAAGTCTCTTTATCTTCTAGTAACATTAAAGTCTCCTTATCTTCTAGTAACATTAAAGTCTCTTTATCTCCTAGTAACATTAAAGTCTATTTATCTTCTAGTAACATTAAAGTCTCCTTATCTTCTAGTAACATTAAAGTCTCCTTATCTTCTAATAACATTAAAATCTCCTTATCTTCTAGTAATATTAAAGTCTCTTTATCTTCTAGTAACATTAAAGTCTCTTTATCTCCTAGTAACATTAAAGTCTCTTTATCTCCTAGTAACATTAAAGTCTATTTATCTTCTAGTAACATTAAAGTCTCCTTATCTTCTAGTAACATTAAAGTCTCCTTATCTTCTAGTAACATTAAAGTCTCCTTATCTTCTAGTAACATTAAAGTCTCCTTATCTTCTAGTAACATTAAAGTCTCCTTATCTTCTAGTAACATTAAAGTCTCCTTATCTTCTAGTAACATTAGTCTCCTTATCTCCTAGTAACATTAAAGTCTCTTTATCTTCTAGTAACATTAAAGTATCTTTATCTTCTAATAACATTAAAGTATCTTTATCTCCTAGTAACATTAAAGTCTCTTTATCTTCTAGTAACATTAAAGTCTCCTTATCTTCTAGTAACATTAAAGTCTCCTTATCTTCTGGTAACATTAAAGTCTCTTTATCTTCTAGTAACATTAAAGTCTCTTTATCTTCTAGTAACATTAAAGTCTCTTTATCTCCTAGTAACATTAAAGTCTCTTTATCTTCTAGTCATATTAAAGTTTCTTTATCTTCTAATAACATTAAAGTCTCCTTATCTTCTAGTAACATTAAAGTCTCTTTATCTTCTAGTAACATTAAAGTCTCCTTATCTTCTAGTAACATTAAAGTCTCTTTATCTCCTAGTAACATTAAAGTATCCTTATCTCCTAGTAACATTAAAGTCTCCTTATCTTCTAGTAATATTAAAGTCTCCTTATCTTCTAATAACATTAAAGTCTCCTTATCTTCTAGTAACATTAAAGTCTCTTTATCTTCTAGTAACATTAAAGTCTCCTTATCTTCTAGTAACATTAAAGTCTCCTTATCTTATAGTAACATTAAAGTCTCTTTATCTCCTAGTAACATTAAAATCTCCTTATCTTCTAGTAATATTAGTCTCCTTATCTCCTAGTAACATTAAAGTCTCCTTATCTTCTAATAACATTAAAGTGTCTTTATCTTCTAGTAACATTAAAGTCTCCTTATCTTCTCGTAACATTAACATTATCTCCTAGTTATATATTTTCGTTATCCCCTAAGAAGCTTAGACATTCATTATTTCATCATTCATCTCCTCATGACTGATTTGCAGTTGAACAACTTCCTGAGATCACTGATTCGCTGTGCGTATCTCAATATAAAAATAAGCAGGCCAACGGCGATGTCAATATGGATATGGTTTGTATTGAGAGATTTGTAGACCACCATTCTACCAACAGGCCTTCGAATCTACCTCCAAAACTCTAAACACATTCGACAGAATGTTCATCTTCTCTTCACCTCCACTTATTTCCACTGAGTTATTGAGCATGTAAATCATATACTATTAAGTGATCAACCTCTACAGGCAAAGTATGTGTTTGCGATATAGTAGAAATATTAAACATTGTTGTTTTATAAATATATACAAATTATGTTTTATTGTAAAGCAATTATTATCATGAAATTTATTATGAAAATCATCATTGATTATACATATTTGATTAATAATAATAGTTGGTATATTAAAGTTATGCTTATTTATATAGTTGATTATAGTTATAGAATTTATTTAGTTATAAAATTATAAAGAATTCATGGTATTTTTATAATCAACTTTTTACTAGAAAAATGTAGACCAATAATGTAATTATTGACATGCAGGAGGAGAGAGTTGTGCTATTTGTTAAGATAAAGGAAGGTCACGAATTTAGTGCAGAATTAGTCTGCAAGATCAAGAGCTCAATACGTTCAAAATTATCAGCTCATCACGTTCCCAGCATTATCTTAAACACCTCCGAGATACCGGTTAGTATACCTATCAGTTAATTCATTTTGTCACCTGAATGAATAAATAGATTCCATACGACTTTGTGTGCAGTTTCAATGAGAGAAATCACTATCTTACAATTGCATACTTATTGAACTCAATTCTATTTCACCAATCAAAGTCTATACTAAACTAATCGCTACATAAATTCTGTATATTCCCCTCAATATATATTCTCGCAAACATCTGAATTACTAAACTCGGCTTTATTTTCCTCGTTAACCCATGACCTTCGTTCACCTAACTGTAATTTCTACTGTGACTTCTTGCTGACATTCAGTATACACACAACGGTAAGAAAATTGAGGTTGCAGTGAAAAAGGTGATATCCGGAGAGATGGTGGAATGTAGAGGATCTTTTGCCAACCCGAAAAGTCTTGACTTGTACAGTAATCTGGAACAACTCAAAGGCTACTGACCTTTACCGACATTTCATGTCAAATTCTATTGTTCTATTTATTATTTATTCTTATTATAATGTATTTTGAGTATCTATTTTACATTATATGTTATATATATATATATATATATTGATTACATTAGAAGTATTCAATTTTATTATCTATCGCTTTTAAAAGTTTTATAAGACTACTGTGATTCTCTGAGAGTTTAACAATGAATTATTAAATAACACATTGTGTGATTTGCAATATCAAATAAATATGAATAATATATGAATGCTAAAAAAGATAAAATAAAATTTAAATAATTAATCAGTAAAACTGTTGCATGTACAAATATAATGATAGAATATATATTATAGAATATATATATTATATATTCATAATGATCAATAACAATACAATAACAATACAATACTAGATCACATTGTTTGCTTGTGTTGCAGTCACATTTTTGAGAGTCGAGATAATCAGGCTGAGATTTTTCACAGTCATCAGTCCATTACTTATTATATCACCTGTTGGCAAAAGTGTTGCAGAGATTATAATTTGTAGATAATATAAGATATATTATCATATAAGATACTAAACAAAGGCTATTACGATTAGATAAAAATGAATTTTCTAAACAAAATTAAAAACTATAAACCTTGTTCATTGTTATAATCTGGAACTTCGATGATATCTCCAGTTTTAATTTGTTTAATATTTTCATTAATTGATTTTAAATCTTTCATATACTAAAAAGAATAAATACACAATTAATAAATATGATTTACAATATTAATTATTGAATGCAGAATTATTATTTTGTAGATATAATATACCTTGTCGAATTTCGACCAGATTTGACTAATTCTTTTCATTTGTTCACTATATGCCAATATTGTGTGCTTTGGTATATTTGTTCTAAAAATAAGTATGCAATGATATTGATTTAATTACGATTAATTAAATAGAGTGTATAGTTATAGTATAGTATATAGTAGAGTATAGTATATAGTAGAGTATAGTTGTAGTATAGTATAGTTGTAGTATTGTATAGTATAGTTAAGGTAATTTGCAAAATGTGCGAGATGATCATTTCTCTGTGGATACATCGAAATATATCGTTTCAAAATTTTACTAATTGATTAATTAAATATCATTGGAATTCAGATCCAGTTGTCAGATGTTGAACTAGTATAAAAGCTATCGGACAAAGCAAACTTTTTATGGCACCAGCTGGATAGTTCGGTTTCAAATGTGTATCTGAACACCGACATTAGTTGACTGAGTTCGATTATCTTCACCTTCATCTGTTCGCGTTTCAATTTTGAGCACTCCTCCGAGACTCTCTCGGTTTTGCACATGTTTTTCTGCAAACAATGAAATTAGGCTTTTAATGGTTTTATGTGAAGTTGTGAGACATTTTCTTTTTATTTTGTTAACCATTAAAGTATTTTACAAAACTCACATCTCTTGCTGGGATAATATGAAAGTAGTACAGTAAACTTATGTTTATTCATTCTGGAAATCAATTCTATAAATAGGTAAATTTAAACTTATGCATACAATATTAAATAAGCAATTAGAAAGCACATGTATCCATATATATGTATCTTATCCGTATATATATTGTACATTATAAATCCTACAGCTTTATATTAAATATCAATTTTGTAATATGATCATAAATTTTTGTTCCATATTTACATTATTTTTAATTATAATTATATAATAATTACTTATATTGAATAAGATTAAATGCAGATAATTACTTATATTGCATAAGGTTAACTACAGATAATTACTTATATTGAATAAGGTTAACTCTAGATAATTACTTATATTGAATAAGGTTAACTTCTGATAATTACTTATATTGCATAAGGTTAACTACAGATAATTACTTATATTGAATAAGATTAACTGCAGATAATTACTTATATTGAATAAGGTCAACTGCAGATAATTACTTATATTGAATAAGATTAACTGCAGATAATTACTTATATCGAATAAGATTAACTCTAGATAATTACTTATATTGAATAAGATTAACTGCAGATAATTACTTATATTGAATAAGGTTAACTACAGATAATTAATTATATTGAATAAGATTAACTGCAGATAATTATTTATATTGAATAAGATTAACCGAAGATAATTCGTCGAGTAATTCTTTTTCTTGAGACAATTCTCGTCTGGCTTTGTCAAGTATTTTAATAAGTTCATAGTTCGAAGGTGCTTCCCTGGTATCAAAAACAATCAAACGTCACGCTATATAGAGTATATCTGATTATAAATGTACTAAATATTTATTTTTTGGATAACTATATCAATAAAATAAATATAAATAAATATAAATAACTATCAATAAAATAAATATAATTATAATTAAAGAAATGAAAGTGAGCAAATAATTTTTAATGTATGCATTTATATTATACTAAATCTTACTCGATTGAAATAAATATAATATGTGCATAATTAATATACCAAAAAGCTTAAAACTTACATAATTACTTTAAAATGCAGTTTCTCTTAAATTGGATATAATTGTTATAGAAAATAATATAAACGAAATAAAATATATTTAGATTACAAAAGATAATGTATAAGAAATATACTTACTCAACTTTTTTGCAAGCTTTGGATCTTTTAGGATGTGTGGATAAGTTCAAATTTGATTGATTGATTTGGTTGGCAATATCGGTAGGTATCAAAGAGAGTTGGGAGTTCATTAAGGGTTCGAGGAGATAACCACTACAGAGATTACCAATCAGATTCGTAGATATGTCCCTATTGCAGTGGTTTATCGCACGGCTGCTGTTATTGCTATGGAATTAATAGAATGAATTACAGTTATTATTAGAAATTATAATAGGTCTAGACTAAAGTTTAGTAAATCTACAATACATTAAATATTCAAATTTTTTATATATTTTAAAAGTGAGAGAAAAACTAAATTTGATAAACAGTTTCTTGGTATCTATTTAATAATTTTAATATCATATTTTTTGAAAACTCTTAAATACAGAAATTTCATATATTTAATAATATTACTTATTAATTATATAATTGTAATATTGTGAATAAAAAAAGAAACATCATTATTCCCAAAAATAAAATTAATAATCCTACAAATATTAAAAATCACGTGGAAATCTCAAATTGAAAATGACGAACATATCTTTCTTCGTGCGATAAGTCTCATTTGGATTAAAAGTAGCATCATGGCTGTGTTCGCGTTCTTTGTACGCGTATAGGGCGCAGTCCAGTAAATTGCGAAGGAAGATGATTTGCCGTTCTGGACTCGTATCACCCTGGAGGGCAATATTAGTATTTGAATGATAAATGAGAACTTAAATTCACCATACAAATGGTTAGAGGAATATAAATGAAATGTGTGAACAAAATTAACTAAATTATTTAAGCTAAATTAAACATTATCTACAATATTAATATTACGTAATATAATGACAATTAGATAATAATAATTATTATTTTCCAGATGTAATACCTTCACAAGATCAATATCTTCATTACCACATAATCCTATATCACTGAGAACGGAATGCATTTCTGAAAACAATTATGTATTTCAATCCAGGAATTTATGAATATAATTATCTTAGGAACAACAAACTATTTTTAAATCTAATGACTAACAAACCCAATATAATATAAATTATTCTAGTCTGGTTTTCATTTTAAATAATTAACAGTAGTATAAGATAAAAGCTGCAATATAAAAAGATACAGTATCGGTGTATTCGGTATTAATTGTATTCCTTTAATATGTTCTTTATGTATTTAGAGATGATGCATAATATAACCAATGTGACACTGCACTATGGCCTATATTTATTATGATATAAGTGAATTATAAATTTACTAACACACATTATTCCATTTCTTTAAATAAACAATTTAACTAAATTATGTAATTATATACTGTTAAGACAACGATATAGACGTGTACCAACTAGATAAATAATATTAACTTTTAATCCTGTATCCAATGCAATTATCTATAACAAACTTAATTTGCAAGTATTTATCCATCGCCTCATCTAGTCTTGAAAGATAGATTATTTTGAAATAATATATAAAATGAAACTTTTATATTCAAATAAAAGTAAATAAATAAGAAACTAACTGACTAAGGAGAAAATATAAGATTCGTAATCTCGATTCCCCTGGTGTGAGAAGGAGAGATAAGATCCATGATTCGTCAGTTTCTTCTATGAATTGGCATTGCATTTCCTAAACAAATATTGGTTTATATAAACGTAACTATCATTAGTTGATAAATAATAATAAATAGTTTTTTTAGTTTTACACGTTTATAAAAGATGCTATAAATTATATTCTTTTTTTTTAAATAAATAAAACATAAATTATCATAAAAAATATATTTGATCTTTTCATAATTTTATTTTTTAAATAAAAACAATATGAAAAATTTGCAATATTGAATACAAAAAGATATAAATATATATAAAATCATTATTTTAAAATAATTTCTAGTGACAAATTATATTATAATTAATGTAAATTATATAAGATTGAATAATATTATGTATTATAATATTGTTATTTTAAATATAGTTATTACAATATGAAGAAGCCTATGTATCATAAGATCTATTCAGTCTATAACACACCCTATAATATATAAAAATAACAGTTTTATAAATTATACATTTTCATATCGGTATTCAGTTTTTTGGATGAAGTCAATAATTCAACTTCTTATATTTTGCTAGCCCAATAATAATTTATTGTTGAACATTTAATAGAATGATAATTGTTATTTAAATAGAATTATGGTGTAATTTTGTATTATATAAACATCTTTTTTTTATAAATTTAGTATATATCAATATTAATTTATATAATATAAATAATATAAGTTAAATTACACAATATTTGTAATGATTCTTAAATAAATTAATACCTTAATGTGTTTAACATATTCTATTTTTGATATAAATATAAAATGATAACAAATTTAGTTTTATTTATTCTCTATTTAAAAGTATTCATTTTAATACATAAAAGTAGGATGGCTACATGTATCATCAGTTATTTATAGATATATTATAGATATAATATCATGGCAATGGTATTATTCAATGGTTTTATTGAGAAATATATATATAATTAAACGTACGATTAACTATGTTTAAATGTATGTTTATAATGACGAATTCTACAACGATATATCGTCGCAGATTATCATCTGTGGTGATTCAACAACATATTTACAACTACCTTTTGAGAAGGTATCAGAACTATGATAAATACTTAATACTTAATAGACTCACTTTATTCATAGCGTAAAAACAAATCTACGATGATAAGTATATTTATCAAAGAATATTAAATAGAAATAAAAAAATTAAAATTAAATTTAACTGGCAAATAATATTAGAAAATTATTTATAACGTTGGTGGAAATTAAAAAAATGACCTTAATGAAATATTTTTTTACTATCTTACTATATGATGGTATGAATTATATATTGAGTTTATTCTCGGCAATAAGTTAAAGGTTACTTTAGTAGCCGAGCTAACAATTTTGTAGCCGATTAAAAAAATATGTAATGCCTATTAAATGCAAATCAACTATGATTTGAACTGCAACACAATTCCAATGATTTTCAATTTTGAGTCTACGTAAATTTCGCTAGTTTAAACACTCCCTTAGTTGCAATTTCAATATATAAATCTCATATTAATTAAATTACAATTGTATTGCTATCATATAATATTGAACTATTATATCCTATATTATAAATTAATATATATTGTCATGATTGTTTGGAAAATGAAAATTATATTAGATTACACTTTGTCAATATCGATAAATATCAATTTATCTGTAACCAGAAGTAATTTATTTGTAATCCACATATGGAAGACGACCGGGTGAAAATTCTTAAAAATTACAATGCCCATAAATCATTAAATTACTTGCTTTCTATGCATGCTTTTAATAATAATCACAATATTTGTTCAAATAATTAAATATATTTGTTTGGATCTATTATATGTGAATATTTGTAGCTTTATTATATATTTTTACTGTTTAACTGATATGTAATTATTCTATAAATTATTCTTAATAATATATGTATAATATAATACAATATAAAGTTATCAAATATATATATATATATATATATATATATACTATATTCTGATATGCGATAGGGTCTGCTTCCAGGCTTGTAGTGAACTCAAGTATTTCATATACTTATTCAACTCATTATATAAGAATAATTAATTACATATCAATAAAAATTTAAAATATATAATAAAACTACTAATGATACTCACATATATAAAATTAAATTATAACATATCAATAAAAAACTAAAACATATTTAAACAAATATTGGCACAAGTCCGTTATCGGCAAGTTTAAATTATGCTGGAGTTGCATGCAATAAAAATTCTAAATAGGCATATTGAAAATTAAATGACTTACATTTATAATAGCTAATGTTTATTAATAACACTATGATTCATGGTTGAACATATAAACTACAAAGAATTACATATTAAGGATGTATATATTATATATAATAATGCATATATAATATATATATACGTTATTATATATACATTATGTATATATTATATATATAATATACAAATCATATGAACAAAATTAAATTATTATTATTAAATACATAATTACATATATAATATGATATTTATAATTGCTTTTCTGCAATAATTGGAATACACGTGATAATTATTTATGTTTTATATAAGTTATATATATATAATATAATGCAGTTATATATATTTATTTTGTATAGGACTTTATATATAACATATATAACTTAAATACATGCTTTGACTATTTATGCATATAATATAATACACTAAATAAAGTTAATATAAAATAACCCACGGTAGTTAAATTGTATATGCGAATAATTAAATATAATTATATGCAAGATTTAAATAGACGTACGAATTCACTATATTTATAAAATAGGTGTAGTTTATGTCACTGACTTAGATTTGGAGTAGTCTTGAAAATACACTGTATAATTTGAACTCGACGTACAATGGACTTGATTCAAATATTGTGATTCATATTAAAATCATGTATAAATAAAGAAATTATGTCTATTGATTTATATGGCATAGCTAATTTGTACTAATTTTAACTGGGTCATTCTCCATTCCTTATCTTGAAACCGTATTAAAAACATATATTAATATAATTATGAAATTACAAACAACCTCAAGTTTAAAAAGGAATTCTTTGGCGACATTATAATTAATATCATTCGTACTAATATTATTATCAATGCAGTGGGGAGATGACATTTTGAATCATATGTTTATGAAGATTATAATGTATTTTATATTAATTCAATATATTACTTTTTAGTACTTTTATAAATTAATTTAATAAAATAATAACATATAAATATAAAATGCGAATTTAAAAGTGTGAACAAATCTCATTGGACATTTAGATATTAATATATCAACAATATATCCAAGATTACCATAATTTTGAAATATACGTATAATATCTAATCATAGATTATAAGTTAAAATAATATTAGTAACTATTAGTTACTATTAGTTACCAACAACAGTATTAAAATATTAAAATAATATTAATTAAATAATAAAATAAATATATAGCGGTTGGTAAAACTAATTTCGTGATATTATTAAATCTATAAAGAATTACTTATAGTTATCTATATATAACATATATATATATTTAGAGAAAGTTGAATACGAACAGAGTAAATACGTTCACTCTCATAGCGAGCTTAATGGAGGTTATTAATGATGCTCTGCATCCCTTACGAAGACATACAATTTATATATTAATATAGTAGTGTATACTATAATAGTTTGAACTATAATATAGAAATTATTTAATCTAGAAAAGTATGAATATTAGAATTATTTAATTATGTAAACTACCATGGTAATCCCGTTCTATTATTAATTTCATTCTTATTAATTGTTTGCGAACTATCACCGTGGACATCTTCTTTCTCCCTGAACTTTAACTAATTTGCAATTCCCGAACATGATCGGATCTTTTGAAGTTTACACGAAGTTCACAATTGACCAATATCTCACCGTTCACCTCGGATAGTTTCCACAGGGTAGCGACCCATCTTAGGGTAACATGAAGTGATCGCAGGTATAGATTGATAATTCAGTATCGCATATTTACACATTAGATACAAGTACATAAGAGATTTGCACTAGTAAATATATTATAACCCATAGGTTTATAATAATTAAATACATTTTTTTAAAAATAATTTTGATATCAATGATGTCGGTTACTTATATAATATTAGATATCATATTTGCAGCATCATTAATATGAACACGATTTATAACAAGTGATATTGATTTCAATTATACCTATTATAATAAATAGAATAGTATTATAAGTATTTTATTGTAAGTAAAATTGTAATTCAGCTTTTAATCAATAATTTCCTGAGCATTCAGTTCGTAAGTTAATTTATAAATAGTAAATAAGTTCATTAGGTACAAAAGTGTATAATACGTACATCTAAGTACAATAAAAGTATAAGGTTATTCGCCATTTGCATTATATAACGAATCGTAATATTAAAATACCATTTGATAAATATATATATAGAGTAACAGAATAATATATCGTTAATTACACGAATCGAATACAATTGAGGTATTATGGTGGCTATGAAAATATGTGTAGTGTGGTGGGTTAGCTTAACACCCTTTAATATAAACAATTGAAGTTCTATTGAACTATTCAAATAAGCCAAGGCAACTGCGCGTGAAAATAATGAAAGTATAGTTTTCGTTACTTTGTACCCGACGATTTCATTTTAAATAGTCCTGAATATTAGTGATGCAATATATTAGTGATGCAATATATTAGTGATGCAATATATACGGGATAGCAATTAATTACGCTACATTAATTTCGTTCACATCGGGATAAGGCTGGCATGGCTTGCGCTGACCAGCTACGCGGCGATGGTATCAGAAGTACCAGACAAGTTCTGTTCGATGAGGGAGGCATGGAACTGAGAATCTACTTCGACGGGCAGACAAATAGCCTCACCTGAAAACCAAATGTCGGTTGGTTATGTTTTGTAATAAAACAGCAGCAATCGCAAGAATCGAACGAAAGTAATATGATTTACTCGAGTTTGTATTGCTAGGATAGAGTACATTTAAGTACATTTAAGTTGATTTAGCTGTCGGGTGATTATGGAATAATAATTATTTATTCCGATAATAGAAGTTATTTTGAAGTGTATGTAATAGAAGTTATTCGAGAAGTGAATGTAATTATTTATCTTAAATATGATATGAAAAATATCAACTCAATAAAATTAATGATAATATAACAGAAATAAAATGATATGTATATCAAAACAATGCACTATTTCACTGGATGACCACTGGATCGCTAACCCTCATCCTTTAAGAACACAATTAGAACGGTGATATTGTCCTGAGACCCGAGTTTCACGGCATACTGAGTTAAGGAGAAGCTGCAACCTTCTCTGTCTCCTCCCAACACGCTGCCATCTTCTTGTACTGGTAGAGATTAGAGGGTAAATAATTATATGGTGGGATTAAGAAAGGTGGGAAGGCGATTAATGGGTCGGGAGATTAATGCGAACGGATGTAACGAGGCAAGGATGGGAGAATTTGAAGATAGATAATAGGTGATGTAAGAAATGAATAGTAAGAGGAAATAAAACAGGTGAAAGGTAATTTTGTTATTTCTGATAAGAGAATTTATTAAAATCTAGAATCTGAATTGATTTGTGAAATATTGAAAAGCAAAGTTAATTAAAAAATATAAAAACAGATTACAATTTAGTAATCTTTATAGATAATCACTAACTAATTAAATTATAAAGTAAAGAGTGCCCCTGATTTCCTAATTCCGCCACTAACAATCGTAACTGTAGTTCATTGGATAGTCGCGAACTAGCCCTGACCTACTGACCCCAATTAACTGACCCCAATTAACCTATACCGCCGCTGTTCTTCAGATAGTCATACACTACTTCGACGGCATCGCTGTAATTCATGACATCCCAAATTCCGTCACAAGCTAGTATTAGGTACTCGTCTCGCAAGGTGGTTGTATCCGGAGAATTCTGTATGCGAGCGCGTTAGTGGGTATCTGCGTATTCTTTGGAAGAGATATTAATTACGAGGAAGAGTTCTGTTGGAGAAGACAAAGACTATAAATGGGTGGTTGTGTGTGGATATATAGTGATATAAGTAAGGGCATGTTAGATTTAATGCAGTTCAGGATGTGATTAGAGGAGAAAAACTCTGCGAGAGGTTTATAAACTAAAGTGAGTTTCAAAGTAATTGTAAAATATTGAATATTCTCAGATTATGATTGAAATATATTATTTGAGATGTATAACTTTTTACCTCATTATTTTCATCCTCCTTAATCACATTGAAATCTGCAACTTCCTTATTTTCATCCTCTTTAACATCATTACAATCTGCAACTTCCTTATTTTTATCCACCTTATTTTCTTTATTATCTATAACTTCCATAGTCTGATTATTCTCATTAATTTCTTTTCCATCATTATTCATAATTTGTTCCCTAATTATCGATTTCATTCCATCATTTTCCTTATTAATATCCTGATTAATATCCTGATTAATATCCTGATTAATATCCTTATTAATATCCTTATTAATATCCTGATTAATATCCTTATTAATATCCTGATTAATATCTTTGTGTTTTACAAGTTCTTTACCTTCTTCATTCTCTATTTTATTAATTTCGATCTCAATATCAAAAAGTTTATCTTTAGTCACATTTTCATCTTCAATTTGTTTGTAACTATTTTCCACTTTAATGTACTCGATATCCCTCGCTTCATTGCCTTCTACCTCCACCCCAACATCATTATCTATCTTCTTATCGACCTTCTCGCTATCCATTCCCTGATTGCCCACTTCTTTCTTAACAATGGTATTTTCATTTTCAACATCCTTTTTTCCAATTTCTCCATCATCGTCAATAGTTGCACGTTGAACAGTCTGGTACTGGGGCGGGGAGTAGGACATCAACAACTCTAAAGTCTTTGTATCCGGACGACTCGAGATAAAAGGTTTAAAGTTCACATCTCCTGTAGGGTTAAACAGCTGTTATAGAGAGGCAGAGGCAATAGTGTAGGGTGTGTGTGTGTGTGTGTGTAATGGGAACATAAATATGGAATATGAATAAGATAGGTATAGGGTGAGAGTAGTGGGTTAGTAGTGGATTAGTAGTAGGTGAGTAGTAGGTGAGTAGTAAGTAAGTAGTAGGTGAGTAATGGGTGAGTAGTGGGTGAGTAGTGGGTGAGTAATGGGTGAGTAGTAAGTGAGTAGTAAGTAAGTAGTAAGTAAGTAGTAAGTAAGTAGTGGGTGAGTAGTGGGTGAGTAGTGGATGAACAGTAGGTGAGTAGTAGGTGAGTAGTAGGTGAGTAGTGGGTAAGTAGTAAGTAAGTAGTGGGTGAGTAGTGGGTGAGTAGTAGGTGAGTAGTAGGTGAGTAGTGGGTGAGTAGTAAGTGAGTAGTAAGTAAGTAGTGTGTGAGTAGTGGGTGAGTAGTGGGTGAGTAGTAAGTGAGTAGTGGGTGAGTAGTAAGTAAGTAGTGGATGAGTAGTAGGTGAGTAGTAAATAAGTAGTGGGTGAGTAGTAAGTGAGTAGTGGGTGAGTAGTAAGTAAGTAGTAAGTAAGTAGTAAGTGAGTAGTGGGTGAGTAGTATTTATATGGGAAGAGAATATTCATTTGATGATAATATTGATAAGGGGGTTAATTTAGTAAATGAATATTTAAATGCTTATATTATTGAGATCGGGTGATGGAATTGAACTGATGTTTATTTACATTCATAACAATACTGACCGATAGCCCTGGATACGGCCAAAATACCATTTACTCTCCATACACCTTTATATAATACAAGTCCCCCAAGATCCTTAATTCTCTTTTTTTCATCCTGTATATAAGTGAGAATATTTGGTGTGTGTGTGTATGTCTGTGTATGAGTGTGTGTGTGTGAATATGTGTGATTGTATGTGTGTGTGCGTATGTCTGTGTATGAGTGTATGTGAATATGTGTGTGTATGTCTGTGTATGTGAATATATGTGTGTGTATACACATGTGCGTGTATGTATGTGTGTGATTATGCGTTAAAGTGTGTACATGTGGATGTGTGTGTATGTCTGTGTATGTGTGTTCGTAACCATGTACGTGTGTGTTTATTAATACCATGTGTGATAGCAAACTTATGCACATGATTACTTACACTGATTATTCTATAAAGAATTGATACGGGGATAAAGAACAAACAGTAGAAATTCTATTATTCACTAACAACAATAACAAATTAAGTAGTTCTCATAGCATGTAATACATTTGTTTTAATTGAATTGAATTGAATCCAATTAATATTCACATAAACCCAACATCGCAGCACTTGGTAAATTATATATTTTGAGAAACTCATTGGACCCGTTATTAATAGGGTTATAGGGTACAGCGGTGCCGACAAACCTTTCTATCGGGTTTATGGGGGACCATGAGCTCTATAACGGACCCACTACGCACCAGCATCACCTGTGGAAGAAGACCTAGGCTTATATGCTGTCAATTAGACTTCTAATTACAATAATAATATTATTAATAATTAATACTACTAATCAATAATATTAATGCTAATCATAAAAATAATATTAATAATAATAATAATAATAAAAATAATATTATTATTAATAATAATTATACTACTATTTACCTGACTATCTCCACACCATGCCACCGTTAGCTGGCTTCCGATTGGACGACGGGATGTAGATTTCGGTTCAATAGTCGCAGTGGGGAGGACACCATCGGTAATATCGTGGCATGCGGGTTCTTTCGTCGCACAAACGGCTTCAATGGGTCGCGCGATATCCTTTCTGTTGTCGGGCGAGGTCTCAGAAGACCTGGTCTCAGATGGCGGGCGTCCGGTCTCAGATGGCGGGCGTCCGGTCTCAGATGGCGTGCGTCCGGTCTCAGATGGCGGGCGTCGGGTCTCAGATGGCGGGCGTCCGGTCTCAGATGGCGGGCGTCCGGTCTCAGATGGCGGGCGTCCGGTCTCCACGAACTCGTGCTCCACGGAGTCCCGCGTCGAACTCCAGTCGGAGGGCAGCACCATGCCGCTGTCGGAAGGTGACGACAGGACGGTACCGCATTCGGCACGGGGCTCGTATCGCGTTTCGATGTACGCGCAAACCATCGTACAGCCGCTACGTAGCTTCTATCGGGGTCGGTGGAGTTGGCGGGGTTACCGGGTAGGGGCTAATCGAAAGAGGTCGTGTACTGAGGTATCATAGAGTAGTAATAATACAAATGAAATTGAAATTTAGGTTGATATTATCTTGTTTACATAATGTCGTCGAAACCGTAAATAGTTTATATTGAAATGATTCAAATTATAAAATAACTTAATTATGACTAATGAATTAATAGCGGTTTTTAAAATGTTAATAATAATTTAAATAATATAATTTCAATTGCGAATGCAATCGAAATGAATCTTACATTGTGTATAATTCTACATTCTTCGTTCTACATTCTACACTGAGATTGGTTGACGTAGACTCGATAATAACCTCCCTATTTGCTCTTACGCAGAAATCGCGATCCACCTTAATGAACGAATCTACCATAGCCTCCTCGGCTGACCACGTATCCGATGAGCCGTTCTTCAAATGCTTCAGTCTGTGTCTCGCTATATAACCGTAGCTTTATGTGCCAGGGAAGAGAGATAATGCTATAGCGTACGTAGGTAGCGAAGGTTTGTTTATAGCTAGGCTAATATATAGTTAAGTGGGAAGAATCCTTTTTTATTTATAAAATACAACATTTTTGAAAGTCGTAGTTTAAGCAGATCTGGAAGCATCAATAATAATTGCGATATATTAATATTAAATATAGCAGTGCGATTAGCGAACGTAAAATAGATACACGAATGTTTACAAACACATGTTTTGAAGCATAATCGGCTGCAGCAACACCGCCATGACCATCAAAGACTGCATAGAAAGAAGCAGTCATTGACTATAAGAATCATAAAGAAGTTAAAATGGTCAATTTCATTAATATATATTATGATAAGGAATAAATAAATATTTAATCACAATAAAAATAAACTTAATTAGCTATATTAATAGATCTTACATATCACATAATACATATTACATAATATGTAATGATATTATAATCCATATAAGTTTAACCATAATTTGTTTGTTATGTTATGTTACCTTGTCAAGATTGTAGAGTAGATTATAGTACGGCATGACAAGATAGCGATCCTCCATTCGACGACGATTGTTCCTCGACGTTGACAGGGAAACATCAAAAGTTGACGATAACCACGGAAAGTTACTCTGAAAGTAATGTAGTGATCTATAGTAATTAATTCACCAACACTCTTTCTTAATCCATAACACACCCTCTTCAACACATACCACCCCCTCCTCAACCCACACCACCCCTCCTAACCTCACACCACTCCCACCAAAACCCACACCACCCCTCCTAACCCCACACCACCCCTCCTAACCTCACACCACTCCCACCAAAACCCACACCACCCCTCCTAACCCCACACCACTCCCACCAAAACCCACACCACTACCACCTCACCCTACACCACTCCCTCTTCAACACACACCACCCCCTCTTCAACACACACCACTCCTTCATCACCACACACCAATCCCACCTCATCCAACACCACTCCCACCTCACCCCACACCACCCCTCCTAACCTCACACCACTCCTCCTAACCTCACACCACTCCCTACTAACCCCACACCACTCCCTCCTCAACCCACACCACTCCCACTTCACCCCATACCACCCCCTCTTCAACCCACACCACTCCTTCCTCACCACACACCAATCCCACCTCATCTCACACCACTCCCACCTCACCCCACACCACTCCCACCTCAACCCAACCACTCCAACCTCAACCCACACCACCCTCTCCTAACCCCAAGCCACACCCACCAAACCCCACACCACTCCCACCTCAACCCACATCACTCCCACCTCAACCTACACCACCCACTCTTCAACCCACACCACCCCCTCTTCAACCCATACCACCCCCTCTTCAACCCACACCACTCCTTCCTCACCACACACCAATCCCACCTCATCTCACACCACTCCCACCTCACCCCACACCACTCCCACCTCAACCCAACCACTCCAACCTCAACCCACACCACCCTCTCCTAACCCCAAGCCACACCCACCAAACCCCACACCACTCCCACCTCATCCCACACCACTCCCACCTCAACCCACACCACCCACTCCAAACCCCACAACACCCCCTACTAACCCCACACCACCCCCTCCTCACCTCACACCACCCCCTCCTCACCCAACACCACCCCCTCCTCACCCCACACCACCCACTCCAAACCCCACACCACCCCCTACTAACCCCACAACACCCCCTCCTCACCCCCACCACTCCCTCCTCACCCAACACCACACCCTCCTCACCCCACACCACCCACTCCAAACCCCACACCACCCCCTACTAACCCCTCACCATCCCCTCATTACCCCTCCTCACCCCACACCACTCCACCTCACCCAACACCACCCCTCCTAACCCCACACCACTCCTTCCAAACCCCACACCACCCACTCCTAACCCCACACCACTCCTTCCTCACCTCAAACAATTGGCTTATGCTGTTACCATTGCGCATTTGCTCGCAAATGCTCAATAACTCGCTGAACAGCCTGCCAACAATTTTATCGGTGTCAATTCGTTTCTTCATATCATCATCAGGTGTCACTTTCTCCGTCGAATTCGAGTCGTCGCTGTCTCGTACGTCGGATGACATGCGGTGCGTAGAAGCTTCGTTCTTTGTAGCGGATGGGTGTCCGTACAAAGAAAGTAGAATTAAAGGGAATGTAAGAGTGGCATAGAAAGCTAGAAGTAAAGCTAGCAATACATTTTATTTGTAATATCTTTTTTTTTAAACAAATATTTATGATTTCCATATATTCAAAAAATAGAAATATTAAATAAAAGTAGAAAATAGTATTTTTGTTAACATTTATCATTTAGTATATTGAAACTTGTACATACAAATAATTGCATGGAAAAAATACCCAATTTGTTATTAAGTATTTTTCTTTGATATAAAGCAATTATAGACCATAAGATAAAAGTAATATAACTATTTGATAAATAACAATACTCATAAAGTAATTAATTTCAATTAAAATAAATAGGATACTTAAACATGAGTAATAGTCTAAATATAAATAAACCATCATTTGACAACTATGACATAATGAAACGCTATAAAAGATAGGATCCAAGTAAATCTACTTAATACATATAATAAAAAGAGTGAATATAAATACTTGTATCTAGATGAGTTAGTATAGAATTATAATATAAAACAAAAATGTATAACATAAAACAAATACAATAATAATGTTCAATTAACATAATGCATGTGGGTAATTATTGGTATATGGAGAAGTTACTTTATGGGATGAATCATGAGTATAGAGAATAACAAAGGTTGAGTAATTAAGACAGCTGTAAATAAGAAATACAAGGTTTATAATGACTCATTGTTTAGATATATATACAGTTAAATGGTCTAGAATAATTATATATACCAATACATTAAAGGTATCTTGAATTAAATTCAATTATTTTTACAGTTTCATTACAATTTAGAATAAATTTAAAATAATTTTACTAACTAGAATTAAAAGGATATTAATTAGGTGAAATAAAAAGTTGTTAAAATCTGTAAATTCTATGATATTATATGCATTATAAAATATTATGATATTATTGTATATACTAGATGGTATATCCTGTTTATTGCTCTATAAATTACATAGATGTATATTATATAGATTAAAGGAAATTAAAAAACTAAAATGTATAATATATTTCAATTATATATGTATGTAGATAAACTATAGAACATACTCAAACAGATAAAAAAACATGAGATAAACCTTTCTTTTGAAAAATATTAATTTACTAAATTTTTTCCATTTTGAAATTTTTTTCTTCTTCTGTATATAATATAAATTAGTTTAAGATTAAAGATAATATTTATCTTATGAATATCATATATCATATGTTTAATACCCTAGATCATAGAATATTTTTTAAATTAATATACATATTATATAATATAATATGATATTATATAGATAGTATATAAACTATATTCAATACATTCTGCTTGTAAATTAGGCATATAACATATTTAAGATATTTTATATTTATTTCAGGATACACAATAATTAATGTCGTTCATATAATATACATTATTCATATATGTTTATAATCTAATTAATTTATGTCAGCCTTTAAATTTAAATTCAATGTTTTTGCCTATGCAAGATAAGTTAAAATATGCGTTGACTAATTATATGGATGATTCATATATACATACCTTATCCTCAACTATAACTTACAATGTATAGTATACATGATATTATCAAATAACTATACATGTAAATATATCTCACCACACTTTTTTATAGATTGGATATCATAATTGATAAGAAAATTAAAATTAGTATATATGACTTAAAATATAATATATATATAATATTTATTTTATAGAATAAAATATACACTAATGTTATAATATTTAAAATATATTTGTAAATTTCAAATATATATATATATATATATATATATTGATATTATTATACACACAAAATAAAACAAATGGTTATCAAATATTATTGGGATGCAAATTATTATAAAATAAATTTAAACATCTAAAAAATTCATAATGTATACTCTAGTAAGCTTATTTTGTATGGGGCAGTAATAGCCAAATCAAAGTTAATGAAATAAACAAATCTGTATTGTTACACAAAGATAAATACTTAAGATGAGAACTTTAATTAATTAATTGTGTTATGTATAATATGGTAAATTCACTTAGTAATATATAATATTTTATTATTAAAATTGTTGAAATTAGTAATCTTTTAATCTTAATTAAATTTGGTAATATTCTAAAAAAAAATTAGAGAATTAATACAAAATTTATAACAAATTAAAATTTAATGATATGAATAATTAGGTGAATTGAAATAGATCATATAATACATTATTTCACTGTTATCAGGTCATATATATTCTTGAATGGTAAACATATTTTAAATATAAAATTAAATATTGAATAATATTAAAATTATAATTAAAAGATATAATAATACATTATTATAATTATAAATAATTTAAATTGAGTATTTATATTTATTTATCAACCAACATCTTGATTGGATATTTCTTGATTATCTGTAAATTCCAAATACGGGCTTACATTCCATATCTGTGAAACTGTAGCAACCTTACGTGCTAGAAGGCATGCTAATACCAATGGACAGTCTCTGCAAAAATAGAAATGTAGTTTATTTTCGCTAATATTATAATTATATTCGATAATCTCCATGAAATATGAATTAGATATAATAACTATTTAAATTGATTATATTAATATTATTTAATTATGAACTAGTCATTATTATGATATATATAATATATATCCTATAAATATATGTATATTTAAGTGATTAATTGATGCATAATAAAATATAATTTAAGTGAATTTCAATTTTTATTAAACAAATGTGAGACAAAATATCTGAGAGTTTGGAATTCTGATATAATTAATTTAATACCGAATTATGATTATTGAACTAATATATAAACATAATATATATATATATATATATAACTATAATCAAAGTAACTCTTAGCTACAGTATTAGCAATTATTTAGTAAATTTAATAATCCGAGTGGCACCATTATTATTTTCACAATATATATGGAGTCCATACATTGACTCTACATGTGCTTATATCATTCCGAGGCTATATGTAAATATGTTTTTCTATAATAGTCGAGCCTAACATGTAATGTTACATTATAACATGTAATGCACCTGCTTCTTATTGAACCCACACTAATCGAGACTATTTATAATACTGAATTAAATCAAGATAAATTGAAGCTAGGAATGACAAAACAGTATAAATAATAATATGGGATTCATATTATAATGGCAATACCTGCTTTAAATGTAACCCTTCATTACTGAATTGTTGTGTTACTTATTTCGAATTGCAGATGATTATCAATGTAATATTGATTCAATATTATCAATTGATATGAAGATTTGCTCTAGAATGTTAACATCGACTCAATGTTTTTATACACACTTTTTGTGTAAAACAATTTCATAACTTTATATACATCTAGAAAATTAAGGTATGTTTTTTTAAATGTCATTGTATAATATATTAATTCAGATTTTAATACAAATATTATAACTTCTAATATATAATGATGTACAATCGTCATTTAGTTAGTAGATATCTTGTTCATTGGGTGTTTTGTTTGACAAAAATCAACTTAATCTCGAAGACTCTACAAATACTGCACCAAGTAGGATGCCTAACAATGAGTTTTGATATTTGCAGTAAGTTTGTTCTGCATATTGTGTAGAAAAACTATGCATGTATATGTTTATCTTATATCTGATTTATTATAAAAATAACAACACAAATGTAAAAGTAGTAATTAACATAATAAAAAACTAATAAATAATATAAATCATCTACCACAAACAAACATAACATCTTACAAATCAGCATGAAAATCTTGTAAAATAGTAATTAGATCTGTTACATTTCAGGCAAAGCCGACTTATCAACTATTAGCAAACCCTGATACATTCTAAGATATGACATTAGATAACATGTGTGTGGAAGATTGAATTCTAAACGCCATTAAACAGGGTCAATAGATTGATGAACATTAATGAATTATAAGCCGTTATATTCGGTTATCGTATATCGCCAAACGATAACTGAACATTGATTATTCACTTATTGTTCATATTTAAGTTTCTGTTATTTCCCTTTGATTATACTGACATTCTGGTATAGCTGTATAACTACCGTATTACTACTACTACATCCTGTGGTAACAGGATGCATGTGTGGTGTATTCATGTGCATTTTTCAAATAGATATGTTTGTGTCATCAGTTTCTAATATTAATTGTAGAACTTATGTATATTATATATTTATTACGTAGATGTATTGTTATTATCCGAATGTAGTATTTACATACAGTTTAGTCGCCAACATGTAAACCTAAATAATTGATAAGCCAAACCTACTCCTTGTCCCAATTCTGTTAATCTATATTTTAATAAAATTAATTCGCCCGATGAATTGGCTTGAATTAGTAAAATATAATATTATATTAATATATGGTAATAATGTAACATCAATTTAACACGTGTTAATGAAATTAACGAGAATATATATTAATAAAATAAACATATAATTTATATGTAAGCTATTCATTTTAATCTAACTTTATTTCCCTAGTTAAATGTTGAAGAATCCAATCTAAAACTTCATCTTTTAGTTCATTTATACTAATATATCTCAGCAATGCATGTTTAGGAAATGATCCGTTATCAAAGTTATCATCTTTTTTATATTCTATGATGAATTTATCCAAAAAACTATACAATTCTGCTTCTTTTTTAGATTTGTATATATCCATGTTTACTAAAATTACAATTCAAATATATAAATACATATATTTCAAATTATTTCATAAAGTTATTGGTAAAATACTACAAAAATAATACTTTTACAAATTCTTTTTCAATGTATATATTATTAGAAAAATCATTATTATTTTAACATATGTATTTTATTTATATATAAATTATATTTAATATGTTAATTCTCATATTTAAATATATTTCAAGTCCCTTTTACACTATTGTATACGCCCATTTGTATTTATAAATAAACATTGATTTAATTTTTGTATTGGAAATGTTTAATAATAGTAATGTAATTTTATATATTTCTATGATTTATATATCAATTGAATGTTTATAAATTATGGATGTATTTTTTTTAAATTTATAAATCAATTATTATAATTATAAGTGGTTGGTATCAATGGCAACTTT
Source organism: Osedax frankpressi (assembly GCA_964035775.1). Classification (NCBI taxonomy): domain Eukaryota; kingdom Metazoa; phylum Annelida; class Polychaeta; order Sabellida; family Siboglinidae; genus Osedax; species Osedax frankpressi. The sequence continues at coordinate 26,708,177 of OZ038313.1, forward strand.
ATAAATAATGTAAATTTAGTCTTTTAAAATAAAATATATTTAATTTTTGATATTTAAAATTTGAATATTATTAAACATATTAAATATAATATCTGAAACATATATTATTATCTATATAATATGTATATTATGTACAATTATTTAACTATTATCAATACTTATTATATTTAATAAGTTAATTTGTAATTCGATTGACTATAAATGCCGATTTTCAAATGTTAATAATACTATAATGTTGGTATGGCGTAAGTAATAGATCGATTACTGACACCGAAAAATAGCGAAGGTAAATTAATTGATTGCGAATCTCCTTTGGTGTCGTAATTTGCATACATACTACAATTATATATTTATGATTCTATTGCAGCGAAGTATGTATTTACGAGAAGGGATTATAATTACTTTGATCCATATATCAGTTATTTATAACAATGGCCTATGCGAGATCAAATTAAAATCGAGATATTATTATTTGAATAAAAAAGTAGAAATAATTTTATATATGACTTCAATATAAAACTACTGCTACTTGGCAGGCCGACATTAACAGTTTATTATTTGATTTCTAGAGTAGATTCTATTTAAGATTAAATCTGTAATGTTAATTGTAATCTACATGTGAAATCAAGTGCAGATTATTGTCAATTTACCACCACATGGCAGGCAATACCACTAACCAGGAAACTTATATAGAAAATCTACCTTTTCTAAAAGTTGATCTGAAATCCGTATTTTGAAGTAAACTGACTTTGATATACATAATATATATATTTGATATTTTTCTATCACATTAATTCCCACATTCCATATAATAATCACATGCAATACATTATACAAAATCAAGAGACTGTAACTCATACCTGTTCTACAGGTAATTATAGATAATAATCTCAAACAAACTATATTAGTTTGTTTACCATTTACATTATAAATATAGAGAAATAAGCCAAAACATGTCATACATGTCTCACTCATTTTCTCTTGTTTATATATTAAACTCGGTAATTGATCCATTAACCAATTAATAAGTATTAAGAATTAGTTTCTAGTCACTTAGTACAATGTTAGTAAGTAATATAAACTTGAATACCTGCTTATATTTTTTTTGTATAACATTTAATTGGTAAATTTGAATAATAATTAAGTTAATATAATAATAATCAGTTATGATAATCAATACTGATTATCTAAACTATATTGTAAAATTTTCAATATTTCACAAATTTAATGAAAAAGCATTGTAAAGAGGAATTTTAAATACTAATAATATTAGATTAAAAACAGACTATATTTGAAAACAAAGATTTCGAGAACCCCTACAATAACAATAACTTAGGGAATTATAATTATTTTTTAAAACTATCGATACAAAGTAGCTAAATAGTAGTCACCGTTTAGCTATTATTTTATATATTAATGATTTATATTGTATATATTATTTATTAAAGATTTATATTGTATATATTATTTATTAAAATCTTATATTGTATATATTATTTAATAAAGTCTTATATTATTTATATTATATATAGATTATGTATTAAAGCCTTATATTTTTTATATTATATACTAAAGTTTTATGTTATTTATATTACATATTAAATCCTTAACTACATATGTATTTTTTTTATTATATATATTATATATTAAAGTGTTATAGATTATTATTATTATTATTTATATTATGTATTCAAATCTTATATTATTTTTATTATATATTAAAGTTTTATATTATTTATGTTATGTATTAAATCCTTAATTATACATGTATTATTTATATATTAAAGGTTTATAGATATTTTTTATATTATATAATAACATCTTATATTATTTATATTATATATATAATATAATTTATATATATTAAATTCATATATTATTTATATTAAAGTGTTTTATTATTATATATTATTTATTTAAACCTTATATTATTTATATTATATATATTGTGTATTAAATTCATATATTATTTATTATTATGTGTGGTTTATTATTATATATTATTTATTAAAACCTTATATTATGTAGCTTATGTAGGTTAAGCCTTATATTATGTAATACCTTATATTATTTATATTATACATTGAAGCCATATATTATTTATATTATATATTAAAGTTCTATATTATATATAACGTTTATTATTAAGGATTATATATCTTATTATAATTATAATATATTTAAAAGAGAACAATTTTATAAGGTTTGGTTAATTAATAAATTATATATTATTTATATAAGAAATTAATCATAATAATGAATTTTACATTTAAAACATTATTTAAAATAACAAATAATAATTCATACAATAAGATGATCATATCAAGATTTAATTGTACATTTTTATATTGTAACATGGAGAATAGAATAGATTATCTATATGACCATTCCATATCTATGACTATATATTATAAATAATATATACATTGAATACATAATATAATATTTTGTAAAAATCAAAATCATATAGACGTAATATTAAAATGAGTTAACAAAAAGATCTAATGTTGCTAATATTCTCTGAAATATTAAAGATCAATAACATACACTGAAAATATCAATAATTTCCTAATAAACTGGTATACATTATTAAATATTTGAAAAATGTCCTATTTAATATATCTATATAATTATCTAATAAATTAATTAAAATTCATAAATATAATATTTGATAGTAATTAATATTGGATGGCTTTCCGATGTTGGATAGTTTCAGAAATTATGTAATTAATCTTAAATTATCAGTAGTCTTAAGTAAGTTTTAAAGTAAAAACCATTAATATATTATTATTAATTGATACTAATAATTGTAATAATTTATTATTTTAATACTACTAATTGTAGAATTATATTTTTCTCTCTTTTACATTATTAATAATATATATTTTAATAGTTACTTATTACATTATTATTTATTGTGTTTATATTATATATATATCAGATATTATATGTATTTGAAATAAATAAAATATTCTAGTTTATTGTATCTAGTAATATTCGATTATGATTACTCATTGATTATTTTTAATTATTAATATATATTAATAGAAAACTTCAAGGCAGTATTTAAATTAATTACCGTTACAGAAACTCATTTGTCTAAGAAACCTGACTTTATATAATAACACATCTATTTTTACATTTACATATCCCGTATCTATTTATGAATTAGCTCATTTATTATTACTTGTAACTAATATTATATTCTAATTAAATATATTTGTATTTAGTATATTTATTTAATTAATAAAATTATTGATAATATATAAATATATTATTGAAATATTAAAAATACGGACTAATAAGTGAATCCGCAACGACATCTTCAGGCGAATAGGTCAGATCAGCGAGGAAATGACCAACGCCGTAGATGTGGACGAAGTGTGCGCTCCGTCGGTCAGCGCTTTTGCCGCAGCGTTCCGCGGCTACGTGGTGGCGCTACCGGAACAGGAGCAAGGCGACGCCGTCGACCGGTTGAGCCGAGAGTGCGCCAACCGTTTCACGGAGCTCGCCGTCGCCAAACTACGACGAGATATCGCGCCGTCGACTTCTCGCGTTTCCGGCAAAGATTGCAAGATTAAAATGTCGGTCGCAGAATAGATTTTCTATTGTACGCGCGACGTAGATACGCCAACTCTTATATCGACTTATAGCAACTTGTAAACGTAACCTTATAGTTCAATAATAGTACACCATTGATTACAAAATGATGTCTATACTATGCAGATTATATTCACATTATTATTTAAATCAATAAATAGTAACGCGAGTAACGGAACGGAAACGTCCAAAGAACATAAAAAATCTAAATTACTGCGTCGTCTTTCTTCGACGATGGAGAAAATGAAACCTTTATTCAGACAGAAATCTTATGAACAATGTCCCAAGGTTCATCTCGATTTAAATTAATATTATGACTAGATATGAGATATGATAATTTATACAACACGCATACTACTTAAATACATGATGTTAACTTCGAAGCAGTGGTTAATATATCATTGGTTATAAGAACATTGGATTTTGATTGGTCCCGAAGAGTTTGGAAGCATACACATTTATCATTGAATTGCTCTTTAAGATTCAACACAATAATTAACTTCTGCATTTGTAGATTGTCCATTTGATTACTGTATATAACTTTACTTACTTATACATTTATAGCTGTTTGGTAATGATAAATCTAGTGATCTTATAGTTGTATATACAGTTGCTAATACTTACTCAATATTGACCACACTCCTATGTCTTAGTTGTCCAGTATCTAGTTCAAAGCTTACTTGAGTTATGTAAGTTTTCCCATTGAATTTGAGGTAATCTACAACAATATTTGTTTAAAATAAAAAAGAAAATACATTTAATATTATCTATTTACCAGTAATTATATATGTGATTATAATAGGTCAACCTATACTATATATTATGCAATCTGTCTGTATTTCTAACTGTTGTGTAATGTATTATATATTATGATTCTATTTTTATACACATTCCGATTTCTACATTCTTCCTGTAAATTTTTGTAATATAATTTGTTAATATCAGGATTTAGTACAATTCCTGTTCAACAATAATATCATTTATTAAATAATAACTATATATAATTATTAAATAATAAATCTTATTAATTATTTATATATTTATTAACACTTTGGTTGTTTTGAGGTGATTTTTAGAGTCATTTATATTTTATGTAGCGTTATTATCTCATATCTAAAATACACATAAAATTCATGTGCTAATTTATTATTTGTGTTTTGTGTTAAACACATTACGTGCATAGTGGAATATTCTCAATCTTCTGCAGATTGTAAACATACTTTGTTTGTTTTGAACTCTGAACTCTGCATAACTAGTCCTAGTATAAAATAACTAACTCTTAAAAAGTTCATCGAAGTTTATATTCTTTGTGTATCCACTGTACGTAGAGCTGTACAGGTTTAGTTGCGTATATTTTTGCAGACATGTTATTTCATTTATATTGGAAGGATAAGTTTTGAATCATTTTTTGTATAATGATTAATGAATGGTGGATTACACATGATCAATATCACTTCAGTGTAAAAATATAATATTAATGCACAATAATTATATTATATTAAAATTATCAAATATCTATACATTGATCATTTCGCAATAGATATTTATGCACATCTAAATGGTATGTAATATATCTATTATATCACTTGTTGCATAACTTGTAGTGGGTTACTAATTGCATAATTCCTTTAACTGCCAAACCATTTCACTGATCATATTTGATTGCCCAAAGAAGGAATGATTATTGATTTATTATAGGCCTTTTAATAATTCCTACATAAAATCTTTATTATTCAAATGAGCCTATCACTGTCACTATGTAATTCATTTAATATATCATTGAGTATCAATGTACTCTCATAACTACCTTTAATGTACTCTCATAACTACCTTTAATATACTATCATAACTACCTTTAATGTACTATCATAACTACCTTTAATGTACTCTCATAACTACCTTTAATGTAATATCAAACCTACCTTTAATGTACTCTCATAACTACCTTTAATGTACTATCAAAACTACCTTTAATGTACTATCATAACTACCTTCAATGTACTCTCATAACTACCTTTAATGTACTCTCATAACTACCTTTAATATACTATCATAACTACCTTTAATGTACTATCATAACTACCTTTAATGTACTCTCATAACTACCTTTAATGTAATATCAAAACTACCTTTAATGTACTCTCATAACTACCTTTAATGTACTATCAAAACTACCTTTAATGTACTATCATAACTACCTTCAATGTACTCTCATAACTACCTTTAATGTACTCTCATAACTACCTTTAATGTACTCTCATAACTACCTTTAATGTCCTATCATAACTACCTTTAATGTACTATCATAACTACCTTTAATGTACTCTCATAACTACCTTTAATGTAATATCAAAACTACCTTTAATGTACTATCATAACTACCTTTAATGTATTTTCATAACTACCTTTAATGTACTATCATAACTACCTTTAATGTACTCTCATAACTACCTTTAATGTACTCTCATAACTACCTTTAATGTACTCTCATAACTACCTTTAATGTACTATCATAACTACCTTTAATGTACTATCAAAACTACCTTTAATGTACTATTATAACTACCTTTAATGTACTCTCATAACTACCTTTAATGTACTCTCATAACTACCTTTAATGTACTCTCATAACTACCTTTAATGTACTATCATAACTACCTTTAATGTACTATCATAACTACCTTTAATGTACTATCATAACTATTATCTACATATGTTTAAAATTGATCAATTACAACTTTCTGTCACATGCCTTTAGATCATTTGATTTTGACTTGACTCCACTATAATACTAACTTAACCACAGTCGCACTTTGACTCACATTTCCTCGACGTCCTGTGAAGTTACGACTCTCTAAATAACTCAAATCTTCGTTTGCCAGGGCGAATACTTCGATACTTCGTCGAGTTGCAGTTCAATTGATCGCGTATGTCGCAGGGAAGCAATCGTTGGTTTCTACGACGCGACGACCTCAACTAAAGGTCATCACATGTCCTCTCTAGACATGGAATATTGTGTAATGTCATCCATGTCATCCACGTTGACTCATTCGTTGATCATAATATCCTCTTCAACATAAACACATTCGGTGTTATCTCTTACATCTCACTCTCACTACTCACCTCAACTCATCTCACTCTCACTAATTTCCTCACTACATCTCACTACTCACCTCAACTCATCTCACTCTCACTACTTTCCTCACTACATCTCATTCTCACTACTGTCCTCACTGCATCTCACTCTCACTACTGTCCTCATTACATCCCACTCTCATTACTCACCTCAATTCATCTCACTCTCACTACTTTCCTCACTACATCTCACTCTCACTACTCACCTCAACTCATGTCACTCTCACTACTGTCCTCACTACATCTCACCCTCACTACTGTCCTTACTGCTTCTCACTCTCACTACATCTCATTCTCACTACTTTCCTCACTGCATCTCACTCTCACTAATGTCCTCATTACATCTCACTACTCACTACTCACCTAAACTCATCTCACTCTCACTACTTTCCTCACTACATCTCACTCTCACTCTCACTACTGTCCTCATTACATCTCACTGTCACTACTCACCTCAACTCATCTCACTCTCACTACTGTCCTCGCTACTCACCTCAACTCATCTCACTCTCACTACTTTCCTCACTACATCTCACTCTCACTACTCACCTCAACTCATGTCACTCTCACTACTGTCCTCACTACATCTCACCCTCACTACTGTCCTTACTGCTTCTCACTCTCACTACATCTCATTCTCACTACTTTCCTCACTGCATCTCACTCTCACTAATGTCCTCATTACATCTCACTACTCACCTAAACTCATCTCACTCTCACTACTTTCCTCACTACATCTCACTCTCACTCTCACTACTGTTCTCATTACATCTCACTGTCACTACTCACCTCAACTCATCTCACTCTCACTACTGTCCTCGCTACTCACCTCAACTCATCTCACTCTCACTACTTTCCTCACTACATCTCACTCTCACTACTCACCTCAACTCATGTCACTCTCACTACTATCCTCACTGCATCTCACTCTCACTACTGTCCTCATTACATCTCACTCTCACTACTCACCTAAACTCATCTCACTCTCACTACTTTCCTCACTACATCTCACTCTCACTCTCACTACTGTCCTCATTACATCTCACTCTCACTACTCACCTCAACTCATCTCGCTCTCACTATTGTCCTCACTACTCACCTCATCTCATCTCACTCTCACTACTTTCCTCACTACATCTCACTCTCACTACTCACCTCAACTCATCTCACTCCCACTACTTTCCTCACTACATCTCATTCTCACTACTGTCCTCACTGCATCTCACTCTCACTACTTTCCTTGTTACATCTCACTCTCACTACACATTTCAACTCATCTCACTCTCACTACCGTCCTCAGTACATCTCATTCTCACTACTGTCCTCACTGCATCTCACTCTCACTACTTTCCTCATTACATCTCACTTTCACTACTCACCTCTACTAATCTCACTCTCACTACTGTCCTCACTGCATCTCAATCTCACTACTTTACTCACTGCATCTCACCCTCACTACTGTCCACACTGCATCTCAATCTCACTACTTTACTCACTGCATCTCACTCTCACTACTGTCCTCACTACATCTCACCCTCACTACTGTCCTCACTACATCTCACTCTCACTACTGCCCTCACTACATCTCACCCTCACTACATCTCACTACTCTCTCAGCTCACTATACCTCACCTCACATCTATATTCACCTTTGTGTACTACACATCATGGCACTTGTATATGACTCTCACATATTCTCCGCTATACAAGTCATACACTCTTTTATAAATCTACCTTATATTCTAAGATTGTATTCAATCGTGATATCGGCGTATATACAAATGCACTAATCACATATACATTATACACTTATATATCAATCATTTAGAGGAGCCTAATTATTTTCTTCATCCACGTGAGACACGTATTTCTACACACTGCTTCATTTCGTAGAACATCTTCGTATATGAATTGTGAATATAAAAGTTTAAAAAATGTATTCATATTTGTATATCATATCATAATGTAATTTTGTTTTCAAGGTGATAAATGGGAGAAATGTAGGATTCGATTATTTGACTCCTGTGAAGGTCATATCATTGAAATTTATCAGCCTCCCAAGGTTTAAAAATAGTTTATATTTATAGGTATTATTTTGGTCATTATGATATAATATAATTAGTGGACGATTTTAATATTTTTCTATAATAATTTCTGTTTTATTATCATCTGCTGATAACGTGGATTTACACAGATAATAAGGCAGATATTAATTGTAATTAATTAATATTATAAATCTTTAATCTTTGTAATATATAAACAATATATAAAAAAATGCTATACTATATCACAATAATACAATAATAATATTTATTATAATTTTTTAAGTAAATAATTTAAGTTAAGCTTAATTCATGTAATTCTAATGCATGTAATTAATGCATGTAATTCTAAGTAACAAGTGAGAAGTAATCAGAGAAACAAATTATATTAGAATACACAAAGATGTAAATTTGCCCAATGATAGAACTATATATATATATATATATATATATATATATATCACTATATTATCCACACGGATATCTGTTTAGCATTATCAAATTCTTATATAATCTCAATATTAATCCATTTATATTTTAATATGAACTTTTTTAATACAGAAACCCAATAAATTAATTAATAATTATAACGTTTTCCATATTATAGAAATATAATTCCTGTGTAACTGACATATATAATAATATTAATGATAATCTTCCATCTAAGTTATTTATAAATGCTAAATTATTTTAATGGTTATCTAGGCACCGCGAAATAGGGAAGTTGTGATTTACATCATGTGATATATATTTGCACTGTAGTAGTTATGACAATAGTTACTTCAGTTAATGTTATTTGCTTCCAGGTCGTGGATGTATTTTATATTTTATGAACTACAGGTTGCTACTCCCAAATACATTCTACCAACGACTTTAATAAGCGAAGTTAAGAAAACCACAGACCACGATATCACAAACAAAGACTGCGTATTCACAATAAAGGTTTGCAATTGACCCTACGTATCTGAACCTATTTAAATACGTCAGGAACTGAATTGAAGATATTTTAGTAAGTATTATAAGTTTATATAAGCATAGATTGTGAATTAATGTGCATTTACCACCTAAATAAAGGGACATTGATATTAATATATTTAAATAGCATTTCTATTCCATTTCGCTATTGTACAATCATATAATTGTGTTATCATAATATTATGACCATTTTAATAACATATATAGATTATTATAATATAATGTATAGAATATTATAATATTATATATTGATCATTTTAATATATACTTTGCTATATACTTACATATACTTACTATATATGTTATTATAGTAATTTTTAAAGTAAGTTTTAAATCTAAGCTTTGTCTTGGATAGAAGGAGAGTGGAAGCTACTTCTATCTGGACTGCTATACATCGCATGACATGAACACCTGGTTGTCTTGTCTTAAGACGTGTCTTAGACCTGCCGCCGTGACCACTAGGATCGCTGAACCGTTTGTACGACGACCTCCATACTCGGTACTTTGGTCTACTTTATTTGCACCTTTGCAGACTAGCTCCTGTACCCCCACCACTGCGTCGCCATTCATTGTCGAAATCTTCAGATGTTTCAGGACTATCATTTAACGGTTTGTTTCAATGCTATTATATAAATATTTATACGTTTCGACACATTAATCGAAAAAGAATCTGTTATTTACTAATAATGGTGAACTGAAATTTATTTGATATTTATAAGTTTGTAAATAAACATAACACGACATGCTTTTCTTATGGTATCAAGATATTATAACATTTACATATTTAACTTGTTCTATCCTATCCTTGTTAGCATTTTTCTGATACTAATTAGTTATTATTTAAAAGTTTATACTTTTAATACCTAATATATATTATTTTACGTATATGATATATTACAATGATTAACAAGTAACTACTTACTACCAAACACCAACAAAACTAAATTTATTAATATCAGAATAGCTAAAACTTTCTGATTATAAAGTCTACATTGATGATATAATAAACAATACATTAATTAACAATACATTAATTAAATCACCATTTTCAAATTTGCAAGATTTTCTTCTATTCATTATACTAATTAATACATATTTTTCTTGCATACAATATATTATAGATATATCTGTGTCTATAATAATATTTGTATAATTTAATTAGACAAAGAAACTTAATTCATCTTCTAAGATATTTGTGTATATTATAGATTCAACATGTAATCACATACACATCTCTATGTACAGATGCAAATGATAAACTATATTTATCCTCCAACCAAATCTCTCTTCCAAATCTTTCACCGAAAGTAGATTCTAAATATTCGAGTTAGTTTATATTCTTTTTAAACACATATTTTGTAATATATTAATTAATTCAAATATAAATTGATTTATTACTCAGCAGTATAAATCCAAGCACCTCTGAATAGTGGAGTATTGTATAAATATCACGATATAAAAATTATAACTGTCGATATAAAAAAAGCACATTTAATTCGCTATGAAATTATTCGAAAGAAATGTTATTAACTTTACAACTTTTATTTAACTAAACGATATGAAATTTCCAATAATTCACTTCTCCGTATACAGTGGCGCCATCTCCTTCTGTAAGTCCCGCGCCCCGGGACGACGCCAATCTCTCGCAAACTGCGTCTATGGCCGATTATCCGTGGTTCCACTTGAATGTGACGAGAGCAATGGCCGCAAATCTCGTTGTGAGACGTTTGTAACTTCAACTGGGCCATTGTTAATTCTTTCATACAATAAGACGTCATACAATCTATAAAATACATATAATATATATCATATATCTTATATAATATTTATCATATAATATACAATCTATATATTGATTAGTATGTATATTATTAATAAAATATCACCCTAATATTATTTACTCTCTCCTCCATTATCTTTTTCTACTGACTTCTTATTTCGAGGCACCTTTTACTAAACCCTTCCACACTTGCCACTGTCCATTACCATCGACTGATTCGACTGATTCGACTCAATCAGACACCAACGAGAACCAAGGTACGTTCCTTGTGCGTCAAAGTGAAACCAGGCGGGGAGAATGCGTCATTACATTCAACTTTCAGGACAAGGCAAAAGTTATAACTCACAGATTACTAGCTTTAAATATGAGTCTATACTCTTAATCTATATTTTAGTTGCAATTTATTCAAATTGTAAGCAATGAAGTAATGTTGAAATAATTGTTTAGCATTTCGTATCAACGAAAAATAATTTATTTTAATAGATTATTCTTTTTATAACATATCCACTCTACAACCTCTAAAAATGTATATTTATAGATATTCTGTCTTACCAATAAGCATTGTGATTTACAAGCTTGTTTGTAAACTTTACACCTATTATTATACTGCGACCTACAGCACCTACGACTCTCCGTGTCCCCGGACGGTCAGTGTCACGTGCAGCACTTGTGGTTTCCATCCGTGTTCGACACGTTGGAACACTTTCGCAAGTCGCCGATACCGCTGGAATCCGGAGGCTCTTCGGACATCAAGTTATCGGCGTACGTCGTATCCGAACAGGCTATTCAGATGGCGGCCGAAAGAGCTATAGGTAATCAACGGCCGATGGGACGTAGTGGCAGGTGTAGCCACGCTTTCCAACGACACAATTTCACACACTTTCTAGGATAGCGTTACAAGGCAGGTAATACCATTATTAGGATGAGAGTAGATCTACTTGGCGAATGGTTAATGACATTTAGTTGCAGATGTTAAATTGTTAGTTGAAAATTAATTGTTTGCAGCTTTCACTAACAAGAATATTGACGTGTGATAAGGTGTTACTATATATTAATTATAATCATTTTTAGGCTTAATTATCACGCTCCCCTTTTACGAACTCTAGGTTCAATATTGCAGCGTAGATGTCTGCCCATTGCCTTAAGGCTCGCTACGACGACTAGCTCATAGCTTCTAGCGTCTCCAAATGTAACTAACGGATTCACTTTTAAGGCAATCCTCCGGCGACCGCAACCAACCTACGAGCATCTCCGCAACCGCAACGAACTCTTTTTGAATCCATCAGCACCACGTGCGTGCGAGTGACCACGGCCCAGTTGCAGTTGAACCCCGTGATCTCCTCGCAAGGTTTGACCCCTTACATCGTTAGCAAAGATAATGCGAATCGTATATTTCTTATATATCTTTTCGGTTTTATTTGTATTTAAAACAGACATCACCATTAATCACGGTATCTATGCAGGGAATATTATATCTTTCATTGAGAAAGTCTTTGGTATTACTCTATTGTGATTATATTTCTCTTTACTATTATCTATTACAATTAATGAGGACACATTATTATACAATATCCTAAAAGATCAAATAATATATTTGTATTTAATAGCGAATCTTATTATTTCATATACTGAAAGATTTCCATTATTTACAGCCAGCAAAAGAGCTATAGACAACCCGTATTCATTTGTGTGACAAGACAAAACCCCTCCAGAAATCAATTATGAATACAACCTGCTACCATTATATTGAATCACCTAAAAATACCATCAAAACTATTATTTTGTTACGGCAGCAAAAAGTGCCATATTTTTTATTTCCAGTGGATACTGTAACCTAGTCATGCCCGTCTCATTGGTCGATCTCTCATTGGTCGATCTCTCATTGGTCGATCTCTCATTGACCCTCGAAATAAACATATTTGAAATCATTTGAATTTATTCGAAGACACCTTAAATAATAAAAATAATAATGAATCTATGAGACAAAACAACAATTGTACACTAAATTAATAAATTGTGATTTTGTTGACAATCGGTAACAAAGTCATTCAATACATTTCCATAATACTTGTGATAAAAACATAAATCAAATAAATGTATATCGTTGATTATAAAGTAATAAAATTAATAACAATTTCAAATTAAAGTGTATAAATAAAATGATAAAAACTTACAAAAATTGTTGTGAGCTTTTCGTTTACAATTTGGAATAAATTATTATAAAAGTCAGAATTGATTTCAAATTTTTCCTTAAAGCTTGTTTTTAAAAATAATTCACTGTTTAATACTATTTTAATATGTAAAATATACTAATTAAAATTGATTTAAAATGAAATATAAAAAGAAGTTGTGATTAATATTAATGTTGTTGTTATTAATTTTAAATTGGAAATTATAACTTTATTGAAATGTTCTCAACTTACTCGATATTTTATACATACATATGTACATATACATACATATGTACATATACATACATATGTACATATACATACATATGTACATATACATACACATATGTACATATACATACACATATGTACATATACATACATATATGTACTTATACATACATATATGTACGCTCCATATAGTTTGCATATAGATTTTAATGTAGATGTTTTTCAGATCTTAGAAAATAATTGTCAAAGGGCTATTGTTGGTGAGGATTCAGACCATTTGCAGAGTATTGATTAAACCACGGATGCATAAATTGGGCTGCGGCTGCGGCAGCAACGCTTGGCATCGATTGGCTTGAGCTGGTGGCGCCACCGGCCGCAAAATAGGGAGAATGTGAGAATATCGAATTCATAGTTTCTCCGGGTTCGGCTTTGAAAGCGTAATTAGTAAATGGACTAAAGTATGGCGATTGTGTAGAAGTCATCGAGTCGTTTGAAGTTGAAGGTAATTCCTGAATGTGTTAATCATATAAAATTAAATATGGTAATTATTTATTATATCACGTATATAAATATGATAGAATTAGTTTTGTAATATAGAATACAAAATAGTATTTAAAAATTATTAATTTCCTAACAAATCGTATTCTAAATTATTATATTACTGCAGGGATATTCATATTAAAGCATCATCGTTAATAATTAAGATATTTAATATAGTTATGTAAGATATTAATTATCATATTACCAATATATTTATGTGAAATTTGCAAATAAATATATGAAAATGAATTCCGTTTAAAAAAAATTATTAATAAAACGATACTTAAAATTGTATCAAATTATTTAAATATTAACAAATATTTTAATAATATTTATATTAATATATATAATATATAATATATTTTATATATAAAATGAAATATCTTTAAAATATTTTATATCATAATATTATATACTCGATATTTATATACTTGATTAAATTCAATTGTCTGTTAAATTTCTTAATAATTTAAATATATTAGTTGCTTTATATTTTGTTCATTTACTGTTTTAAGTTTAAATTAAAATGTATACTAAACCAAACGATTTAATATTGCTAATTTAAGTTTTCATTTTAATATGATTGATTTAAATGTTTCATTATAGATACAAATATGCAGTTGTAAGATCATTATTAATTCAGTTGCCTCGCATAAAAATACTACTCACCGACAACATGGGCATCTGTTTCATCATTGCAAACTGTTCAATAGAGGGAGCTTCAATAGTAGGAGGAGGTGGCAAAGGTTCTGTTTTTATGACTTCAGTTTTTACTTCAACCTTAATGGTTTTCACTCGCTTCGCTCTCGGCTTCTTTTCAGCATTGGGATCTCGAGGTTTTACCTGTTGAGTTTAAATGTTAGGTTAATATTAAGGTTAAGGTGAATATTAATGTTAAGATTAAGATTAAGATCGACTCCAAATGCTATAATATGATATTGTGGTTGAAGAATATTTAGATTAAAAATAACTATTACATCATTTAGTAAATTCATACCTTTAGGTCAACATCTGGGAATATAATTTCCTTCATATCGGAAAGTACTCGGTCACCTCGAACGTGATCCCTCAGAGCCTTCAACCCAAGATAAAAAGGAACCTGCATTAATAAAGAATCTGTTAAAATATAAATTAAAAACTTCTTTTTTAAAAACAATTGATGAAGAATTAGTATAAAAAAATTCATTAAATTGGAATTAATGAATTATATTAATTTGATATGCCAAATATATTATTATTATATATATATATATATATATATGAACAATATAGGTGAAGTATGTGATGTGTAAATTATATAATGTAAATTCTGTATAAAATTCATTTTATCAAATGTTCATACAGCAAAATTAGTTGATAACATATTTCTACATATGCACATTATTTAATAAACTATTTAATAAACTAAAATGTGTGTTTACATATATTGCACTAAACCTGGTCTGCAAATGAATATCTATTATGAAGGCTATTATTAATAGAGTAATTTATTAATTATAGTAATCAATATCTACCAATACTGACTCACCATTGATTGTTCAAGAGCAATATCACTATGGCATATGACTGGTAAATGACATATGCCACATTACTTGCATAATCACGTGACTGGTGTCATTATCACCCTTAAGAAGCATACAATTGGTAAAATAGACATACCAATATAGTTAATACTCATTACCAACATATATTAAATTATATATATACCATTTATATCAATTAAAAAATATATATATAAGTATACTGTATATTATACAGTGTATAAGATATGTGAGTTAATATACCAGAATAGATGATTATATAATTTAATATAACTAAATTAAATAAAAACAAAGAACAATTAAATTAGTATTCAATATTCAATATTTTCTATAGAAACAGTTGTTGTGTAAGTAGGATAGATGAACAATCAGCTACACTCACACAATTCTATGCAGGATTGATGAGTTCATATGGTCAGTATATTACAACCAAGAACACTCATTCAAACCAATTTGGCTGTATCTAGTCAGTATGATGTATATACAAGTTATTTACATGCTACATTATTTACATTATCATTCATTTACATTATCTATATAAATTAACCAAATATTACAATTGAACAAATACTACATTATGATAGAACTCTCATTGGAAGTAATATATATAGATCTAATAAGATGTCTAGTACAATAGAAACAATGCCATACTGGTCTATACCCAAGCCTACATTCCTAAGATAGCTAACCTCCGTACACCAAATACCAGAATACCGCTTGTAATAATTATATATCCTGTCAGCATACACTCTTTATTATCAGTAAAACAATCAGTAAAACAATCAGTAAAACAATCAGTAAAACAATCAGTAAAACAATCAGTAAAACAATCTAATATGGAATTGATCAAGTACAAAGTTAGCTATCGCTTTATTGTAGAATATTATTCATATGTTAGATATTAATACAATCCCTACTAATTTTAAGTAAATCTGCATCAAAGGAGAGAAGAATGGTTTGCCTCCTAAAAGATATTATAATATTTGATCAAATAAATATGCATGTCATTAATATCAACATCTTGCTTTCGATATCATTTCCATTTATCGATAAATCTCGATTTTCGTACATATGTAAATTATAGTTATTATGATTAATACATATATTATGCATTAGAAAACAAAATTGCTATACAATAACAAATATTACGAAACGCAGTATTTTGTGTTTTCAGAAGAATTCATCGTAAGGATTTTAGCAAAAAAAATGTAGAATGTGTTAGAATTAAAATTGTCCTCCTCTGGATATAAATTTACTCATGGTCATGGTTTTAGGAGCCGTGGTGGAGATGGACACGCGGAATGAATAAAACATGATAAAAGCTACGATTTTCAAAAATAATTCTTGACAATTCGAAATCCTGTAGAGTTTCGGAAATACGATGTATGTTTTCATTATTGACAGTCACACTTAATACCTGTTTGGTAAATACTAAATGAGAGTAGAATAAGATTAGAAAAAACTAAGATGACAAGATATTTTTATATAAATGTTATTAGATTTTAAACAAATGTATTAAATCCCCGCAAATTTTTCCCAATAAGCCTTCAAAAGATTCACAGTTTTCTTCTAGATCTTACAAGACCTCAATAATATCTCGATCAATAGTTCTCTTCTAAAATTATATTGAATTGCATATATATGAAATATAATATTTTAAAAAATACACTTAATAGAGTATGTATCAAATAAATACATATTGAGAATACCTAAAATAAAATATTATTGTGTCAAAAACAAATTATTAATAATACAATTGTAAATTAATTTTAATTATAGAGAAATTTCACTCTATTTATAAATAATGATATTTATAGAATTGCCTATAAACTATATAGTAATATATATTAAATTTATAAAATGATTAACTCTCACTATATTCAAATTAATTCAATTATATAAGCTTAAAAGATTATGTTTCAGGATCATATTACGATATTAAAGTACTAACCGAAAAGCCATATTGTCTAATTTATAAATTACATTACAAGTACGAAGCTTCCAATGAAACGATTAAATTATCATTAAAATAACTTTATATACATAAATGTTCACTATTGAAATGTCGAATTGAAACTGTCCAATCAGAATAAGTATTATAAACATGTGACTGAGATAATTAGTATTGCTGTTCCCACGGGTAATTAATACATGATTTATACTCGACTGTTAGCATGACCATACGCTAAATCTGAGCCAATATTACCAAAAGCTAAGTATTCAAATTCAGGTTCATCTAATCATTTAAATTTATTTTTAATAAATACATAAAAAGAATGTAATGTTACTATCATCACTATGTCATTATGTCACAATCGGGATGACATTGTTTTAATTGGTTTTTGTCCTAAAAGTCGAAAGAGATAAATAGTGGGAGAAACTAGTTATGGCTATACTACTACATATGCATGGTGTGTATATACATACAAGTGTAAGTTGTATTAACCTTATCGATTGCTCTAGGTAGCTGGGAACACCTTGCAGATGAAGAAGGCATCACATACAGCAGCTGTGTGTTATTAAGTATTTAGGAATGGTGTCGGTGAGAATTTGGTAGTGGTACTAGTGTGTTGGTAGTTCAGTAGAGGCGATGGCGTTACGTTAGTTCAGTAGAGGCGATGGCGTTTCTAAACTGAGTTAGGAAATGCATCTAAGTTGAATTAAGGCAAATGATTTAAGTTAAGTTAGTACAATGAAAAATATCTTGTTTGAGTAATTGGAAATAAATACAAACTCGGTTATGTATAAGGAAGTGGAAATGGTCAATATGAATTAGAGAAAATTATTGTCTTAGTGAGTTAGAGGAAATAAAAGTAAAAATGTAGCACTAACGCATTCAGTGCCTGGAAAAGGAGTGGGTTGCAATCCGATGTCAAATTTCTTACTCGCAGAGAAAATCTCATAAATTCCCTTTCCATTGAACACTGCAATTTTCGGCTTATACTTGCAGATTTTCTCCCGAAGTATTTCAGAACCTTGTAGGATCTCTTTCCTGTAGATGGATTTAATTTACATAGAGAACTACATAGAGAGGGGAGGGAGGGAGGGATTGATATCGGATTCATTTTATTATAACTCACTCAAGTGATATTACTATCCATCACAATAAATACTATATATATATTCAATATGATGATGTCGTTTGTGGTTTAGATTTGTACATACAAAGCATAGAAGGGCAAGAGAGGGAGTAAAGGAGATCTAGAGCAGGTCTACAGTAGAGCTACAGTAGGTCCATAGTAGGTCCACAGTAGGTCCACAGTAGGTCCACAGTAGGTCTACAGTAGGTCTACAGTAGGCCAACAGTAGGTCTACAGTAGGTCTACAGTAGGTCTACAGTAGGTCTACAGTAGGTCTACAGTAGGTCTACAGTAGGTCTACAGTAGGTCTACAGTAGGTCTACAGTAGGTCTACAGTAGGTCTACAGTAGGTCCACAGTAGGTCTACAGTAGGTCTACAGTAGGTCTACAGTAGGTCTACAGTAGGTCTACAGTAGGTCTACAGTAGGTCTACAGTAGGTCTACAGTAGGTCTACAGTAGGTCTACAGTAGGTCTACAGTAGGTCTACAGTAGGTCTACAGTAGGTCCACAGTAGGTCCACAGTAGGTCTACAGTAGGTCTACAGTAGGCCAACAGTAGGTCTACAGTAGGTCTACAGTAGGTCTACAGTAGGCACAGTAGGTCTACAGTAGGTCTACAGTAGGTTACAATAGGTCTACAGTAGGTCTACAGTAGGTCTACAGTAGGTCTACAGTAGGTCTACAGTAGGTCTACAGTAGGTCTACAGTAGGTCTACAGTAGGTCTACAGTAGGTCTACAGTAGGTCTACAGTAGGTCTACAGTAGGTCTACAGTAGGTCCACAGTAGGTCCACAGTAGGTCTACAGTAGGTCTACAGTAGGCCAACAGTAGGTCTACAGTAGGTCTACAGTAGGTCTACAGTAGGTCTACAGTAGGTCTACAGTAGGTCTACAGTAGGTCTACAGTAGGTCTACAGTAGGTCTACAGTAGGTCTACAGTAGGTCTACAGTAGGTCTACAGTAGGTCTACAGTAGGTCTACAGTAGGTCCACAGTAGGTCCACAGTAGGTCTACAGTAGGTCTACAGTAGGCCAACAGTAGGTCTACAGTAGGTCTACAGTAGGTCTACAGTAGGTCTACAGTAGGTCTACAGTAGGTCTACAGTAGGTCTACAGTAGGTCTACAGTAGGTCTACAGTAGGTCTACAGTAGGTCTACAGTAGGTCTACAGTAGGTCTACAGTAGGTCTACAGTAGGTCTACAGTAGGTCTACAGTAGGTCTACAGTAGGTCTACAGTAGGTCCACAGTAGGTCCACAGTAGGTCTACAGTAGGTCTACAGTAGGCCAACAGTAGGTCTACAGTAGGTCTACAGTAGGTCTACAGTAGGTCTACAGTAGGTCTACAGTAGGTCTACAGTAGGTCTACAGTAGGTCTACAGTAGGTCTACAGTAGGTCTACAGTAGGTCTACAGTAGGTCTACAGTAGGTCTACAGTAGGTCTACAGTAGGTCTACAGTAGGTCTACAGTAGGTCTACAGTAGGTCTACAGTAGGTCTACAGTAGGTCTACAGTAGGTCTACAGTAGGTCTACAGTAGGTCTACGGTGAGCCGGACGGAGACGAGAACACTAAGGTGCTGACTTGGTGAGGTCGGCGCTCCCCCTGGTGGTACGTTCCACAATGTTTGTGAAGCCGATACCAAATTCTTTCAACCTCTCGTCATCGTAAGCAGTCAGAGGCTCGTTAATTAGGCCGGACATGAACAGGCATTTCCCTGTTGCAGGTGCCGGAATATAGGATAGACTTTAGACGAGGGTATAGACTTTAGACGAGGGTATAGACTTTAGACGAGGGTATAGACTTTAGACGAGGGTATAGACTTTAGACGAGGGTATAGACTTTAGATGAGGGCATAGACTTTGGACGAGGGTATAGACTTTAGATGAGGGTATAGACTTTAGATGAGGGCATAGACTTTAGATGAGGGCATAGACTTAGGTTGAGGGTATAGACTTTAGATGAAGGCATAGACTTTAGATTAGGGCATAGACTTTAGATGAGAGCATAGACTTTAGACGAGGGTATAGACTTTAGACGAGGGCATAGACTTTAGATGAGGGCATAGACTTTAGATGAGAGCATAGACTTTAGACGAGGGCATAGACTTTAGACAAGGGTAAAAACTTTAGATGAGAGCATAGACTTTATACGAGAGTATAGACTTTAGATGAGGGCATATACTTTAGATGAGGACATAGACTTTAGATGAGGGTGAGTTGGATGCACTTGTATAGTTAGGAACAATAGGAGATGTAATCTTTTGTTAATGAGTGCGGATTATATTGTATCCGTCTATTGAAGGCAGTATTTAGTATTGGCTTTTATTTAGCATTGTTTAGATTTAAGGGTATTAGCAATACGCCGACGGATCTTTAATAAATGATAACTGTCTGAGTGTATTGGGTATACATATCAGAAGGTTCTGTACATAGGCTAGGGGAGTCTATATGATGTTGGCTATGATATAAGGAATGTATTGATCTGCACACTAACAGATTTGATATTCGACATATATACACTAGCTATCAGTTACGGATATATTGCATATTGATAAATAGATATAACATTAAAACTGATTTTTAGACTGATATTTACAAAGCCGGTAATTAGTAATGTACAGTTACATCTGTGCCTAAACGTAAAAGTCGTTGGTTAACAGATTTATAATGTAACTGATCAGTGCAATTAATGCAGCACTACCCCTAGTGGTCAATGCGAATAACACACACTCGCAGACGACTACGGTTTGGTAGCATAAAAGAGGTTTGCAGTCGCCTCGCTAACAGAAGTGATTCCCGGGTCCTGCGTAGTGATGACCTAGATAGGCGGCCGTTAGTCCGGGGTTTATGCCAACCTGCGATTGCGGGAAAATTGATGGGCGTTACCCTCGAAGGTACTTTATCGTAAAAAGTCGCATTGCCGTTGAAAAGCCTTTATTTTAGTATAAAATAAACTTCTCGACGTTAAAACCATGAATTCAAATTCTCAGTCGTTTATTATTTCCCTTTAATTAACTATACACACCTCAAAAGATATTAATTATTAACTAAATAGATAATTATAAATTAGTATATTTTGACTGTAATATTACTAAATAGTAGTGATTAATATAAAATGCCAGCGCAATATCTCTGAAACCAACGACTAACAATAATGATATCTAAACCGGGGACCATTAAATCTGGCAGTCGGCGGAGCAGCACCTGCTCCTCCGTCAGACCTTTGAAACGATCCCTCTTCTTTTTCACCGGCATCATGTCTTTAATCGTTGGCTAATGTTCGCTTAGGGTTAGTAGATATACAAGGCGAGTGGGAGTTATGCCTAGAGCGGCATGCTATACAATCAGTACTTACATTATAGATTTAACAATTAAATATCATTACGAATGAATATATTTTTACATTGAATTTATAAATAAATAATACTTGTTCTTTTTTAATCGACGTGATAGGTTTTATGTCAAGTTTCTCCTGTTTTATCGGCGGATGCTGGATATATGGACTGTCGAAAGTATTGATTAATATAATTAATATTAATATAACTATTGATTTGATATTCTACATGTGTTCCTAGTAATATTGAAATTCATTCTTAGAATAGAGAAGAAATAAGATCAATTACATTTTTAAATTCCATTGTATTCGTAAATATCATATATTAGAAATATATGATATTTATCTGACCTCATAGTTGATTCTTCAGACTTTCTCTTTAATTCGAGAGGTTGTGAGATACTATTAAGGTCAGACATACTCGTCGTAACTGGCATCGTCGGAAACTGATGTTCACTTATTCCCAGCGTCCTTTGGTATGATATCAGTTTACTTCAATAAATATTACTAATTTAAAGTAATTCAATTAACTAGAGAATTAAAAAATTAAAATTTTAAAAATATACACATTTATATACGATATAGTGCTAACCAATCATATGGTTCATTTTTAACAACCGGAAACATCGTAGAACTATATGGTGATTGAATATCATAATATAAGTTTGAAAGTATAGAGTATTAATATTAATAATAAGTTAAAGCTAATGAAAATAAAATATCTAAAATTATAATTATAACAGAGAAAGAATGTATTTATTAAATACCATTTTCTATTTTTTCAAACTCAAAAATTAATTAAAAATAGTTATGAAATTCATATTGAAAATATATAAAATAATAAATATAGAGTTAATGTAATTTTAAAAAGTGCGTAACTCTAACAAATATGAAAAAATGATTTCTCCAGTATAAAAATACCTATTACTGTGTAATATTCGTATAAATTATTTTAGTTACTAAAATATAATACCAATTAACTACCTATTCCTTTAGTAAAATAAACTTATAAAAATAACTAGTTTTATTTATTATATAGTATCAATGCTTGTAATTAAACTGCATGATGTCCTAATTATCAATTAATTTTATTATATTCGTTACTAATAATGTATTAGTAATGAATATTGTATTGATGACTTGGAAATTATAATTCAAAATAACAAAAATCAAAATAATATTAGTGAAATGATGAAAATCAGTAACTTTTCGTTTTAAATTATAATATTAACATATAATATTTATTCTATTTTGATGGTTAAATCATGATTTTTAAAAGCACATAAATCAATTTAATATTAAATAGAATCCAATTAATTTAATAATTTTAATATAAAATTTATATATCACTGCATAAAGATATATGTTGGGGAATTATTACACAATTAACTGCAATTGCCGATCAATTAATCATATATTATTAATATTATTAATTTTCAATAATCACTATTAGTATTAATTGTGTAATCTAGGTTGATTCAATTAAATAATTTCAGTATTATATTATTATTTAATTAAGTTTTTATATTTTAATTTATATAATGATTTAATCTTGTAATGATTTATTAATCCACATATTTGAATTGATCGTTTAGACTAGATATAAATATTAATTAAATATAGATTTTAAATGTAATCAAAAAGTTGTATAATATATTATATTTAGCAAATATACACAGCATATTAGTTTTATATAAATAAATAATATATACATATAATAATACACATAAAGCTATAAATAGTATATGAATCTATATGTATTGTTAAATTACTGTAATATTAAATATAATATAATTATTAAAAATAATATTTTACAATATTTTATTCGAGGGGGATTATATTTAATCAGTAAAATGATCTGTGAATATCTAGTATACATTATTTTTTTAAAATAGGAGTAGGCTACTATGATTATTATTACAAATTAAAAACATAACTATTATATCGATATAATTACCTTGGAGAGATATAGATCTAATTGTGATAGAATGCTTAATTATAACATTTATTATTTTATTTATTTATTTAATAATTTGTTTAGGTTAGAGTTCATTGAAACATACAAATGTTCAATTAATAGATTCAGTTGCATATATCATAAATATTGAATGCCATCAACATATCATACTATAATTTGAAGTATAACATATGTTATTAAGACCTCAAAGAATGTTTACAAATGCTGCAAACAACATATATAATATATGTATACATGAGTTAGAGATGGTATATTTATGATTTTTTTTCAAATTGATATAAAATACTGAATATACTGATTTAGCACAGGTACTTCTATAATATTATCTACTGGAGAACCAATAGTTTAGGTAATCGTGTATACTATAGTAACAACCTATGCAATACTATAGTATTAGCAGTAGAATATAAGTATCATATTATTTGTTAAATTAGTAATTATAGCTATAGCTATAAGTACAAAGTGGTTATAACCACAGGCGGGAATACACTGCGGTAGCATTCGTTAGATGCACAATTAAAGAGTATACATATTTAAATGTTACGTAAAATACATCAGCTTACAATTTAGAATAATAACGAATATTTTACCCCTTCATTATGTCATTTTCATTAATTGTCATCTACAACAGAAGGCGAGGAAGTTACGTCTCATAATTATATATTGAATAAAAATACTAATAGTACCTATATATTATTAAATGTGAATATATGTTGATTATATATATCAAAAATACAGGAACATAATATTAATGAACGCACTTTTTTAGATTAGATAAATAGTGGGAACGTTTAGGTATTATACATTTTTTTTAAAAGTATTTGCAGTTTTATTAATATTTATAGAATATATCAAATTAATTTATGTAATATAGTTACAATTGGCTTTTAATCAATTCTAATAAGATTAATTAAATATAATAATTAGTATATTCGACAACTAAGTAATATTATTAATAATGTGATAGGTCCTTTGTTAATAAAGTTTAATTTATAGAAATCGTGTTAATAGACAATTATTATATTAAAAAGTATGATAGAAGTCAAAACAATAACAATCAAATAACAACAGTATACAAAACAGTATCGACGACACAAGTACTTATCCTCTTTACATTCAATAATCAGATTAGAAAATACCTATTATGAATACCTTAGGTGTCTTTATTTTGCATAGGAAATATTTCGAATGATATTTTAAGATACAAATCATAAATGTTTGTTCTATAACTTCTGATAATTTACTAGATTTTTACCTGTTTAGTCTGTAATTTGTAAAGTTACTATATTGTAATATTACAAAATAATAGAACATAGCAAATGGAAACTAGCTTGCAGTTGATAACTTAGAAAATAATTGTCATAACAAACAACTATAATTTAATGAAAATGGGACATTTTATGAAATTAGCTAATACTCCAAATATTTATGTAATAACTATTTATCACTGAAATAATATAATTTTCAATTTTGTACAAATTAATCACAAAATTCAAAGTAACTCTCCATTATTAATATAATGATGCTAATTAACACAGCCTCGATTTGGTTGTTAATAAATAAAATATGCTATATAACAATTTATATCCTAAAATAGGAATTGATTTTCAGAGCCAGTCTTTGTGAAGATATTTAACAAATTAAAGTGATTCACTCCTTCGTCAATCGGAATCATCAGAATTTTCTTCAGCCACAGGAAATCTTAAAATCGCAGCAATACCAGTCAGTTTCTTCAACTCTGTAAAGAATTTGAATAAAGTGAGGTACAGATGTTGAGTTTTAGTTCTAGTTTCAAAATCACAATAAACATACAAATTCATTAATATTCATTAAATCAAATAAATAAAACTCCAATAAGTAAATCAATGCTTTTAAAATATTCTCCATAAAATGAATATAGGTCAAATGTAGACAAATTCACTCTTTCCAAATTCCTAATTTAATAAAATTACCACTCATCCATATATTAAATCCCATCTCCTTCACTTACTAACTCATAACCCATTCACAACACTAACTCCTAACTGCTTTATTTAACTAAGTCACCCAACTAATTCATAACTCCTTCATTATTTATATCCTCCTTTGTATTCTCTTGTACTCTATAACCTTTTACCGGTCACTCAATTAACTACTCAATACTATATTACATATAGCACTCTGTACTCGTACATTTTACTAAAAGAGTGCCAACTGAAACATCACGCTACTTCCATTAATGCTCCCTGTGATATTAGGCTTGATCTCATCCCCACTTTGCCCTATTTCTACCCACATACCCAGGTCTACTAATACTTACCTGTGATGTGGAGGCTTACAATTACCTTAACCCCACTTTTGCCCCATTATTACCCAGATACCAAGGGCCAATAACACTTTCCACTGATGTGGAGTCTTGATATCATCTTAACTCCTCTCTTACCCCCATATCCAGGGTCACTAACGCTGCCCAGTGATTTGAAGGCTTGACATCACCTTAATCCCACTACTACCTAGATATCCGGGGTCACTAACTCTCCCCTGAAATGTGAAGGCTCGACATGACCTTAATCCCAAAACTACCTAAATATCCAGGGTCACTAACGCTCCCCAGTGATGCGAAGACTTGACTTCACCTTAATCCCACTACTACCTAGATATCCAGGGCCACTAACGCTCCCCAGTGATGTGAAGACTTGACATGACCTTAAGCCCACTACTACCTAGATATCCAGGATCACTAACGCTCCCCAGTGATGTGAAGGCTTGACATCACCTTAATCCCACTACTACCTAGATATCCAGGGTCACTAACGCTCCCCAGTGATGTGTAGACTTGACATGACCTTCACTGTACCCGCATATTCTTTGACATCATCAACAATTTTGACGTACTTCGCCCTCTCTTTGAAGTCAATTGACCTATAAAGGGATTAAGGGTAAGTAAGCGCACATGGAGCTAGCTAGAGCTCTATAACATTAGGTCAACATCGGGGAATATAATTTCCTTCATATCGGAAAGTACTCTATCACCTCGAACGTGATCCCTCAGAGCCTTCAACCCAAGATAAAAAGGAACCTGAATTAATAAAGAATCTGTTAAAATATATATTAAAAACTTCTTTTTTAAAAACAATTGATGAAGAATTAGTATAAAATATTCATTAAATTGGAATTAATGAATTATATTAATTTAATATGCCAAATATATTATTATTATATATATATATATATATATATATATATATATATATATATGAACAATATAGGTGAACATGTAAATTATATAATGTAAATTCTGTATAAAATTCATTTTATCAAATGTTCATATAGCAAAATTAGTTGATAACATATTTCTACATATGCACATTATTTAATAAACTATTTAATAAAATAAAATGTGTGTTTGCATATATTGCACTAAACCTGGTCTGCAAATGAATATCTATTATGAAGGCTATTATTAATAGAGTAATTTATTAATTATAGTAATCAATATCTACCAATACTGACTCACCATTGATTGTTCAAGAGCAATATCACTATGGCATATGACTGGTAAATGACATATGCCACATTACTTGCATAATCACGTGACTGGTGTCATTATCACCCTTAAGAAGCATACAATTAGGTAAAATAGACATACCAATATAGTTAATACTCATTACCAACATATATTAAATTATATATATACCATTTATATTGATTAAAATATATATATGCAAGTATACTGTATATTATACAGTGTATAAGATATGTGAGTTAATATACCATAATAGATTATTATATAATTTAATATAACTAAATTAAATAAAAACAAAGAAAAATTAAATTAGTATTCAATATTTAATATTTTCTATAGAAACAGTTGTTGTGTAAGTAGGATAGATGAACAATCAGCTACACTCACACAATTCTATGCAGGATTGATGAGTTCATATGGTCAGTATATTACAACCAACAACACTCATTCAAACCAATTTGGCTGTATATAGTCGGTATGATGTATATACAAGTTATTTACATGCTACATTATTTACATTATCATTCATTTACATTATCTATATAAATTAACCAAATATTACAATTGAACAAATACTGCATTATGATAGAACTCTCATTGGAAGTAATATATCTAGATCTAATAAGATGTCTAGTACAATAGAAACAATGCCATACTGGTCTATACCCAAGCCTACATTCCTAAGATAGCTAACCTCCGTACACCAAATACCAGAATACCGATTGTAATAATTATATATCCTGTCAACATACATTCTTTATTATCAGTAAAACAATCAGTAAAACAATCAGTAAAACAATCAGTAAAACAATCAGTAAAACAATCAGTAAAACAATCAGTAAAACAATCAGTAAAACAATCAGTAAAACAATCAGTAAAACAATCAATAAAACAATCAGTAAAACAATCAGTAAAACAATCAGTAAAACAATCAGTAAAACAATCAGTAAAACAATCAGTAAAATAATCAGTAAAACAATCACTAAAACAATCAGTAAAACAATCAGTAAAACAATCAGTAAAACAATCAGTAAAACACAAAGCCTAACTTCAAAATATTATCACAAACTTTTATCCGCACAATAGTACTTCAATTTCCTACCCATATAAGCATAAGTAATTTACCAGCAACCATTCCTCTATATAAAAAGAACTAATACTTTCTATAGTATCTAATATGGAATTGATCAAGTACAAAGTTAGCTATCACTTTATTGTAGAATATTATTAATATGTTAGATATTAATACAATCCCTCCAGATTAATCATTTTAAGTAAATCTGCATCAAAGGAGAGAAGAATGGTTGCTTCCTAAAAGATATTATAATATTTGATCAAATAAATATGCATGTCATTAATATCAACATCTTGCTTTCGATATCATTTCCATTTATCGATAAATCTCGATTTTCGTACATATGTAAATTATAGTTATTATGATTAATACATATATTATGCATTAGAAAACAAAATTGCTATACAATAACAAATATTACGAAACGCAGTATTTTGTGTTTTCAGAAGAATTCATCGTAAGGATTTTAGCAAAAAAAATGTAGAATGTGTTAGAATTAAAATTGTCCTCCTCTGGATATAAATTTACTCATGGTCATGGTTTTAGGAGCCGTGGTGGAGATGGACACGCGGAATGAATAAAACATGATAAAAGCTACGATTTTCAAAAATAATTCTTGACAATTCGAAATCCTGTAGAGTTTCGGAAATACGATGTATGTTTTCATTATTGACAGTCACACTTAATACCTGTTTGGTAAATACTAAATGAGAGTAGAATAAGATTAGAAAAAACTAAGATGACAAGAGATTTTTTTATATAAATGTTATTAGATTTTAAACAAATGTATTAAATCCCCGCAAATTTTTCCCAATAAGCCTTCAAAAGATTCACAGTTTTCTTCTAGATCTTACAAGACCTCAATAATATCTCGATCAATAGTTCTCTTCTAAAATTATATTGAATTGCATATATATGAAATATAATATTTTACAAAATACACTTAATAGAGTATGTATCAAATAAATACATATTGAGAATACCTAAAATAAAATATTATTGTGTCAAAAACAAATTATTAATAATACAATTGTAAATTAATTTTAATTATAGAGAAATTTCACTCTATTTATAAATAATGATATTTATAGAATTGCCTATAAACTATATAGTAATATATATTAAATTTATAAAATGATTAACTCTCACTATATTCAAATTAATTCAATTATATAAGCTTAAAAGATTATGTTTCAGGATCATATTACGATATTAAAGTACTAACCGAAAAGCCATATTGTCTAATTTATAAATTACATTACAAGTACGAAGCTTCCAATGAAACGATTAAATTATCATTAAAATAACTTTATATACATAAATGTTCACTATTGAAATGTCGAATTGAAACTGTCCAATCAGAATAAGTATTATAAACATGTGACTGAGATAATTAGTATTGCTGTTCCCACGGGTAATTAATACATGATTTATACTCGACTGTTAGCATGACCATACGCTAAATCTGAGCCAATATTACCAAAAGCTAAGTATTCAAATTCAGGTTCATCTAATCATTTAAATTTATTTTTAATAAATACATAAAAAGAATGTAATGTTACTATCATCACTATGTCATTATGTCACAATCGGGATGACATTGTTTTAATTGGTTTTTGTCCTAAAAGTCGAAAGAGATAAATAGTGGGCGAAACTAGTTAGAGCTATACTACTACATACGCATGGTGTGTACATACATACAAGTGTAAGTTGTATTAACCTTATCGATTGCTCTAGGTAGCTGGGAACACCTTGCAGATGAAGAAGGCATCACATATAGCAGCTGTGTGTTATTAAGTATTTGGGAATGGCGTCGGTGAGAATTTGGTAGTGGTACTAGTGTGTTGGTAGTTCAGTAGATACGATGGCATTAGAAGTTTATAAAAGTAAATTAGTGCAAGAAAATGATCTTTCTAAACTGAGTTAGGAAATGCATCTAAGTTGAATTAAGGCAAATGATTTAAGTTAAGTTAGTACAATGAAAAATATCTTGTTTGAGTAATTGGAAATAAATACAAACTCGGTTATGTATAAGGAAGTGGAAATGGTCAATATGAATTAGAGAAAATTATTGTCTTAGTGAGTTAGAGGAAATAAAAGTAAAAATGTAGCACTAACGCATTCAGTGCCTGGAAAAGGAGTGGGTTGCAATCCGATGTCAAATTTCTTACTCGCAGAGAAAATCTCATAAATTCCCTTTCCATTGAACACTGCAATTTTCGGCTTATACTTGCAGATTTTCTCCCGAAGTATTTCAGAACCTTGTAGGATCTCTTTCCTGTAGATGGATTTAATTTACATAGATAACTACATAGAGAGATAGAGAGGGGAGGGAGGGAGGGATTTGATATCGGATTCATTTTATTATAACTCACTCAAGTGATATTACTATCAAGTTACTATCCATCGCAATAAATACTAAATAAATATTCAATATGATGATGTCGTTTGGGGTTTAGATTTGTACATACAAAGCATAGAAGTGCAAGAGAGGGAGTAAAGGAGATCTACAGTAGATCTACACAAGGTCTACAGTAGGACTACAGTAGGTCTACAGTAGGTCTACAGTAGGTCTACAGTAGGTCTACAGTAGGTCTACAGTAGGTCTACAGTAGGTCTACAGTAGGTCTACAGTAGGTACAGTAGGTCTACAGTAGGTCTACAGTAGGTGTACAGTAGGTCTACAGTAGGTCTACAGTAGGTCTACAGTAGGTCTACAGTAGGTCTACAGTAGGTCTACAGTAGGTCTACAGTAGGTCTACAGTAGGTCTACAGTAGGTCTACAGTAGGTCTACAGTAGGTCTACAGTAGGTCTACAGTAGGTCTACAGTAGGTATACAGTAGGTCAACAGTAGGTCTACAGTAGGTCTACAGTAGGTCTACAGTAGGTCTACAGTAGGTCTACAGTAGGTCTACAGTAGGTCTACAGTAGGTCTACATTAGGTCTACAGTAGGTCTGCAGTAGGTCTACAGTAGGTCTACAGTAGGTCTGCAGTAGGTCTGCAGTAGGTCTACAGTAGGTCTACAGTAGGTCTACAGTAGGTCTACAGTAGGTCTACAGTAGGTCTACAGTAGGTCTACAGTAGGTCTACAGTAGGTCTACAGTAGGTCTGCAGTAGGTCTGCAGTAGGTCTACAGTAGGTCTACAGTAGGTCTGCAGTAGGTCTACAGTAGGTCTACAGTAGAGCTACAGTAGGTCTACAGTAGGTCTACAGTAGGTCTACAGTAGGTCTGCAGTAGGTCTGCAGTAGGTCTACAGTAGGTCTACAGTAGGTCTAAGGTAGGTCTACAGTAGGGCTACAGTAGGGCTACGGTGAGCTGGACGGAGACGAGAACACTGACTTGGTGAGGTCGGCACTCCCCCTGGTGGTACGTTCCACAATGTTGGTGAAGCCGATACCAAATTCTTTCAACCTCTCGTCATCGTAAGCAGTCAGAGGCTCGTTGATTAGGCCGGACATGAACAGGCATTTCCCTGTTGCGGTGGCCGGAATATAGGATAGACTTTAGACGAGGGTATAGACTTTAGACGAGGGTATAGACTTTAGACGAGGGTATAGACTTTAGATGAGGGCATAGACTTTGGACGAGGGTATAGACTTTAGACGAGGGTATATACTTTATATGAGGGCATAGACTTTAGATGAGGGTATAGACTTTAGATGAGGGTATAGACTTTAGACGAGGGTGAGTTGGATGCACTTGTATAGTTAGGAACAATAAGAGATGTAATCTTTTGTTAATGAGTGCGGATTATATTGTCTGTTGAAGGCAGTATTTAGTATTGGCTTTTATTTAGCATTGTTTAGATTTAAGGGTATTAGCAATACGCCGACGGATCTTTAATAAATGATAACTGTCTGAGTGTATTGGGTATACATATCAGAAGGTTCTGTACATAGGCTAGGGGAGTCTATATGATGTTGGCTATGATATAAGGAATGTATTGATCTGCACACTAACAGATTTGATATTCGACATATATACACTAGCTATCAGTTACGGATATATTGCCTATTGTTGAATAGATATAACATTAAAACTGATTTTTAGACTGATATTTACAAAGCCGGTAATTAGTAATGTACAGTTACATCTGTGCCTAAACGTAAAAGTCGTTGGTTAACAGATTTATAACTGATCAGTGCAATTAATGCAGCACTACCCCTAGCGGTGAATGCGAATAACACACACTCGCAGACGACTACGGTTTGGTAGCATAAAAGAGGTTTGCAGTCGCCTCGCTAACAGAAGTGATTTCCGGGTCCTGCGTAGTGATGACCTAGATAGGCGGCCGTTAGTCCGGGGTTTATGCCAACCTGCGATTGCGGGAAGATTGATGGGCGTTACCTTCGAAGGTACTTTATCGTAAAAAGTCGCATCGCCGTTGAAAAGCCTTTTTTTTAGTATAAAATAAACTTCTCGACGTTAAAACCATGAATTCAAATTCTCAGTCGTTTATTATTTCCCTTTAATTAACTATACATACCTCAATAGATATTAATTATTAACTAAATAGATAATTATAAATTAGTATATTTTGACTGTAATATTACTAAATAGTAGTGATTAATATAAAATGCCATCGCAATATCTCTGAAACCAACGACTAACAATAATGATATCTAAACCGGGGACCATTAAATCTGGCAGTCGGCGAAGCAGCACCTGCTCCTCCGTCAGACCTTTGAAACGATCCCTCTTCTTTTTCACCGGCATCATGTCTTTAATCGTTGGCTAATGTTCGCTTAGGGTTAGTAGATATAGAAGGCGAGTGGGAGTTACGCCCAGAACGGCATGCTATACAATCAGTACTTACATTATAGATTTAACAATTAAATATCATTACGAATGAATATATTTTTACATTGAATATATAAATAAATAATACTTGTTCTTTTTTAATCGACGTGATAGGTTTTATGTCAAGTTTCTCCTGTTTTATCGGCGGATGCTGGATATATGGACTGTCGAAAGTATTGATCAATATAATTAATATTAATATAACTATTGATTTGATATTCTACATGTGTTCCTAGTAATATTGAAATTCATTCTTAGAATAGAGAAGAAATAAGATCAATTAAATTTTTAAATTCCATTTTATTTATAAAATTTAGAAAATATATGATATTTATCTGACCTCATAGTTGATTCTTCAGACTTTCTCTTTAATTCGAGAGGCTGTGAGATACTATTAAGGTCAGACATACTCGTCGTAACTGGCATCGTCGGAAACTGATGTTCGCTTATTCCCAGCGTCCTTTGGTATGATATCAGTTTACTTCAATAAATATTACTAATTTAAAGTAATTCAATTAACTAGAGAATTAAAAAATTAAAATTTTAAAAATATACACATTTATATACGATATAGTGCTAACCAATCATATGGTTCATTTTTAACAACCGGAAACATCGTAGAACTATATGGTGATTGAATATCATAATATAATTTTGAAAGTATAGAGTATTAATATTAATAATTAGTTAAAGCTAATGAAAATAAAATATCTAAAATTATAATTATAACAGAGAAAGAACGTATTTATTAAATAGCATTTACTCTTTTTTCAAATTCAAAAATTAATTAAAAATAGTTATGAAATCCATATTGAAAATATATAAAATAATAAATATAGAGTTAATGTAATTTTAAAAAGTGTGTAACTCTAACAAATATGAAAAAATAATTTCTCCAGTATAAAAATACCTATTACTGTGTAATATTCGTATCAATTATTTTAGTTACTAAAATATAATACCAATTAACTACCTATTGCTTTAGTAAAATAAACTTATCAAAATAACTCATTTTATTTATCATATAGTATCAATGCTTGTAATTAAACTGCATGATGTCCTAATTCTCAATTAATTTTATTATATTCGTGACTAATAATGTATTCGTAATGAATATTGTATTGATGACTTGGAAATTATAATTCAAAATAGCAAAAATAAAAATAATATTAGTGAAATGATGAAAATCAGTAACTTTTCGTTTTAAATTATAAAATTAACATATAATATTTATTCTATTTTGATGGTTAAATCATGATTTTTAAAAGCACATAAATCAATTTAATATTAAATAGAATCTAATTAATTTAATAATTTTAATATAAAATTTATATATCACTGCATAAAGATTTATGTTGGTGAATTATTACACAATTAACTGCTATAGCCGATCAATTAATCATATATTATTAATATTATTAATTTTCAATAATCACTATTAGTATTAATTGTGTAATCTAGGTTGATTCAATTAAATAATTTCAGTATTATATTTATTTAATTAAGTTTTTATATTTTATTTTATATAATGATTTAATCTTGTAATGATTTATTAATCCAAATATTTGAATTTATCATTTAGACTAGATATAAATATTAATTAAATATAGATTTTAAATGTAATCAAAAAGTTGTATAATATATTATATTTAGCAAATATACACAGCATATTAGTTTTATATAAATAAATAATATATACATATAATAATACACATAAAGCTATAAATAGTATATGAATCTATATGTATTGTTAAATTATTGTAATATTAAATATAATATAATTATTAAAAATAATATTTTACAATATTTTATTAGAGGGGGATTATATTTAATCAGTAAAATGATCTGTGAATATCTATTATACATTATTTTTTTATAAATAGGAATAGGCTACGATGATTATTATTACAAATTAAAAACATAACTATGATATCGATATAATTACCTTGGACAGATATAGATCTAATTGTGATAGAATGCTTAATTATAACATTTATTATTTTATTTATTTATTTAATAATTTGTTTAGGTTAGAGTTCATTGAAACATACAAATGTTCAATTAATAGATTCAGTTGCATATATCATAAATATCGAATACCACCAACATATCATACTATAATTTGAAGTATAACATATGTTATTAAGACCTCAAAGAATGTTTACAAATGCTGCAAACAACATATATAATATGAGTTTGAGATGGTATATTTATGACTTTTTTTCAAATTGATATAAAATTGAATATACTGATTTAGCACAGGTACCTCTATAATACTATCTACTGGAGAACCAATAGTTTAGGTAATCGTGGATACTATAGTACCAACCTATGTATAGTGTTAGCAGTAGAATATAAGTATCATATTATTTGTTAAATTAGTAATTATAGCTAAGTACACAGTGGTTATAACTACTGGCAGGAATACACTGCGGTAGCATTTGTTAGATGCACAATTAAATAGTATACATATGTGAATGTTACGTAAAATACATCAGCTTAAATGTAGAATAATAACGAATATTTTATTATCCCTTCATTATGTCATTTTCATTAATTGTCATCTACAACAGAAGTCAAGGAAGTTAAATCTCATAATTATATATTGAATAAAAATACTAATAGTACCTATATATTGTTAAATGTTGAATATGTTTATTATATATATCACAAA
The DNA here is from genome assembly GCA_964035775.1 of Osedax frankpressi. NCBI lineage: Eukaryota > Metazoa > Annelida > Polychaeta > Sabellida > Siboglinidae > Osedax > Osedax frankpressi. The sequence continues at coordinate 26,744,638 of OZ038313.1, forward strand.
TACAGGAACATAATATTAATGAACGCACTTTTTTAGAATAGATAAATAGTGTGAACATTTAGGTATTATACATTTTTTTAAAAGTATTTTCATTTTTATTAATATTTATAGAATATATCAAATTAATTTATGCAATATAGTTACAATTGGCTTTTTATCAATTCTAATAAGATTAATTAAATATAATAGTTAGTATATTAGGCAACTAAGTAATATTATTAATAATGTGATAGTTCCTTTGTTAATAAAGTTTAATTTATAGAAATCGTGTTAATAGACAATTATTATATTAAAAAGTATGATAGAAGTCAAAACAATAACAATCAAATAACAACGGTATACAAAACAGTATCGACGACACAAGTACTTATCCTCTTTACATTTAATAATCAGATTAGAAAATACCTATTATGAATACATTAGGTGTCTTTATTTTGCATAGGAAATATTTCGAATGACATTTTAAGATACAAATCATAAATGTTTGTTCTATAACTTCTGATAATTTACTAGATTTCTACCTGTTTAGTCTGTAATTTGTAAAGTTACTATATTGTAATATTACAAAATAATAGAACATAGCAAATGGAAACTAGCTTGCAGTTGATAACTTAGAAAATAATTGTCATAACAAACAATTATAATTTAATGAAAATGGGACATCTTAAGAAATTAGCTAATACTCCAAATAGAATATATTATAATATATTATTTTAATAACTATTTATCACTGAAATAATATAATTTTCAATATTGTACAAATTAATCACAAAATTCAAAGTAACTCTCCATTATTAATATAATGGTGCTAATTAACACAGCCTCGATTTGGTTGTTAATAAATAAAATATGCTATATAACAATTTATATCCTAAAATAGGAATTGATTTTCAGAGCCAGTCTTTGTGAAGATATTTAACAAATTAAAGTGATTCACTCCTTCGTCAATCGGAATCATCAGAATTTTCTTCAGCCACAGGAAATCTTAAAATCGCAGCAATACCAGTCAGTTTCTTTAACTCTGTAAAGAATTTGAATAAAGTGAGGTACAGATGTTGAGTTTTAGTTCTAGTTTCAAAATCACAATAAACATACAAATTCAGTAATATTCATTAAATCAAATAAATAAAACTCTAATAAGTAATTCAATGCTTTTAAAATATTCTCCATATAGTTTAAAATGAATATAGGTAAAATGTAGACAAATTTACCTTTTAAAATTCACCCATTTCAATTTCAAATTCCTAATTTAATAAAATTACCACTCATCCATATATTAAATCCCATCTCTTTCACTTACTAACTCATAACCCATTCACAACACTAACTCCTAAATGCTTCATTATTTATATCCTCCTTTGTATTCTCTTGTACCTTTTCTCTATAACCTTTTACCTGTCACTCAACTAACCTCTCAATACTATATTACATATAGCACTCTCTACTCGTACATTTAACTAACCAATCCCACTCAGAGTCCCGACTGAAACATCACGCTACTTCCATTAATGCTTCCTGTGATATATAGACTTGATCTCAACCCCACTTTGCCCTATTTCTACCCACATACCCAGGTCCACTAATACTTACCTGTGATGTGGAGGCTTAAAATTACCTTAACCCCACTTTTGCCCCATTATTACCCAGATACCAAGGGCCAATAACACTTTCCACTGATATGTCTTGACATCACCTTAACTCCTCTCTTACCCCCATATCCAGGGTCACTAACTCTCCCCTGTGATGTGAAGGCTTGACATCACCTTAATGCCACTACTACCTAGATATCCAGGGTAACTAACTCTCCCCTGTGATGTGAAGACTTGACATCACCTTAACCCCACTACTACCTAGATATCCAGGGTCACTAACGCTCCCCAGTAATGTGAAGACTTGACATGACCTTCACTGTACCCGCATATTCTTTGACATCATCAACAATTTTGACATACTTCGCCCTCTCTTTGAAGTCAATTGACCTATAAAGGAATTAAGGGTAAGTAAGCGCACGTGGAGCTAGCTAGAGCTCTATAATGGAGCCGCGCAAGAGGATACAGGTTTCTGCTCTCGACCCCATATAAAGAGTTAGGTTAGACTATAGTTGGCGATTGGTTCGAAGGGGGCTCTACAGGTGGTGTTATTTTCTAGAATCCTGCAGGTGAAACTGTGCTAGAGCCCCATAGGTGGAGCTATGCTTGAGACAATAATGGAGATATGTTAGAGCCCCATATGTGGAGCTATGCTTGAGACAATAAGTGGAGATATGCTAGAGCCCATAGGTGGAGATATTCTAGAGTTCACTAGGTGGAGTTATGCTAGAGATCTACAGTGTAGAAGTGCTATACTAGAGCTCTATAAAAGCTATACTAGAGCTATACTAGAGCTCTATAAATGCTATACCAGAGCTCTATAAATGCTATACCAGAGCTCTATAAAAGCTATACTAGAGTTATATAAATAGTGTTCATTGTAAGTACAAACCTAAAGAGATAATCGCAAATCAAAAGAATGTCTACTGAATGGAAAGTTATGGCTCTAATAACTTCATTTATCCTGCAAATGGTAGTAAATATGTAAAGGTGAAATAGTATAAATAGTTTGTTGCTTATTAATAAATATTAAATGAAGATTATAACTAATTTATATAAGATTTATAATAAAAATTATGTTTATAATTATATTATTATTGTCAATGTATTAATATCGCAATCCTACACATCTAATAATAAAATGAAATCAATAATGATGATATGAATGATTTGGTCACAACTGCCAAAAAGTGAGTTTACACCAAAATTAGTGAGCAGAATTATGTTTGTAATGAAAAAATCTGCTTGGAATTTAGGCTTTAAAAAAAGCAAATAAAAGCTTGGTGTGAATCCATTTAACATTCATATATTTACACTCTTACACTTGCATAAGCACACACTTATACACACATACTTATACACCCACATACACACTACCTACATACACAATACATATACCACTCACATAACCACACACACTCGCACTCTCACCCGTAGCAGGTACGATCAGGGTCCATTTTCATCATGTCGAAGAATTGAACAAGAGATTTAGACTCCGAGAGAGCTTTGGTGTCTTTTAACCTATTTAGGACAGCGGGTTCTCTAAGTACTTCTGTGGGGTGAGAGGGGCGGAGTCGAGTGAGAGGGGAGGGGCCGGGTGAGAGAGGAGGGGTCGGGTGAGAGGGGAGGGGTCGGGTGAGAGGGGAGGGGCCGGGTGAGAGGGGAGGAGTCGGGTGAGAGGGGAGGAGTCGGGTGAGAGGGGAGGAGTCGGGTGATAGGGTGAGAGGGGAGGAGTCAGGTGAGAGGGGAGGAGTTGGGTGAGAGGGGAGGGGTCGGGTGAGAGGGTGAGAGGGGAGGAGTCGGGTGAGAGGGGAGGAGTTGGGTGAGAGGGGAGGAGTTGGGTGAGAGGGGAGGAGTTGGGTGAGAGGGTGAGAGGGGAGGAGTCGGGTGAAAGGGGAGGAGTCGGGTGAGAGAGGAGGAGTCGGGTGAGAGGGGAGGAGTCAGGTGAGAGGGGAGGAGTTGGGTGAGAGGGGAGGAGTCGGGTGAGAGGGGAGGAGTCGGGTGAGAGGGGAGGAGTCGGGTGAGAGGGGAGGGGTCGGGTGAGAGGGGAGGGGTCGGGTGAGAGGGGAGGGGTCGGGTGAGAGGGGAGGAGTCGGGTGAGAGGGTGAGAGGGGAGGAGTTGGGTGAGAGGGGAGGAGTTGGGTGAGAGGGGAGGAGTTGGGTGAAGGGGAGGAGTCGGGTGATAGGGTGAGAGGGGAGGAGTCAGGTGAGAGGGGAGGGGTCGGGTGAGAAGGGAGGAGTTGGGTGAGAGGGGAGGAGTCGGGTGAGAGGGGAGGAGTTGGGTGAAGGGGAGGAGTCGGGTGATAGGGTGAGAGGGGAGGAGTCAGGTGAGAGGGGAGGGGTCAGGTGAGAGGGGAGGGGTCGGGTGAGAGGGGAGGAGTCGGGTGAGAGGGGAGGAGTCGGGTGAGAGGGGAGGGGTCGGGTGAGAGGGGAGGAGTTGGGTGAGAGGGGAGGAGTTGGGTGAGAGGGGAGGAGTCGGGTGAGAGGGGAGGAGTTGGGTGAGAGGGGAGGAGTCGGGTGATAGGGTGAGAGGGGAGGAGTCAGGTGAGAGGGGAGGGGTCGGGTGAGAGGGGAGGGGTCGGGTGAGAGGGGAGGGGTCGGGTGATAGGGGAGGAGTCGGGTGAGAGGGGAGGAGTCGGGTGAGAGGGGAGGAGTTGGGTGAGAGGGGAGGAGTTGGGTGAGAGGGGAGGAGTTGGGTGAGAGGGTGAGAGGGGAGGGGTCGGGTGAGAGGGGAGGGGTCGGGTGAGAGGGGAGGAGTCAGGTGAGAGGGGAGGAGTCAGGTGAGAGGGGAGGAGTCGGGTGAGAGAGGAGGAGTCGGGTGAGAGGGGAGGAGTCGGGTGAGAGGGTGAGAGGGGAGGAGTCGGGTGAGAGGGGAGGAGTTGGGTGAGAGGGTGAGAGGGTGAGAGGGGAGGGGTCGGGTGAGAAGGAAGGGGTCGGGTGAGAGGGGAGGAGTCAGGTGAGAGGGGAGGGGTCGGGTGAGAGTGGAGGAGTCGGGTGAGAGGGGAGGAGTCGGGTGAGAGGGGAGGGGTCGGGTGAGAGGGTGAGAGGGGAGGAGTCGGGTGAGAGGGGAGGAGTTGGGTGAGAGGGGAGGAGTCGGGTGATAGGGTGAGAGGGGAGGAGTCAGGTGAGAGGGGAGGGGTCGGGTGAGAGGGGAGGGGTCGGGTGAGAGGGGAGGGGAGGGGTCGGGTGATAGGGGAGGAGTCGGGTGAGAGGGGAGGAGTCGGGTGAGAGGGGAGGAGTTGGGTGAGAGGGGAGGAGTTGGGTGAGAGGGGAGAAGTCGGGTGAGAGGGGAGAAATCGGGTGAGAGGGGAGGAGTCGGGTGAGAAGGTGAGAGGGGATAAGTCGGATGAGAGGGGAGGAGTTGGGTGAGAGGGGAGGGGTCAGGTGAGAGGGGAGGAGTCGGGTGAGAGGGGAGGGGTCGGGTGAGAGGGGAGGAGTTGGGTGAGAGGGGAGGAGTTGGGTGAGAGGGGAGAAGTCGGGTGAGAGGGGAGAAGTCGGGTGAGAGGGGAGGAGTCGGGTGAGAAGGTGAGAGGGGATAAGTCGGGTGAGAGAGGAGGAGTTGGGTGAGTTGGGTGAGAGGGGAGAAGTCGGGTGAGAGGGGAGGAGTCGGGTGAGAAGGTGAGAGGGGATAAGTCGGGTGAGAGGGGAGGAGTTGGGTGAGTTGGGTGAGAGGGGAGGGGTCATGTGAGAGGGGAGGAGTCGGGTGAGAGGGGAGGAGTTGGGTGAGAGGGGAGGAGTTGGGTGAGAGGGGAGGGGTCAGGTGAGAGGGGAGGAGTCGGGTGAGAGGGGAGGAGTTGGGTGAGAGGGGAGGAGTCGGGTGAGAGGGGAGGGGTCAGGTGAGAGGGGAATGAGTTAAAGTGTGCTGGGATCGAGTTAAAGTTGGAGTCTGAATGTGTAAATGGGTAAATTATTGAGTGAATGAATGCGTGAATTAGTAAGTTAGTAGAAGATTTAGTGAGTCAGGTTGCTTACATAATACTTACACCCCACTACATACAACCTATACACACCTCATTACATAGAACCTACACCTCGTTGCACTATACACCATCCCCACACTATCAAGCACACCCAAACCCCATTAAACATTACAAATACCCCGCACAACAAAACTCACACTACATTACACGAAAACCCAAAGCCAAACCCATACCTCACAAAAACTAACATCCAAATCCATATTACACAAAAACTGAAACAACACAACACAAAAATAACACATATACATACAATACAATACAATACAATACTGACCACTCAGTGAATGCTTAAAGCCTGTAGAACTGTGAGCCAACATGAAAATTGATTTGTTGTTCAGAATCTTTTTTTGGTCAAGTCGAATTGCTTCCTCCATCATGTATTTGAAGAACTCATCCTGGAGAGATGCGGAGAGATCATCGTTAAAATATAATACTCATAGAATCATCGCATGAATCATCGCTATATATATATCTATGAAATGAAAATCAAAGAGTTTAATACAAAGAAATTCTATATTCATAAATTCTATTGAAATTAAAAAAAACAATAATATTATTATAAATAATGTTATTTAATAAATATGACCAAACTTTTTTAGAAACTTACCTTGACAAATCCAGGACTTGCAATCAAAATACATTTCACGACTGCGAATGGAAATTCGATAAGAATTATTAAAAAGATGCAGTACTAAATCATATTTGTTTTAACAGAAATAGATAAGAAGTTACTCCATATTTCCAGTAGATTATGTAATCTAACCGTTGAAATTAATATGTCGGAGCATTGACTGTATCAGAGTATTGTAAAACTTATTCAAGGCCTATTAAGGAAGATTTCATTTAACAATAACATATAAGGGCATAAATTAGACACTCTAGAAGTTAGTTATTTCAATAGAAGCACTATTATAAGTTGAAATAAGAATTTAAATATTTATTACAAACAACACCATTATACCTAAATTACAATAATATTGTAAATAAATGAAATTTAATGAAATTCATGAAACTATGATAAATGGCAGGTTAAAATTGATATACAGAATAATGAGGTCATCTTTATTTAGTTGGCTTAGGAATCGGTAGTGATAGATTTGTATGTTGAGTGTGTGGTCAGTATGTGTGGTCAGTGTGTGGTCAGTGTTCGTGGTCAGTGTGTGTGGTCAGTGTGCGTGGTCAGAGTGTGTGGTCAGTGTGTGTGGTCAGTGTGTGTGGTCAGAGTGTATGGTCAGTGTGTCTGGTCAGTGTGTGGTCAGTGTTCGTGGTCAGTGTGTGTGGTCAGTGTGCGTGGTCAGTGTGTGTGGTCAGTGTGTGGTCAGTGTGCGTGGTCAGTGTGTGTGGTCAGTGTGTATGGTCAGTGTGTGTGGTCAGTGTGTGTGGTCAGTGTGTATGGTCAGAGTGCCTGGTCAGAGTGTGTGGTCAGTGTTCGTGGTCAGTGTGTGTGGTCAGTGTGTGTGGTCAGTGTGTGTAGTCATTGTGCGTGGTCAGAGTCTGTGGTCAGTGTGTGTGGTCAGTGTGTGTGGTCAGTGTGTGTGGTCAGTGTGTGTGGTCAGTGTGTATATTCAGAGTGTGTGGTCAGTCTGTGGTCAGAGTGTGGTCAGAGTGTGTGGTCAGAGTGTGTGGTCAGAGTGTGGTCAGTGTGTGTGGTCAGTGTGTGTGGTCAGTGTGTGTGGTCAGTGTGTGTGGTCAGTGTGTGTGGTCAGTGTGTGTAGTCAGTGTGTGGTCAGTGTGTGTGGTCAGTGTGCGTGGTCAGTGTGCCTGGTCAGAGTGTGTGGTCAGTGTGTGTGGTCAGTGTGTGTAGTCAGTGTGCGTGGTCAGAGTGTGTGGTCAGTGTGTGTGGTCAGAGTGTGTGGTCAGTGTGTGTAGTCAGTGTGTGGTCAGTGTGTGTGGTCAGTGTGTATGGTCAGTGTGTATATTCAGAGTGTGTGGTCAGTGTGTGGTCAGAGTGTGGTCAGAGTGTGTGGTCAGAGTGTGTGGTCAGAGTGTGGTCAGTGTGTGTGGTCAGTGTGTGTGGTCAGTGTGTGTGGTCAGTGTGTGTGGTCAGTGTGTATATTCAGAGTGTGTGGTCAGTCTGTGGTCAGAGTGTGGTCAGAGTGTGTGGTCAGAGTGTGTGGTCAGAGTGTGGTCAGTGTGTGTGGTCAGTGTGTGTGGTCAGTGTGTGTGGTCAGTGTGTGTGGTCAGTGTGTGTAGTCAGTGTGTGGTCAGTGTGTGTGGTCAGTGTGCGTGGTCAGTGTGCCTGGTCAGAGTGTGTGGTCAGTGTGTGTGGTCAGTGTGTGTAGTCAGTGTGCGTGGTCAGAGTGTGTGGTCAGAGTGTGTGGTCAGTGTGTGTGGTCAGTGTGTGTGGTCAGTGTGTGTAGTCAGTGTGTGGTCAGTGTGTGGTCAGAGTGTGGTCAGAGTGTGTGGTCAGAGTGTGTGGTCAGAGTGTGGTCAGTGTGTGTGGTCAGTGTGTGTGGTCAGTGTGTGTGGTCAGTGTGTGTGGTCAGTGTGTGTAGTCAGTGTGTGGTCAGAGTGTGTGGTCAGAGTGTGTGGTCAGAGTGTGGTCAGTGTGTGTGGTCAGTGTGTGTGGTCAGTGTGTGTGGTCAGTGTGTGTAGTCAGTGTGTGGTCAGTGTGTGTGGTCAGTGTGTATGGTCAGTGTGTATATTCAGAGTGTGTGGTCAGTGTGTGGTCAGAGTGTGGTCAGAGTGTGTGGTCAGAGTGTGTGGTCAGAGTGTGGTCAGTGTGTGTGGTCAGTGTGTGTGGTCAGTGTGTGTGGTCAGTGTGTGTGGTCAGTGTGTGTGGTCAGTGTGTGTGGTCAGTGTGCGTGGTCAGTGTGCCTGGTCAGAGTGTGTGGTCAGTGTGTGTGGTCAGTGTGTCTGGTCAGTGTGCGTGGTCAGTATGTGTGGTCAGTGTGTGGTCAGTGTGTGTGGTCAGTGTGTATGGTCAGTGTGTGTGGTCAGTGTGTGTGGTCAGAGTGTGTGGTCAGTGTGTGTGGTCAGTGTGTCTGGTCAGTGTGCGTGGTCAGTATGTGTGGTCAGTGTGTGTGGTCAGTGTGCGTGGTCAGTGTGCCTGGTCAGAGTGTGTGGTCAGTGTGTCTGGTCAGTGTGCGTGGTCAGTGTGTGTGGTCAGTGTGTGTGGTCAGTGTGTGTGGTCAGTGTGTATGGTCAGTGTGTGTGGTCAGTGTGTGTGGTCAGAGTGTGTGGTCAGTGTGTGTGGTCAGTGTGTCTGGTCAGAGCGTGTGGTCAGTGTGTGTGGTCAGTGTGTCTGGTCAGTGTGCGTGGTCAGTATGTGTGGTCAGTGTGTGTGGTCAGTGTGTGTGGTCAGTGTGTGTAGTCAGTGTGTGGTCAGAGTGTGTGGTCAGTGTGTGTGGTCAGTGTGTGTGGTCAGTGTGTGTAGTCAGTGTGTGGTCAGAGTGTGTGGTCAGTGTGTGTGGTCAGTGTGTGTGGTCAGTGTGTGTGGTCAGTGTGTCTGGTCAGTGTGTGTGGTCAGTATGCGTGGTCAGTATGTGTGGTCAGTGTGTGTGGTCAGTGTGTGTGGTCAGTGTGTGTGGTCAGTGTGTGTGGTCAGTGTGTATGGTCAGTGTGTGGTCAGTGTGTGTGGTCAGTGTGCGTGGTCAGTGGTTGTGGTCAGTGTGTGTGGTCAGTGTGCGTGGTCAGTGTGCGTGGTCAGTGTGTGTGGTCAGTGTGTCTGGTCAGTGTGCGTGGTCAGTGTGTGTGGTCAGTGGGTGTGGTCAGTGTGCGTGGTCAGTGTGCCTTGTCAGTGTGTATGGTCAGTGTGTGTGGTCAGTGTGTGTGGTCAGTGTGCGTGGTCAGAGTGTATGGTCAGTGTGTGTGGTCAGGGTGTGTGGTCAGAGTGCGTGGTCAGTGGGTGTGGTGAGAAACCTTCTGATGACTACCACAGTTCATTTTACGTTTGCGTGGAATGTTTACATCGATCTTGGCTTTGGTCAAGGTCATCGACGGGGTAACTAGACAAATGTAGGCCAAACCATTCTGCATAATAATCGCAGCCACATCGGCATTTTGATTGATATCGCAAGCCATATCTGTAGTGTTTATAGGGTTTACGGGGTTTAATGGTTGTGGTAACGGCTGGTAGGTTCTAGTAGTACTTACAGGGCAAAGTGGGGCTTATATCAACAGGTGCTTTACAGGTATATCTACACGTATAGGTAGGGTTTATGGGTTTCAGTGGTGTTCGACGAGCATGCTCTAGCCTTGGTTACATCATCGGTAGGAGGTGGATTACAATGAAATACGGCCTACATTCCGTCACTACGCAAGATGAACGGTACGTAAGGACACATCCTTTAATTTGTTATCGAATACAGTTCGACGTCAGAGGTCGGGGCTATAGAATAATTGACATAAACCTATCCTATCGATGGACACCGTATCCCAATGGTCCTTCTCCAGGATGAAAACACGATGTAGCTCCAAATCGATGGTATGATAAGCGCCCATCTGCAGGAGAGCAAAGGTTAAGGGTCGGAACAGGGTAGGTGGATTCAATGAAATATCTGAGAGGAATAATATATATATATATATATTCAATATATATATACTAGGCATTGTTCATTTGTGTATTGCTATAAGATATGTCCTAATATAAAATTACTACTAAAATATACAAAATATAATAATAGGATATATAAATCATACAATAAATATAGTAACAATGCCCGACCTTGACAAATTGATTCTCTTCGCAATTACGTCCCTTGACGCGAAGACTTCCCACCATCTGATCATAATCGATAGTTTCCACGACGAGTTTCAAGGTCGTTCGAATCTTCTGACTCGACGTGGATCCTGTAGCACTTTCCGATTGCACTTTCCTAGTGAAACGAGAAGGAAGTGAGGTCAGCACGTGAACATTGCACCAGATACTGAGTTTTGTGAAAGTGTATAGCATTCGCTCGAGTTAGTTAGATAAATATTATTTCAAACATATTACCGCTACATGATAAAGTAATTGTAATGGACATTAATTAAAATCCTATTTTACTATATAGAGGTAATCAATTGAATCAGTTAATTAATTAACTAGTAATCATGATTGATGTAAGTGTTAAATAAAATATTATAAATATAATTAATCTATACATTATAAATAAGATATATTCTTATAGAATAATATATAATAATTATACAATAATATACACTAATATATATATATATATATACTATATATATATACACAATATATATATAGATAAAAACTATTTTAATTATAGATTAAAAGTAGAAAATTAATACATATATTGGTAGTCACATTAAAAGTAAATATGTCAGCTTAACATGTATTTATTATAACCAATAATAACTAGTGACATAAAATAGCTCAGATGTGTCCTTAACATTCTAAATATAAACATTACCTAATAGTAGAAGCCTTAATGGAATCTCCAACTTGCACAAGGTTATAGATGTGCCAAGTGTCTTCAATATTCTCAGCACATAATTTGAGTTTCCTGATAAAGCATGTGCTTTTTATTTGATATATGTCTATTTAATGTTAATTTTGTATTTATTCATAAATTATAGATATAAAAAATATATTATGCTTCATGATAATTAAATAATAATACATATTTCAAATAAAATAATCATTATGATCTATTAGGTAATAATAATTTTTAATGTGAAGATACATTAAATATTATCCTCACTTTATAATATTAATAATTATGTTTTATTGGCCTCTATTTTAATCTATTTGCACATAATAACTTATTATTTTGTTTTATTAAACCCATCAATAAACAACATTGATGAGCCATTCTAAACAAATCATATATCAGGGTAGTGGAACCCACAAGTGTAGGTGTAATATATTGTAATTACAATCTCATTTAAATATTTATATTCTATATATTAAATAAATTAAACAGATATTTTTTTAAATAATGTAATATCTACTATCAAAAAGTGATTACAATTTATTTAGATGAGTGAATTTTGCTGGAATTATGCAAATGAAGTTTTAAAATTCATAAAGCAATTGGTGTTCTCTAAGATCCCAGCAGGTTGGTACTATTAATGTCAATTAATACCTAATGCTTTTAATGAATTTACATTAAATCTACGCAACCATGTAAGCCGTATAAACAATATACATTATTTCTAGGTAATTTAAGATTAAGACAGGATCAACTGTAGATAGCATAAATTATCTAAAATATAACACTAATTTAATATAATAACTTGATATGGTGTATTTATTTTTTCTCAGTATCAGATTAAATATATTATGAAATTATAATATCAGAGTTAAAAATAAACAATATATTACAAATATCTCTAACAGAATCTAATATCACAATACTTATCACATAATATTCAAATATCTAATACTTCCTCTTCTATATATATATTAGTATATATGCTAAGAAGTCTTATATGTATCCTTGAATAGCCAAATTAAACTCCTTCTATGAGATTGATAAAGTTGATAAGTAGTTGATTACTATATTAATGTTTTTTTATTAAACTCGATTATATTACGGATTTATATTCCTTCAGATTGCAATGCAAAGAAATTGTAATTATTAATTAATATTTAATATTATTAAAAATGTGAAACGTCTTAATTATAATATTATATGCGATTTAAGCTGAACATTATTATGTTAGCCATGGATTGGGCTAAATCTACTTTGTGTGTGAAGAGAAAGTAGGCGTGGTTGCTATTATAGGGCGTGGTTATGAATAATCAAATTTAATGTGAAATTAATGTATGGCTTGTATTCCTTTAATCTTTAATTAGATATTCGTTAGATATTCAATACTCATGATATATGTGGTGAATGTATTACAGTGTATATATTCACATTCCTATATAAGTATTTAGAAACTATAATATATATTTATCACATAATGCAATATGAATTCATATTGTATATAGTCTGCTTCGATATCTGATCATCTTCCACGTGTATGGTTGCATTCAAATATAAATTCACGATATGGTATTAACTATAATAACGTGTTAACTATTATATAACAAATTACCATAACATTATATCTGCAAGTTAATAGATGTTAATAATTTTGAGATTGCAATAAGTATTATCAATATATCAACGGGATTATAAGTCGTCGGTATAGTCGCACACGAACACGGAATTAGCGATTAATTAAATGTCTATTAAACTAAACCACTCACTAAAATTATATGGCTGCTAATATATTATATCGGTCGATCAATCATCCTTATCGAGTTCATCATCATTAATCTGTAAATACTGAAACAATATGGAAATATGTTTTTAAATTCAAAATTATTTTTCAAATTATATTTATAACTAGTTAAATTTTGTTTGTATAATGCTAATAAAAATTGATCATGCATATTATCAAATACCCTGATCCATTCTTCTCGATTTCTTTGTGTAATAACTTCATTTTATTAATATATGCCAATTTAAAGTATAATATATTAAATTGAACATGTCAGAAATATGATTTTCTATAATTTGTGTATATTGTTTATAGAGAAAATGTGAGAAAAGTGTAAATATAATTAGAATTGTATATTTCAAAATATAAAATTTATAATCTTTACGATAAAGGTAATTTATTACTTATAAGTTTATTATAATTAACATATCAATGTAGTAATATTACTATACGCGATTTTATTACATTTTACTATCGATGTATAAATAAAGGGGTAACGATTTATTTTTTAGGCTCTAGAAAATTAGGACGTGGTTTAATTTGATAAACAAATAATAACTGTCCGATACCGAATTTGTGCGAGTTTAAGCGAATAACTTTTGATCCTATTGATTTAATGATATATAGTAATTTAAATATGTGATGCAATAATATATGCGTTCTATAGTGTTACAAATTGTTGATAACTTTCGAATCACCCAATCGTGTTCTATTGTGATACACCATTTACTACACTGTAATAGTTTAAGTTGATTGTATACATAACAATTCAATTTCCTATGTTGAAGATGGCCCGATATATACACTTTAATAATGGCCTGATATATACACTTTAATAATGACCTGATATATACAACATACGTATTACTAATATAGAATGACATTTATCTAACATGTGTAATAATTTCAAATGATTACAAGTCACGCACCAGTTGCATATTAAATTACTCTTATCTACTCCAACCATACTCGTAGTTACTCCTTTTTTTACTCTTATCTACTCCCCCCATACTCGTAGTTACTCCTTTTTTTACTCTTATCTACTCCCCCCATACTCGTAGTTACTCCTTTTTTTACTCTTATCTACTCCCCCCATACTCGTAGTTACTTCTTTTTTTTACTCTTATCTACTCCCCCCATACTCGTAGTTACTCCTTTTTTTTACTCTTATCTACTCCCCCCATACTCGTAGTTACTCCTTTTTTACTCATATCTACTTTCACAATACTCGTAGTTACTTCTTTTTTTTACTTTTATCTACTCCCCCATACTCGTAGTTACTCCTTTTTTTACTCTTATCTACTCCCCCCATACTCGTAGTTACTTCTTTTTTTTACTCTTATCTACTCCCCCCATACTCGTAGTTACTCCTTTTTTTTACTCTTATCTACTCCCCCCATACTCGTAGTTACTCCTTTTTTACTCATATCTACTTTCACAATACTCGTTCTTACTCTTTTTTTACTCATATCTACTCCTCCCATACTCGTAGTTACTCCTTTTTTTACTCTTATCTACTCCCCCCATACTCGTAGTTACTTCTTTTTTTTAATCTTATCTACTCCCCCATACTCGTAGTTACTCCTTTTTTACTCATATCTACTCCCCCATACTCGTAGTTACTCCTTTTTTACTCATATCTACTTTCACAATACTCGTTCTTACTCTTTTTTTACTCTTATCTACTCCCCCCATACTCGTAGTTACTCCTTTTTTTACTCTTATCTACTCCTCCCATACTCGTAGTTACTCCTTTTTTTACTCTTATCTACTCCCCCCATACTCATAGTTACTTCTTTTTTTTACTCTTATCTACTCCCCCATACTCGTAGTTACTCCTTTTTTTACTCTTATCTACTCCCCCCATACTCGTAGTTACTTCTTTTTTTTACTCTTATCTACTCCCCCCATACTCGTAGTTACTCCTTTTTTTTACTCTTATCTACTCCCCCCATACTCGTAGTTACTCCTTTTTTACTCATATCTACTTTCACAATACTCGTAGTTACTTCTTTTTTTTACTCTTATCTACTCCCCCATACTCGTAGTTACTCCTTTTTTTACTCTTATCTACTCCCCCCATACTCGTAGTTACTTCTTTTTTTTACTCTTATCTACTCCCCCCATACTCGTAGTTACTCCTTTTTTTTACTCTTATCTACTCCCCCCATACTCGTAGTTACTCCTTTTTTACTCATATCTACTTTCACAATACTCGTTCTTACTCTTTTTTTACTCATATCTACTCCTCCCATACTCGTAGTTACTCCTTTTTTTACTCTTATCTACTCCCCCCATACTCGTAGTTACTTCTTTTTTTTAATCTTATCTACTCCCCCATACTCGTAGTTACTCCTTTTTTACTCATATCTACTCCCCCATACTCGTAGTTACTCCTTTTTTACTCATATCTACTTTCACAATACTCGTTCTTACTCTTTTTTTACTCTTATCTACTCCCCCCATACTCGTAGTTACTCCTTTTTTTACTCTTATCTACTCCTCCCATACTCGTAGTTACTCCTTTTTTTACTCTTATCTACTCCCCCCATACTCATAGTTACTTCTTTTTTTACTCTTATCTACTCCCCCATACTCGTAGTTACTCTTTTTTTTACTCTTATCTACTCCCCCCATACTCGTAGTTACTTCTTTTTTTTACTCTTATCTACTCCCCCCATACTCGTAGTTACTCCTTTTTTTTACTCTTATCTACTCCCCCCATACTCGTAGTTACTCCTTTTTTACTCATATCTACTTTCACAATACTCGTAGTTACTTCTTTTTTTTACTCTTATCTACTCCCCCATACTCGTAGTTACTCCTTTTTTTACTCTTATCTACTCCCCCCATACTCGTAGTTACTTCTTTTTTTTACTCTTATCTACTCCCCCCATACTCGTAGTTACTCCTTTTTTTTACTCTTATCTACTCCCCCCATACTCGTAGTTACTCCTTTTTTACTCATATCTACTTTCACAATACTCGTTCTTACTCTTTTTTTACTCATATCTACTCCTCCCATACTCGTAGTTACTCCTTTTTTTACTCTTATCTACTCCCCCCATACTCGTAGTTACTTCTTTTTTTTAATCTTATCTACTCCCCCATACTCGTAGTTACTCCTTTTTTACTCATATCTACTCCCCCATACTCGTAGTTACTCCTTTTTTACTCATATCTACTTTCACAATACTCGTTCTTACTCTTTTTTTACTCTTATCTACTCCCCCCATACTCGTAGTTACTTCTTTTTTTTACTCTTATCTACTCCCCCCATACTCGTAGTTACTCCTTTTTTACTCATATCTACTTTCACAATACTCGTTCTTACTCTTTTTTTACTCTTATCTACTCCCCCCATACTTGTAGTTACTCCTTTTTTACTCATATCTACTCCCCCATACTCGTAGTTACTCCTTTTTTACTCATATCTACTTTCACAATACTCGTTGTTACTCTTTTTTTACTCTTATCTACTTTCACAATACTCGTAGTTACTCCTTTTTTACTCTTATCTACTCTCCCCATAATCGTAGTTACTCTTTTTTTAATCTTATCTACTCTCCCCATAATCGTAGTTACTCCTTTTTTTACTCTTATCTACTCCCCCCATACTTGTAGTTACTCCTTTTTTACTCATATCTACTCCCCCCATACTCGTAGTTACTCTTTTTTTTACTCTTATCTACTCACCCCATACTCGTAGTTACTCCTTTTTTACTCTTAACTACTCCCACCATACTCGTTACTCCTTTTTTACTCTTATCTACTCCCCCATAATCGTAGTTACTCTTTTTTTACTATTTCGGCAAAAATAGATTAGTCCCAATCTTCCATATGTAAGTTATCTATTAAACCATTTAAATTCTCTATTTAATATTATGTCTGTTAAATTAGTATAATTAATTAATATATACTAATTAAAAAATGTACTTTTCTTATATTTTATAAACATTAATATATTGTTTATTAATTGTAGTTTAAATAATTTTTGAAAATTCATATTTTGAAATATGAGTCTATACTTATATTTTAATGACTCATTTGAATTGGAATACTCTTAATTTTATTGTCCTATTATATTTCCCTTTCGTATTTCCCGAATATAATAAATATATGTAAAATGTAAAAAAATATGCCGTGTGATAAAAAATATATCTATTGTCAGTGATCACATTCTCATACATACCTACAACTGTGTGATTAAAATGTCGAGTGTTGTGTAAATATACAAGACTTTTAATTTTTTCATAGGTATTCCTGATATATATATATACATATATATACGTATATATATATACATATATATATATATACATATATATATATATATACATATATATATATATTTAAGTTTAGGAATTTTATTAATATTTACTCGTATTCAGATATTGAATTAGAGATTTTTATGAAATTATGAATTAATATATTAATTATATTAATTATATTTTATATTGATATTAATTTCAAAATCAATTTAGGTATGAGTAATTGCGATGAAGATTCAAATTATTCCTACACCAATAAGAATATGAATAATCATAAAAAAGGTGTTCCTTTGATTTATTTTTCGAACACTAAAACATCAAGGATTGAAACCAAAACCCATACTATGGATCACAATAACTATTTTAGAACGAAAACTAAAAAAGTTACAAAATCTGGTCGATTTTTAAATAAACATAATTTGAAATTGAAGATTCCAAATGTTATAAAGATGAAAATGTTACCTCAAGTCTGTGATATTCAAAATAATGATTACAATAATTAAACTAAATAAAATAATATATTAAATTAAATTAATTAATAATATGTACTAGGTTCAAAAAGATGAAGACAAATTATCAAATCAAAGTTTGTATTGATATTATTGATACAATTTGTACAATTATTTGAGAATATTTTAAAATTAAATATATCCTTTATATTCTCTTGAGATTAAATGTTTGTAGTATATTAATATTGCACTATTAAGCAATTAATTATATTAGACTATTTAGTTACGTTTCCAACAAATTGTACGATCTGCAACTTAATGATAAGAAAGGCTAGTCATTTACGAAGACATTTGTTATCCCATGACTCCACCAGGAAATTCTCTTGCATTAAATGCGAAGCATCCTTTAAAACTAAGGTTTATACTATTTTTCAATGTATGACATTATTGGTTTATTAATACTATTATTTCTATGTTACTATTAATACTACTATTATTCATATGAGTATTCATTAAATTGATTAGTAAAAATTGTCATCATTCAACAGGATAATTTTGTGAGACATTGTCATAGTGCAAAACACTTTAAGAATGTTAAGAATAATCAACTTTAATTATAACCTTTAATAGGTTTGCTAATAATAAGTTATTATAATAAGTTATTCATATAAGTTTTAAAATGAATATTATATCTCATAATAATATTATAATTATATTATCTATAAAATTTGATGTAAAGTTCTTTTTAGTATTATTACGATTACCATCAAATATCTTATAATTTATAAAGTAACTTTGAAATGTGATTACTCATAATTACTTTAGATCAGTATTTTAACTATTTCTTAAGTAAATATTATATTAGAATCATTAATAAAACATTATATATACTACTAAATAATCTATATACATCTGTAGATAAATTGTTTAATATCTGTATATTCATTCATATGTATATTTTACTACAGCTTTTAATGACTGATGAAATAGATGCATATTTAAAATAACCTGTGATACCATATGCCATTTCTTTATATATTTTTATAATACAATGATTTTTTACACTTTTATTTATATTTTTGCATTCTAAAAAATTATACTATATGATGAATTATGATTTATTTATAAATTAATATAAGATACCACTTTGGAATAAGCAAATACATACATGTATATTAAATAATAAATGGCATGTATAAATAAGTGTTCTATTATATTAATTATCGATAGTTTAAACATCTACTGGAACTGAATTGTAAATAAAGTAGCCCATTATATTTACTCTAGTATATAAATGAATTATTTTTGATATTTTCTTTTTAAATTAAAAAGTTTAATGAGTCAGATTAATGCATTTATATTTATGATTTTAGTTTTAGTAACAGTTAGAATTGTTTTATATAGTAATGGTTCGCCCTGGTATTTTCATATGTTTGGTGCGTCAATAGTTTGTCACATGCCTGAGTTAAAGTCGTAATAGAACAATATGATTAATAGGTTGATTATTGAAATATATGGTTATTGTATTTTCCAAAATGCATATGGAATTAGTAATCACTGTGTTGACATTATGTGTCATTCTGGAGGTCATGATATAACTATGAGTACTGTTATCCACGTATACCAATATTACCAGGGTAATTATATATTGGCACTTATGTATAACAAACTAATAACTATGACACATGAAAAAAATTGCTACTAACAATACAAGAAATAATAAACATTGTAGGATCATAAAAATACGATTATAGAGTGGATTATCACAAAATGTAAGCTGATATAATACAATCAATACGCTTTAATAGTTACTAGCATTAATCCATAATATATTCGTAAAATGTCGTGTACAATTATATTAAACAAAGCGTAGCTTGTAATACACGTATTCCTAAATCATTTTAAATTTCATTATTATAAATAACCATTGTTATTCATCAATATATATGAATGCCATAACATTACTGTTACACACCATAAATTGATGCATTTAATTTCTAATTTAAAAATCAAACAACTCAAATGGATAATTGCATCATTCTAAATTATTTATTACTAAATTTGAAAACTAATAGCCAATGTAACCTTGGTATGAATGCAACTTATTTAACTTACATTGATGTCATGCCTCCTAAAATAGTACGTTTGAGACAGCAATATTATAGTATATTGTATTGTGGTAACATCTGGTTTTTGAATTGAAAATGTATTTGATTCAAAAATTACAATAGTATTCTTGAAATACCGTTCTTGCATAGTTGAGTTCAATTATGTTATGTGTTATTGTTTTCAATCATAATAACGATTCTAATTTCACATCATATTACTAATATCAGAACTTTGAATTCACAATGTTGTATTGTTCTTGCAAATTATAATAATTATATGAAAGCATGAAGGTGTATGCTTATTATTGTGTACTTATAAATTTATAAATATATTTCTAAATTATTTTAATAATCTCAGTTTAATGTAGTTATATATAAACAGAAACATACAAATACATCCCATCTATTATAAGTTCATCCATAAATTAGTACTACAATGTTAATACGCATAACTCATTTTCAGTGTATTATTAATTCGTCAAAATTATCATATATAATTAGTTATTTAAAAATTCAATATACGCAGTATGCAGAGGATTGTGGGATTGGACTCTACTCCTAATATACTCCTAATATATTCCTAAGCATTCAAATAATTAAGTACATTTAATATATTTTGTTAAAAAAATTGAATAAAACTCTTCAAACGTAAAACTCCATTAACATATAACAAACGTACTCTGAACCATGGTTATAATAATATGTTAATGGGTACTCGTTATCCAACGACAAGTTCATAGCAATTTCTCTACATCATGATGTGTGATCGATTATATTAACATGGTTAATTTTATAAAGTATCAACTGTTGCTTATAAGCTATGTTAACTATAGTTAACTAAGTCTTATATGGATTTCCGATGGCATTAAGTCATTATGATTAAATCTAATTCCTGAGGGATCGAAAAACAGCAAAACTTATAGAGCTAATCGTATCTTGCTTGTAATCCACTTAATAAATATATAGCATATAAAACATCAACGGAATTACATTGTTATATAAATTACATTGTTATATTGCAATATTACTTATTTATAATAATATTATATGTATTAAAAACACGTGTAATAATCCATAGACTTAGTAATATAATATAATATTACTAAGTCTATAGATTATTAAACTACTGATGAGTGTATTTAACTAGTAGTATATTTAATGCTCACACACACACATATATATATAAAACAAAAAGTCGGAAATGATATATTTTAAAACTTTCTTACACGTGTTTTTAATCAATATAATATATATAATATTATTATAAATATGTAATATTACAATATAACAATGTAATTCCGTTGATGTTTTATTATTAATAAAATGTTTTGAATCATACGGTTCACTTTGTAGTTCAATCGATGAATAGCCTCCCAGATACACGCAATACCATTTCTACTATTGTCGAGCAGTGAAGTAGAAGTATAGGTTTCTAGTTTTTCATAAACTTTAGAGACCAGCAGGTAAAGGCAAAACAACAATCCGATGCCTGTATTAGTAAAGATACTTGCATTAATTAGTACGTATTAATATTAATACATACGCGATATCATATAGTTATATTATAGGTGCGAAAGGTGTTATTGTCGTCACCTGTTTTGCATTCGTTCCTACTGTTCTGCACAACCAACACATGAACTCCTCTTCGTCTCGTCCGAGAGCCAGATACCTTCCCAATAAGATGAAAGCCTTTCCGTAACCCTGAGTCGAACATTGAATGCGTAAATTTCACTTTCGTTTTATTGGGTGTTTATATATACGAATGTTTTGATGATTAACCTTCTTACGAAGTCTGCAACCAATGATCTCGTCTACACCTGGAACATCTTCAATATCCTTCATGTCTACCGGTCCATTAACAAAACATTCATGCTTAGCTGCCATTATAACAGAGATCTGGATATGTTAAATTATATTTAAACTAAATGGTTTTCAATAACAAATTTAAATACAATGTGATATTTTGAATTTGTTTTTATTTATAAAATTAAAATATCATTTTTTAATATATAATTTATATTCGATTACATCAATTATTATGAAAATTTTTATTTATATGCTATAATTGTTATCTACTTGTTAACCGTTACCTTAAAATCCTAATATTAATAATAATAATATTAAAAATAAAAATTATAATGTATGTATGTTTATAATGAATAACTTAATTATATATGGCCAATCAAACTATAGTTAAATCTAAAATAACAAATCAAATTATTTCTGAACCTATGTGTGTATATCCAATTTCACCATCTTAAAACTTGTATTTATGAAATTCGGCAATTATTGACCAAACATAGATTAAGTTAGGACAATTTGATACTTTATACAGGATCTCTAGGGCTTCTGAAAGAAATTGGAGATATTCCAAAGGTGGGAAAATCCAGATTTCTACGGTTAAAGCATTTGACGTGATACAGCATTCGACATATTTTATAGTATTCTTGATATTCTTCCAGACTCTTACCCAGAAGATGAGATATAATGCATGCGGTCTATAACTAGTTTACATAAATCGTCGTGGACGGCGGATAGCATAAGTTATTGAAGTTCGAAACAAAATATATATATATATATGTAATTTCTTTCTACCCCTTAATGTCACTTCTCGATACAGGATAATACTTCTACTAATAACATATACTAGTAGTTTAATTGGGTACGTATTGCAGCCGATTCATCGAAGATATTTTGGAGTTTTTCACCTTTTATAACCTAACCACGCACCGTCGAGATAACGGTATCTCTATCTTGAAATTCAAACGGTTGAGCAATTCCCTGATAACTAGAATCAGTTCTACTGAGCATCGGACCATATGACATACATATAATAGCCACACTCGTACATTTTGTGGGATTCAGACTAGTATGTATAATTGAAAAGATACTCGTAATCGAGGATATCTGCATTTCTATTTTCCCTAATAGGTCGATACTTAATATCGATATCGAAGAGCTATGCGATCCATCGCATCTCAATGGTTGCATTTCGACAGGTTTGATGGTGAGCTAGTGGTTTATTAAACCAAGACTTTAGGCCCCATTAGATATGGTCTAAACTTATCGATAATGGTCCATTTAAAGCTAACAACTCGAGTTCCTCTCACCACCACTAACTCATCTATTAGCTTACACGATTAATTTAATCTTGCCATCTACATTTTGTAAGAGTTCCGATCCAAAACTCGGAAATGAGTCATTA
>OZ038313.1:26777400-26876467 GCA_964035775.1 Osedax frankpressi
ACCAAAACCAAACCAAAACCAAAACCAAACCAAAACCAAACCAAAACCAAACCAAAACCAAACCAAAACCAAACCAAAACCAAACCAAAACCAAACCAAAACCAAACCAAAACCAAACCAAAACCAAACCAAAACCAAACCAAAACCAAACCAAAACCAAACCAAAACCAAACCAAAACCAAACCAAAACCAAACCAAAACCAAACCAAAACCAAACCAAAACCAAACCAAAACCAAACCAAAACCAAACCAAAACCAAACCAAAACCAAACCAAAACCAAACCAAAACCAAACCAAAACCAAACCAAAACCAAACCAAAACCAAACCAAAACCAAACCAAAACCAAACCAAAACCAAACCAAAACCAAACCAAAACCAAACCAAAACCAAACCAAAACCAAAACCAAACCAAAACCAAACCAAAACCAAACCAAAACCAAACCAAAACCAAACCAAAACCAAACCAAAACCAAACCAAAACCAAACCAAAACCAAACCAAAACCAAACCAAAACCAAACCAAAACCAAACCAAAACCAAACCAAAACCAAACCAAAACCAAACCAAAACCAAACCAAAACCAAACCAAAACCAAACCAAAACCAAACCAAAACCAAACCAAAACCAAACCAAAACCAAACCAAAACCAAACCAAAACCAAACCAAAACCAAACCAAAACCAAACCAAAACCAAACCAAAACCAAACCAAAACCAAACCAAAACCAAACCAAAACCAAACCAAAACCAAACCAAAACCAAACCAAAACCAAACCAAAACCAAACCAAAACCAAACCAAAACCAAACCAAAACCAAACCAAAACCAAACCAAAACCAAACCAAAACCAAACCAAAACCAAACCAAAACCAAACCAAAACCAAACCAAAACCAAACCAAAACCAAACCAAAACCAAACCAAAACCAAACCAAAACCAAACCAAAACCAAACCAAAACCAAACCAAAACCAAACCAAAACCAAACCAAAACCAAACCAAAACCAAACCAAAACCAAACCAAAACCAAACCAAAACCAAACCAAAACCAAACCAAAACCAAACCAAAACCAAACCAAAACCAAACCAAAACCAAACCAAAACCAAACCAAAACCAAACCAAAACCAAACCAAAACCAAACCAAAACCAAACCAAAACCAAACCAAAACCAAACCAAAACCAAACCAAAACCAAAACCAAACCAAAACCAAACCAAAACCAAACCAAAACCAAACCAAAACCAAACCAAAACCAAACCAAAACCAAACCAAAACCAAACCAAAACCAAACCAAAACCAAACCAAAACCAAACCAAAACCAAACCAAAACCAAACCAAAACCAAACCAAAACCAAACCAAAACCAAACCAAAACCAAACCAAAACCAAACCAAAACCAAACCAAAACCAAACCAAAACCAAACCAAAACCAAACCAAAACCAAACCAAAACCAAACCAAAACCAAACCAAAACCAAACCAAAACCAAACCAAAACCAAACCAAAACCAAACCAAAACCAAACCAAAACCAAACCAAAACCAAACCAAAACCAAACCAAAACCAAACCAAAACCAAACCAAAACCAAACCAAAACCAAACCAAAACCAAACCAAAACCAAACCAAAACCAAACCAAAACCAAACCAAAACCAAACCAAAACCAAACCAAAACCAAACCAAAACCAAACCAAAACCAAACCAAAACCAAACCAAAACCAAACCAAAACCAAACCAAAACCAAACCAAAACCAAACCAAAACCAAACCAAAACCAAACCAAAACCAAACCAAAACCAAACCAAAACCAAACCAAAACCAAACCAAAACCAAACCAAAACCAAACCAAAACCAAACCAAAACCAAACCAAAACCAAACCAAAACCAAACCAAAACCAAACCAAAACCAAACCAAAACCAAACCAAAACCAAACCAAAACCAAACCAAAACCAAACCAAAACCAAACCAAAACCAAACCAAAACCAAACCAAAACCAAACCAAAACCAAACCAAAACCAAACCAAAACCAAACCAAAACCAAACCAAAACCAAACCAAAACCAAACCAAAACCAAAATTTTAAAATGATCTCACAATCTTATATTAAATCATATTTAAACTATTGTAATTCTATATATTATGGTATATATATTATACTAAATCTAAAATAAATTATTTAGATCGTATTAAGGATGATATATGGTTTTAAACGAAAAGACCGTAATAATATTACCGAATATTTAAAATCACTTGGCTTGCTTGAAATGAGAAATTATTCAGAAAATAATATACTTTGTAAACTGCACTATACGGCATATAATATATGGTAAACAGCCACGCTACATATATGATATTATAAACTAAATGAAAATACCCGCCGATTAATATCTAGTTATGGTTAAATACAATCAAATCAAAAATGTAATCATGATGTAATTATGGTAAATGAAGATTTAATGTTTTAGCGCAAATTTATAAAACAACCTTCCTCAACCTTTGCGAAAATGTAATTCCATAAAAACATTTAAGAATGCCATGAAAAATCATTTATTATGCTCAACATTAGATATTGTATTGACCTTGTGATCTGTATCTGCGCTAGTGTTTTGTAACTACTCCGATCACATCTGCCAAAATGTCAGAGTTCTCTGACTAATTTGATATTACCATTTAATTCACTTATGATATTCTTTTACTCTCTTTAAAACACAAATGAGAACATATCTATTTGTTATTTTGTATATAAATAAACTTTTAAATTCAATTCAATTAAATGGATATATATATGATGGTATGGATGAATGTATGGATGGATGGATGGTTGAAGGATGCGTGGATAGATGGATGGATGGATGGATGGATGAATTGATCTTGTGCTCTACATCTGCGCGGATGTTCTATGACTATTCCGATCACATAAATATCTGCTCGAATGTCAGATTCCTCTAACTGATTTTATTTTATCATTTAATTTACTTATGATATTATTTTTACTCTCTTTAAAACACAAATGAGAATATATATATTTGTTATTTTGTGTATAAATAAACTTTTCAGTTCAATTCAATTCAATGGATGGATGTATGGATGGATAAATGAATGCATTAATGAATGCATTATTTTACTTAATTTAGATAATTATTTTACCTAAAATCTTATTAAAAAAAATACTTTAATTAATTTCTAGGAAAATAGACGTTCGAAATAATTATTCAAAACAAAATATGTCAACAATTGGCTAGGTACTCGGAGTTTCCAGGTTTTACGGTATCTTAGGAATAAAAACTCGATAACTAATGTAGCTTATATCCACCGTTGGATTCATAAGTTTGCAACGATGTTTTCAATTGCAAATGCAATTCATACTTTTTGAGATTACCTGAAATATATGCTATAATAAAGTTGAATCAGATTTTTAAAATTCTTGGAAAACATATATAAAATTAAAATATAAATTTATAACAAAAATAAATGCATGGCTTATGATGGGATTGTTTTATCATTTATCGACTAGCATAACATCCACTCAATAGTTACGGTTTATGGGTACGCGAGACTTATGACGTATGACGTATATCAGCTGATAATCGTCTCCTATGAGTTGCTGAATTTGCGATGTTTTTGCGGGCGTTTGATTATTCAGAACCACCTATTTAAACAACTCCTTGCCGAGCTGGCATCCATTGACGCTATCGATCATAAACACTACTATTGATAACCATCACGATAGTTTTACGACTTAATCTTTTTATAATAGACACCACTATACCAATTAAATTAAATAGTAAATAATAGGTACATCCTGGTCAGCTGTATAGAAATATGCACTTCGATGAATTGTTCAACGAGGTAGGGCAGATGGGCAGGTTTCAGTTGATGTTAGCTGTTCTGGGGTCATTGGTATCTATGTGGTCAACCGAGGTGAGTGGTATACTATAGTATATATCAACGTAGGTAATTAAATTTGCTGTGTTAAAATGTAAATAAGGCTCCATATACAATTATAATATTCTGACAATAATATAAATGTAACATACTAACAAATAAATACAAACATGGATATATATATATATATTTTTCAAAGTATCATACAATAAATACACATATGCTTATTACTGAGTAATTGTTTCAATAATATAATTAATAGATTCCACCGTTTAGTATGTACTTGTGAAACGTTATATAAATATTAGATATATCAGTGATCTTATATTATTTTATTGTATGTTTATGTATTTTATTGTATAAATAGCCTACATTACATATTGGAAGCCACTACTATAATTGTACTATACTAGTTAATTCGTGAATACCATCCTAAATTATAAATCATTATTAAAGAATCTTGTAGGTAATTATAAAACAAAGCGTTTAATAGACATAGCCTTCGCATTAATTGGCAAAGTATAATACTCTGGAGTTTTTTATAGATATAATTTATGTGCGATTTAGCTTTGATGATATTTCTACATATTAAATAAAGATATTTATTTGAGTAGTGTATAACTCAAAACACCATTTGACATAACTATCATAAATTCTTAAATATTTTTTTTTAAATGAAATACAATTTTAATATAACTTAATAAACTATATTTTCTCTTATATTATATATAACAACAAAAATAAAATGCCTCGGATGGTTTATTAGGTATACCTTATAATCATATAATTTTAGTTTTAATTGGTATTAATTAATTTTGAAAGTATATCGAAATTCATCAATAAAAATTAAAACTAAGATTATAAAAAACTTGGAACTACACGTATGAAGATTTTTGATGGTATATATCATATATTATTATTTAATCAAGCATCTTCATTGTGTATATAAATATAAAAGATCCTATGGTGATATATTTATTTATAGGTTTAAATTAACTTATAATTCAGAACTATGTGTAATACTAAAGCATGTATGATTTATATATATCGAATAGGCATTTTATAGAATGGTTGCATAATTGGCTAGTGTATAATATGATATAGTGATTGCTTTATAATAGTATAACTGAAACAGTATTATGTATATATAACAAATAATTGCTATTAATTAATGTAAATTATCTGATACGAAAAGTTATATATATTTTTTATTACATTGAAATACACAATATAATTATTAGAAAATTTACTAGTTATAGAATATATGTAATTAGGTAAATATTATACTGGGTACTCCGCACTAAGTAGTACCAAGTAACGCTATACATGTGATCCATTAGTGAATTACCCACATATTATACAGTTTCACTAATTATATGTATTATATTTTTAAAATTATGTAATAGTAGTTATTAGTATTTATTTATAAGATCTCACGGGGTAAAATAAATACAATTTAAATATATCTGAGTTATTTTAATATTCAGAGTGGGTATTGAGATTTTGTATAAATAACTGTTTATACATACTGGATGTATGTTCACTTTCTATAAATGTTTATAAATTACATCCGATTATAAATATTATAATGCGATATAATCATTTATTTAGATACATTATAATACTTAGTTGATCGAACGACATTATATATCATTATAATTAAAACATCTCTAATTTTAATATATTCAATACATTTAATTTATTCTAATATATATATATATATATATATATATATATATATATATACCTTCTATACATTTAAATATTATAACATACATAGATAATATATAAGTCATTTGGAAAGCGATCTGTATTCGAGTTATGTCAAATATAATTATAAAATAAAATGTTAATGAATAATATATCAGCTAGTTTAATAATAATATTTTTTCAGATGTATTACGTAATCCTCATATGGTGAACAATGGTTTTTATAAACTGTGTCAACCAGATGAATAATAACCAGGCACTCCTGTGTAGATTACCAGGCACTCCTATGTAGATTTACAACAGTGAACTTTGAGGCTGAGTCGTGATCCTCTTTTTTCTCCCATCTCTCACTAGTTCTAATCCGAGGTATCTATCGTTTTCTATACGCGCTTCATAAGTTGAGTTTAAATGATATGTTCATAATTTCAGCATGCGTGAATATAAACATTGCTTAGGAAGTATTGAATATAAACATTGAAATAGTATACAAATAATTTAATCTTGTCATTTTTTAAGCATGGGTATCATATATCAATTAATTTTTTTTCAAAGTTACATTTTTTCATTTATTTCACAAATCACACACGTACATACCTAATATCGTTAGCAAAACACTCGATAATAAGTATTTATATATAATACTCTAAATATAATGTAATTAAATAGATTGATTTTTGTTTTATGAAGATAATATAACAAATATTTAAATGACATGACATGACATTGTTATACATGACATTGTTATACATAAAATAAAATATTAATTATGATAAATTTAACTATAATTCTTGAAAGAATTTTGATAAGTATATATATATATATATACTTTTTATTCTGTTATATACACACACACACACACACACACACACACACACACACACACACACACATACACATATATATATATATATATATATATATATATATATATATAAAGGCATCTGATTTCACGAATAAATTGAATTTTACTACATAAGTGATACAGTTTACTATATCAGCTGATTCACTAGTACAAAACTATCGTGACATATTCCTTATTGTTTAAATAATAAATCAAAAAAACTACAATACTAACAATAACTAGTTTGTTATTCTGGTTTGTTATCACTCATTGTATATTTAACAAATTTCTGATCAGTTTATAAATAATATTATTTTGTAAATCTTCAAAATAATATTTCATAACCTTGTAAAGATCTTGATTGATATCTGTGATATACACATTACTCAAATATCATTTGTACATATATTCTTTATTTTCCTCGTAGACAGTTCTATTTAGATGTTGCTTATACGACAACAATATCCGTGATATCTTGTCAGGCACCGTTGTCTATATTTTGAGATGTTTCTACTCTCAGAGTTTACATGGAAGACTAATTACATATTTTATTTGTAGAGAAGAAATAACATGTTCTATTGTGTATTCAATTTAGTCGTCAGTCAGTTTAGTTTTTTTTTCATTCAGCGATAATGAATGTCAAGTAGTTAGTCTTCCGTATTCAGTATATTATTATTATTGCGATATTATATTTAAAATTTTCACCGGCATATTATTACATATTCAGCAGATCATTTTGTAGTAGTTTTATTCGATATATATATATATATATATATATATATATATTAAAGATATAATGTTTTGTCAATTATTATAACTGGAATATTTTTCTGAGGTAAAATTTTACTAAGATTGTCATTTTAATCTCTTGTTTTAAATAATGCATATACATATATATATATCTATATATACATATATATATATATATATATATATATATATATAATCATATAAATATGATAAATTTAAAAATTAATCAAGTATAGGTGCCAGTTCTTTAGTTATATAATATGTATATAATTGTATCGTTATAACGACCCAATTTCCATATTGGGGATATACTTTTTGAAGTTATTATTAGATTATATATGATATTTTTTGTTAGTAGAGTGAAATGATGGTATAATTTATTATATTATTTGTTATTTGTTTACTACAAGTATCATAGATAAAGTTATTTATATTATTGTGAAAGTAAATTTACTTAAAAATAAGTATGGTTCTGCTAGAAGAGTAATTCAACAATGTGGATCAATATACGATATCTGGTAGTTCCGGTAGTCGTGGCTTAGATGTCCTTACTAGTTTAGTTATAAAATATAAAATGTAGTTTGTATATCATAAACAGCCTTTTATATTTTTTATCGCCGATAATTTAACTTCATCGGCAGCTTTACTCTAACCGATAATCGTGATACACTTTAAATAACTTTGTTTTTATTAGGAACCATTAGTCTTAAAGGGTCGATAGTGATTTATATCTAGAGAGTACCGCCATGCATATGTTATTGCGTAGATGAGTTCGTTATGAATATATTTATTGTAAATATTATTTATATAACTGTAATTTTTTGAGTTTTTTACTCATTTTGATTTCATCTCCACTTGTTGAGAATTTCAGACATTCAATTTTATATAAAATACATCTTATGATACGTATTACATACTGTACGTAATTGTAAATTAGTATATAACTAGGTTATAATGTGTTATTGCTTATCATAGGGATGTAAGCCAACACGGAGCATTGCATGCTTAAGGCCTAGACTATATTAACAATATTCATTAATTATAATTAGCATTCTGATTGCGTCATTAATATTATATTAATAGTTAGTTAAAATTAATTAGCACCAATTATTATTAAGTTAAAACTAAATATATTCCTAAACTCAAACCTAGATTCAATTATAATATAAATAACGTTAGCTATTATTCTAATCTGAACATATTTATATAATACGATGTTTTGTTTATTTATAATGCACCGTTTTAAATAGCTATACTTATTTTTATATAGTGTTATACTATTTAATAGTATTTACAGATATAAATAGACGATTAGCTATCATCTAGATGTATATTGGAATTTTAGAAATGTCATCATAAAAATATTTGTAAATAAATAATAATACATCTCTAAATTATTATTTTAAAATATAAACAGAATGGGCTAATACTATATATATATATATATATATATATATATATATATATTAGAATGCTACATAATATATATAGATTAGTATAAGTTGTAAATTAATATATGACTTAATAAATTAACATAGTTTAATTATGTATATATATATATATATATATATAATATTTTAAATAAATGTAGAACATAACTAAATATTATTAATTATTTCTATAATTATCAATATTAATTAATAATATTAAAATAACTCAATTCTTTCATAATATATTATGTTACTATATTTCTTAGAGTAAGTCAATAATATAAGCTATACTAATATATATATATATATATATATATATATATATATATTTATATATATATATATATATATTTATTTATTTATTTAATATCATACCTATATCACGTATCTAGGTACACAATACTATACATAAATACTTATATATATAACGTATACAATACAATCATACATGATAATACTTGACTTTATAATAGGTTATGTCCACAACGTTTATAGCTCGCAGTATTGACCACTGGTGTAATACCGGAGAAGATAAATACATCTCAATCCCAACTATCAATAGTTAGTAATCAACATGTGTACAAATTACAAATTCAGCGCAGCTGGTTTAATGTAGTAAACTCACTAGCTAATTAGTAACGGGTATTGAAGTTTATATAAAGTAGATAAGCTGTAACATATCAGTGTTCTTTTTCTGTTGTAAATTTTAAATTATATATAATATTTTAATATCGAAATTTACTATAGTAAAAAATGTCGTTATTCATAGTAAAAAACTGCAATTATAAATGTTTCCTATTCTCTAGTAATGTGACCAATGCGATAACATCCCGTTATACCGATATACTGGCGATACGACCAGGGTCAACTAACGGCATCCAACTCACGCAGACAGTACGTACGAACAATGCGTTCAGTACACGTTGCTGCCGGGTACGTTGAACAACTTTACGGATATCCGGCAGAGCTGTCAGCATGGATATGTCTACGATAACGGAATACAGCAGAGTTCCGCAGTAAACCGGGTTAGTGATATCTTTAGTGAACAATGTACACTGTACAATGTACGAGCTACATAAAGTAATGCTTTATTGGAAATAAGTTCTAGGCATACGTATACATCCAAAATCAATCATGCGTGAAAAAAATATATTCCATGAATTATAATGCTCTTCTATGCTGTCTTTAGTATACATTCATATATATAATTATAGTGGCATTTATATATTATGCAACTATAAAGATACCACTAAAAGACTATTTAAATGCCTAGAAATATATATACATAAATATATATTCAGATGCCTAGAAATTCAACATAAACCTTTGTTAAAATACTTAAAATACACTATACAAGTTTAGACTCTAATATCTAGAAAAATCCAACTATACGAATAAAAAAATACTTAGAAATACTCCAGTAAATCATTATTAAATACCTAGAAATAGAGGTGGGAGGTAGACAGCTGAAAGTAAAGTGTATATACGAGGCCGGCAAATTACACTAAATCGGTGTAACGGATCACTGATCATAACGGATTGCGTTCTGTATCTAGGGCACATTCATCAACGTGCGGGTGGCTACTGACCACTGGTCAGCCACGGGTTATTAGTTCCGTGGCAAGTGTTCCCTTATTACTAGACTATAGTTTTATTCTATACGTTAATGAACCCAGCAAAACATCCGGGTACTTTGATGTTTGCGTTGCTTAATTGCCTTTATTTTTGATTTTTATGTTTACGTCAAAGAATTAACACCACTCTTACATCACTGCGTTTGCTTGTCAGTAAATAAGTGAGATAATCGGATGAGTGATCACTAAATATGTGTGATATTACTAATTCTAACTCAAGAATATCGTAGAATATATATATATATATATATATATATATATATATATATATATATATATATGAATAACAAAACTAGTTTACGAATTCGTGTAGCAAATTATCTACATAATGGGTCGCGATGCCTACGAAATATAACATTTTGTTTGTTTGTTTGACCAAGTGGTAATCTGTACGACGAGTTTCCGAGATTCAAGGCAACGGGCTTTAGAAAATAGACATTTATTTCGAAGTGCATTGCACGATAAATCTAAGTATTTACATTTAAAAGATTATCCAAGTAAGCATTGACCTCGGTGTAGTCACGTGATTTCAAGTTGAACTCTGGAATTGGAATTTGGTATCGGGAAAAGCTAGAATAAAAACGGCACGACTAAATACTATAGACCTAGGATAAGAAAATAAACTTTTATAAGTACCAACCTATATAAAGCGAATATAATTAAACAAAAGTTCAATTGTTCTCGTAAAGGAAATAAACGGCAATGCGACATAGAATTTGCTTTAAAGTAGAATATACTGCAATGTAATCAAATCGCAAATCATCAAACCTCCAATACTTGATCAGAATACTGCTCGTACACTAATCTATAACCCAAAGTGTATACACCAATTACATATGACTTTGTACCGTTTCTATATCACTAATATAAGTATTATACACTACATATGTAAAACACTTTATAATAAATACCTACACAACCTTATTACAGAATTGTATTACATAACTTTAATATATAAATGCGTTAAATACTTACCCAAGCAATCAGATGATGTAACTATTATATAATATATATATCATCTAAACCCAGATATATATACACCACACGTATACACTTTTATACTTTTATACACAGCCATTAAATGCTCTCGTACATATCTCCAGTACTCACCGTACACTGATGCCACAACCCCATATATAACCCATACACCCACATACACCCATATACACACACATACACCCACATACACCCACATACACCTATATACACCCGCATACACCCCATACCCCCATACACCCCATACCCCCATACACCCACATACACCCATATACACCCAAATACAGCCAAATAACCCCAAATAAACCCACATATACCCATATACACCCAAATACAGCCAAATACACCCACATACACCGAAAGACATCCATAAACACCCAATTACACCCACACACACCCACTAACACCCACACACACCCACACACACCCACACACACCCACATGCACCCACCTACACCCACATACACCTACATACACCCACATGCACCCACCTACACTCACATACACCCACATACACCCACATACACCCATATGCGCACACATACACCCACATACACCCACATACACCTACATACACCCACATACACCCACATACACCCATATGCGCACACATAAACCCACATACACCCACATACACCCACATACACCCACATACACCCACATACACCCACATACACCCACATACACCCACATACACCCACATACACCCACATACACCCATATGCGCACACATACACCCACATACACCCACATACACCCACATACACCCACATACACCCATATGCGCACACATACACCCACATACACCCACATACACCTACATACACCCACATGCACCCACCTACACCCACATACACCCACATACACCCACATACACCCACATACACCCACATACACCCACATACACCCATATGCGCACACATACACCCACATACACCCACATACACCCACATACACCCACATACACCCACATACACCTACATACACCCACATACACCTACATACACCCACATACACCCACACACACCGAAAGACATCCACTTACACCCATAAACACACAAATACACCCAAATACACCAAACTACACCCAATTACACCCACACACACTCACATACACCCACACATACCCACATACACCTACATACACCCACATACATCCACATATACCCACATACACCCACATACACCCACATACACCTACATACACCCACATACACCCACATACACCCATATGCGCACACATACACCCACATACACCCACATACACCTACATACACCCACATACACCCACATACACCCATATGCGCACACATACACCCACATACACCCACATACACCCACATACACCCACATATACCCGCATACACCCACATACACCCACATAAACCAACATACACCCACATACACCCACATACACCCACATACACCCACATACACCCACATACATCTACCCACACCCACTAACACCCACATACACCACATACACCCACATACACCCACATAAAACTACATACACCCACATAAAACTACATACACCCACATACATCTACCCACACCCACATACACCACATACACCCACATACACCCACGTGCACCATCAACAGTACAATCTGGTTTGTGATAGGAAGTGGTTGATTTCCTTGAGCTCTACTTTTTTCACTTTTGGTGTATTGGTTGGAGCTATAATCTCAGGGTCAATGTCCGATAAGTTAGTTCATAGTCAATTCTCACACGTTAATACTATGTTAAATACCCAACAAACTAGATGACGTAACTATTATACAATATTATATAATTATCGAGGTGAAAAATAAACATACTGTAATTTAATGCATAGCAAATATATTTTCACATCTATTATATAATAAAAAAACTTAAATAACCTGGATATGTTTCCGGTGGTAAAATTCCTCACTAATAGTTTATAATAAGCAGTTCATTTATAAATACTAACTTCACACCTAACATCAAATAATTTTATAATTCAACCATATTTTTATATTTTTTTGAATGGTAAAACTAATTAATGTTAATTCAACTGAAACAATGTATACATAGAACAGTACAATAATATATATATATATATATATATATATATATATATATGCAGCGTAACCAAATTAACTACTTAACTTTGGTCCAATAGAATCGGACGACGGAAAACTATAATAATATTTGTGATTGTAAAACTAATCGGAAACGTGATAGCTCTCCTAGCAAATATTTACGAGCTGTGGATTGTAGGCAGATTCATCATCGGGATTGGGGCATGTGGTACCTATCTAACAATGTTTGTGCTGGGTTAGTGTTTTGTTGTATATTTTGAACTCGTAACTAGCACGCCCTATCGTATTTGTCTTGGCTTAGGTAACCGAACCGTGCCTTTAAAAGGAAATAACACTAGAGTATTTATGAACTATGTAATTGATAGAATTACTGAAATTAGACTACATTGAATTTTGCACATCTAATATGTATTTCGAATTTATTTCACCTGCTCCGGGTGTGTTGATGATTTTATGTAAAAACAGTTTTGCATATACATTACTATTACCACAACTAATTATTTCCACTTTCTGATATGCATATACTTATATAATAGAATAGGCAAGAGGTATGCTTATACGTCGGTAACCATGGTAACCAAACTAGATAGTTGCATAATTGTGTTAATTTCGTTCATATTCTATCATATTTTAATTATATTAGTTTATATTTTTCTAATACTTTACACCTTCGTAGTAATGGAGATGCTGGGTCCTAAGTATCGTACTGCCGTCGGAGTAATTTACCAAATGGGTTGGTAATGAGGTATATCTCGCCATGCTAATATCATTAGTCAAGTGCATTACATACCATTTAGTTTTAATTTTAATCCCCTATCAAAAATGATAATATTATATTAGAAATATAAACACTAGTTTTAGATTGCAGATTAAGATTAAAGAATTACGTATTCATACGTATAATTTACATGCTTGTTAATAATTATAATTATTATTTAAACACGTATAGATAGCACTGGACAATTGCAATCAAATTTATTAAAAAAATAATTTTAATATATATAAATTTATATATTATTTTTATATGCATATATATATTTTGCATATATATATATATATATATATATATATATATATATATATATATGTATGTGTGTTTGTGTGTGTGTTTATTAATAACTAAAAATATATGCATAAATTATAGTCTATCAAATATTTCTATATGTGAAAATATCCAATATTGTTAAACTGCATAATTATAACATAGTATTTATATTTATTGTGTAATATTATTTTTTTAAGTGCTAATTAAACACACCCAATAAGCTTTCAGCATTGGAGTTATGATACATCCGGTTATGGGGTATTACATAAGGGACGATCGACTTTTACAAATAGCAATAGCAGTGCCGAATTTATTCTTTTTAACGTATTGGTTGTTAGTAGAAAATATTTTGATTGTATTTATTATTATAATGATATAATAAATTCATATTTGGTATATTTAGTACCCTGTCAATCTCTTGAAACTATATAATAGTTTAGTTCCGGAATCTATGCGTTGGTTGTTAGTGAAATCTAGACACGAGGATGCTAAAAAAGTCATGAATAGAATTGCCCGTTACAACAATACCACGATTTCAGAGAATTTTGAAATAGAAAATGTTGACGTCGTTAGTTAAAATTTCAGATTAAGTCATCTTTTATTATTTATAAAGTCACCTTTTATTACTTATTGAGTTGTCATTTATCATGCAGTTGTATTTAGCGTACAGTTTTAAACTTGATTATTATAATTTAGATTTCTAAATAAATATCATTACTTTTGCATATATCTAAATTATAATAATTAAGTTAAAAACTGTAGTATACTACAAAAGAAATGAATTTTAAATATTAATTTACCATTATACACAATATATTCAATGAAAACATTAACTCAGATTGTTAAAGAAGATAACACGAATGCATCTTATTTTGATCTATTCAGGACACCAAATCTTAGAAAAAGGACGTTGATAATTTACTTCCATTGGTTAAAATACTTTATATAAATATATTACAATACATATTATAAAAATGTATACATGATATTAAATATATAATATATTATAAACTATAAGATATATATATATATATATATATATTACGATATGCATGTATATCGTAATATATATGTATGCCCTAATAAATTATTCTATTTGCAATAATTGTACATTAATTTAAATTGAATTTATTTACTTGAACATGCAAATTTGTCTTTTCACAATTACACTCGGAGTTATTATCAAAATAACTAAGATCAATTAAATAAAACATTAGTTGCGTGTAAACTAATTTAACATGCAATTACGCATGTAATAATACTTAAATGAGTGTGGAAATACATAATATCATTACATGAATATTAACACATATGTACTAATGTTCAATAATCATGAACTAACTATTTATACTTAAGTAATTATATTAAAGTAATTCATATTATTTAAGTATATATAATTAGAGTGATAGTTAATTTTTATAACTAATAATATTTTCAATATCTATATATTGTTTATGGACACGGAAATTATAACAAATCAAATATTGTCCAATTGTCACGATACTACGCAATGACTTCATTTAGCAGATGAGGTATTAACTATGCACACATACAATACAATGTGTACTGTGTTGTATACATATTTCAGTGGTATTAGACTAAATAAATATTTGAGAATACGATAAAAAAAGAACATATTATTTAAAAATAAGTTTTTTCGTGCACTAGAAAATATATCAGATTTTGGAAACACACATTGTTATAATGTATTATAACAATGTGTGTATAATACTATTATCTATGTGAACACAACGTATTCTAAATACACTTACTAATTTAAGTCATATACGGATTGAAAATGTTATTCACATATCCTAAACTTTATTAGCTTGTGATTGCATTTATATTGGATAAAAGTACTTATTGAGTTTAGACGTCTTTCCAGGGGAAATTAATGAGTAATGAAATGTTAATATGGGTTTTCCGGAATCTCATATACATTAATTCTAAATCAGGTGTATTTATCCATTGGTCTTAACATTGGACTATTTTTATAGCATGAATGTTTAATTTATTAATCTTAAGATCTCCTTAGACTCATCTCAAGGCTCTCCTTAAGACTCCCCATAAGACTTTTTAAGAGTCTCCTTAAAAAAATCTTAAGACAATAATACGTTAATCATTTATACTTTAGAAATAATCTAGTTTGCTTACATCGCGTTGACCATTAAACTGATCTGTTTGCAGGTTCACCGACAGTTTGATGTACTACGGTCTATCTTTAAATACGGCCGACATGAGCGGAAACCTCTACGTGAACTCTATACTCTCGGGAGCCGTAGAAATTCCGGCCAACTTGATCACCATCGTGTTGATGAGTTGGGCGGTAACCGGACGTAGATTGACTTGCGCTGGATCACTTATGGCCGCTGGAATATCTAGCTTCATCTGCATTCCATTCATTCTAAACGGTACGTATAAGTTAGATACATTCCGCTAGATAGCGTCGAAACATCATATTGTTGTAATTCAACGATATATAACTGCAGTTGTATAGGTCGACGATGTATTGATATCGGAATATTGTTTATTTTGAATAATTCATGTTCAAAATATGTATACATTTAAATGTTGGTAATGCATTTATACATAACAAATGTTATTTAAGTGAGTTCTACCACTTCATTATTTATTTATATATATATCTGGACAATGAGTGTCCATTTAGCGTCCAGTATCTAGTATATATCATGTTAGAATAACTATTTAGTAATTGTAATATAACGAAAAACTAATAGATGTGAATCAAAAATATTCAAAGTATGTTTATACACACCATGAATTATAGAAGCTACCGAAATACTCTCTATGTCAGATACTTATTGTTAAAACAACTATTTAAAGATGCTGGTAATTATGCAACATTATTTGCTATGTTGGGAAAGGGCTTTGTCACTATAGGATTTTCTGCCATCTACATCTTCTCTACAGAAATATTCCCAACCGAGGTTAGAATAATTGCCCAGTTTAATTGGAAATTTACATTGAAATTGACATATTATGTTATTTACGAGTAAAATAAGATTATTTTATAAATGTTTAAATAGATAAAGCATGAATATTATTTTATAAATGTTTAAATAGATAAAGCATGAATATATTTAGAATATATCCAAATTGACATAGAATATTAATTATAAC
Organism: Osedax frankpressi; assembly: GCA_964035775.1. Classification (NCBI taxonomy): domain Eukaryota; kingdom Metazoa; phylum Annelida; class Polychaeta; order Sabellida; family Siboglinidae; genus Osedax; species Osedax frankpressi. The sequence goes on from OZ038313.1 coordinate 26,794,888, forward strand.
ATAATATATTTTACTATAAATGATATTTATATCTCGATAAAAATGAGAATATAGTGATTGGAATTTATTAATAAATAATTAACATAATCTATAAAATAAAGAAAGTTTTTTAATTTGAATTAATTTCAAACATGTTCCAAATCATAAATAATTGAAACAACATCTACGCTAATTTGAATTATAGGTACGAAACATAGGTATGGGGTCATCATCGGTATTTGCTAGAATCAGTGGGATGATAGCACCTTTCATCGGAGGACCCATGGTTTGTAAATATCTATGACGAATATACACTTAATATTCCTGGTTCTACTAATATATAAATATATATAAAAATGAAAACTGATATTAATTATATACTAGTAGTTAACATTATCTTGTTAATATTAACAGATAGTATTGGAATTGTTCTGGTACTATAGATAACATTATTATTGTATTAACATTTATGAACGCTTAAATAATCTCAGAATGTATTTTTAGAATGATTCCTCTACACATTCCTCTATACAATAATTGTAATAATATATATAATAATATTTATCGTCCAGGTGAAAATTTGGAGGCCTTTGCCATATGTGATATTCGGAATGACTGCGACACTGTCTGGCCTTTGTTCCTTGGGACTACCGGAAACTCTGGGAGAGAGTATGTTGGACACTATAGAAGATGCAGAAAATTTTAAATCGTTAGAAAAATCATTATTCTCCATAATAAACATATTAATTTAACTAGACTTATATATTTAATTTTATATACTATAATAATAATATTATAGTAAACTTTATATTAGGATTATTTAAGAATAACATTATATTAAAAATGTTTTTCCTGTAGCACGAATAGTAATCATTATAAAATTATTTCCAGGAAATCTATAAAAAAGACGGAAGACAAGGAAATAAATTCAAAACATATTTGAGAATCTACGAGAATCTACTTGCAATTTACATCTTTAACAACCAATGCTTTTATACATTTTCTAATATTTTATTCGCCGACACCCGAATCCGGCAGCAGATTTATACTCAAAAATAAAAAAATTATATATGAAAGTATAATTTATTAAAGAAAGGCTAGCGCACCCTGTGACCGTTATTGTGTCTTTACAAACCAGCAAGGGGCGATATTAATACTAACTCGACTCAGACTAGATGATTACTGCGATGTGTGGGAGAGGTGTAGGGAAAGGTGTAGGGAGAGGTGTTGGGAGAGGTGTAGGGAGAGGTGTAGGGAGAGGTGTAGGGAGAGGTGTAGGGAGAGGTGTAGGGAGACGTTTAGGGAGAGGTGTAGGGAGAGGTGTAGGGAGAGGTGTAGGGAGAGGTGTAGGGAGAGGTGTAGGGAGAGGTGTAGGGAGAGGTGTAGGTAGAGGTGTAGGGAGAGGTGTAGGGATGAGTGGCGGAGTGTTCGAGGAGAAAGTGGATAATGCGGTTAGGAGAGGTCAATTAGTGACCATGGCACGATACTCTTTAGCCTAGGACTGAACTGGGCTGCGGCGATCAATGATTGGTTAGGAAGTGTTCGGGGAACAGACAATGAAAGCGGGTTTTTAAGGAGTGAAATGGACTCCTAAGAAAGCAGCGACTCGAGTCTGAGTAGGGCTGCGGATCTAGGCGAAGTCTCCCCGTTTCCCGAGCCCTTCACTTTAATATCCACCGATACAATCTGTATTATAATTGATACGGTCAGGGTCATCGGGGAGCATACGCAAGACGGCTAATGAACAGTCTTCAGTTACGATTGCCGGGAAACAATAAACGAGGAAGCCAACATTGAACATTTAAATGAGCAAAAAATACTTAGGCATTGAATGCTGCAATTGGATACTTTATTAGTAGAAAGTAAGGGTAACAGATTATTTAAGTAAATAATTAATGAGTTGAAAGTATTTAATTATTCTATAGTTTAAATGATTACAGAGTAGAAATTAAGGGATTTAATTAATCATTAAAAGAATAATTAATAAGTAGGAAGTATTTATTAATATATATCAGTAATTGATCTTTAAATAATAACACAAATTAATACTTAGTAAAGGTAATTGATTACTCAATTTTACAAATGAATATTTATGTATAAAAATATTTATGTATAATTGATTATAGAATATTCCAAATAAAAACTTATGAATAAAAAGTAATAACAGATCAATGAATATTCTATTAATAGAAATATTATGTATTTAGCTTTTATCTCACCTTAAGGTATTGAAATGAGATTTCTATGAAAATAAAGATTATCAATTATTAACTTTTAATTATAACTAATTAAATAAATTAATCCTTTAGTGATAAAACATTTACATATAGTTAATATCATTACAAATGCTATAATGCTGCTATTAAATCTGTAAATCGTTATATATCTGTAAATACCTGCCACAAACAATAAGTCTACCGATAAACTTGGTCCATATGCCCATTATCCAAATCTACTCATAACCTCCCACAGGCATTTAAGACCCACCTACATGTACATAAGCCACGCCTACCTGTCCGTCCCTATTGATGAAGAGCAATCCCTCGGTACTACTGTTCAAGGCCGCCGCGAAGACAATGCTATTCGAGACCCTCTGAGACGCGATCAAAGGAGAAGCATTCTCCATGTCGAACACAAACGCATCTCCGTACTTTGTAATCATGTAAACCAAGCCGAGTTTGGTGGAGCACTGATCATAGAGAGGGCGTGGTTTAGGGGCGTGGTTTGGGGGCGTGGTTAGAAAAAGCATTGAGTGATAGAGAGGGTGTGTCTGAGAAGAGCATTGAGGGGTGGAGAGGGCGTGGTAGGTTGATTATATGTGGATGGAAGTAGCATGGCTATTAGATGACTTTGCTGTGAAAGGGCATGGTAAGTAGAGAACCTAGTGGCGGAGATGGGCGTGGTTAAAGGATCACCGAGGGGCGTGGTTAATATAGAACTTAGGTGGGGAAGTAGAATAGTTAGTGTTGTATTGAAGAAGGAATTGGGCGTGGTTATTGTTGTAATTAGGAGGTAGGGGTGTATTTAGTAGAAATCGGATGAGATGGGTGATTTGAGTGTGTTACTGAGAGAAGATATGGGAGAATTAGTATTTCAATGTGCCTGGACAGTGGTTAGAGGTGCAGAGAGATACACACTGAGAGACTCACCTGTATGGTGAGAGGGAAGTCATATAATCCCTGGTTGGTGAAGGTGGTCAGTTTGAACGTGTCAAACCGCGTGGACAGTGCATAGTTACCTTTTCTATGGGGCTCCAATTCCACAATATCAATCTGTACAGGTCAGAGGTCAATAGAAATGATATAACTTATAAGTGATAAGATAGTACCTCTACTACTCCCAACTTCATCATACCCATCACTACTATTTTTTCCACTACTACCACCACTACTAATCACACCTACAAAACCCCCTCTAGTATTAAGACTACTACATCCACCTATCTACAATATACCATAGTACTCCTGTATATATTGTATTAAACAAAGAAATATGTAGATTCAAAATAATTTATGAAAACAGGCATATGTGTGTGTGTGTATGTTGTCTGTGTATGAGTAAATGTATGTGTATCTATGAGTGTGTGTATTTGTGTCTATCTATATTTTTATATATGTGTGTGTGTGTGTGTGTGTGTGTGTGTGTGTGAGTGAGCGTGAAGAATTTAACATATCGCTAAATGTTCTACAATGTGTTTACGAATAAAAAAGAACGATATAGTAAAATATAAAATAAAAGTAATATAGCTTGACTAGGTAAGTGTAAGTGTAAGTGTAAGTGTTATAAAATATAGGGCAGGTGATTACTTCCACCTAAGCAAGAAGCTTTTCAGCCTGCGCTAAAACATATAAGTGACAACGGAGGGGGATAACAGTTTTTGGGAAGGTGGTTCCATTTATTTGGAGCCAGGAGGCAAAAACTTTTATAACCAACCAAATTTAATGACGTGGGAGTTAGAGAAAGGCTTGTGAGGTGAGAAGATCGTAATTTTCTGAAATTTGTCTTCATATTTAGTACTTGTCTTAAGTTGTGTGGTTGGTCATAAGTCAGAGTTTTCTTTAATATGGTTAGTAGTTTATAGTCGATGGAGTTAGCAGTTGTCATCCAGTTTAATCGTAATCTTAAGTCCGTAATGTTTGTAGTGTAGTCATATTTTTTGAGTTTGTAAATTAGTTGGATACTTCTGTTAATAATTGCGTCAAGTCTTTTAAGTGTAGTCTTAGTCTGTCCAGTGAGTAAAGTATTGCAATTGTTTAGTCGAGATAGTATAAATATGTAAGTAAAGTGGCAGTGTTTTTATTTATATAAGTTGTATAAATGATAGGTAGGGGTCTGTTTCAGTGAAAGAATGTATTGGTGAAAGTTTAATTTGTTGTAAAATTTGACTCCAAGATATTTTATCGAGTCAGATGTTTTTATCGGCATGTCATTTATGCAAATCATTGGAAATGCGGGTTCTGTATTTATTTTAGCAGTGGATATATTGATGAGTTATGTTTTAGTAGTAATAGTTATTATCAGCCAGTTATGTAAGTCAATAAGACAGTTCTGTAGTTGATCTGTTGAGTCTATGTTAGAGTGTAATTCAATATCATCGGAATAATGATTATAATTTATGTTTGGATATTTATTAAATATATGTTGAATGGGAGTTAAAAATGTAGTGCATGTTATGGGGGAAAGTACGGATTTTTGCGGAACTCCGTACTTTATTGGATGTTGGATCGATGAAATTAAATTATCAATTTTGATAGAAAAACGTCTGTTTAATAAAAACTTCTTAAACCATAAGAGAGATATTGATTTAGTCCTATATTTTGCAATCTGTCTATTATAGTGTTAAAGTCAATTATACCGAATGCCAAGGATAAGCCAAGTAGTATTAGTTGTTGGGTTTGGTATTGTCCAGTGAAGTGTATATATCGTCAAAAAGTGAAACTAGGGTCATTTCAGTACTATGTCCTTGTCGGAAAACATTTCGTCTATCGTCAAGTAAGTTATATTTAGTCAAGTAAGAAATAAATTGTTTGTAGACTATCTTTTCTAATATGCTGGCTAGAAGACGTATTTAAGAAATAGGCCTATAATTGCAAAGTTTAGTTTTATCGAGTTTAAGTTTTTGTAGTAATGCAGTAATTAATGAATGTTTAAGTAAGTCAGGTATTGTTCCGTAAGTCGGTGATTCAGCAATTATTATTTTAAATAAAGGAACTAATGTTGATGAAATTGATTTAGTTATAGTCAAAGGTCATTAGGAGGTCATTAGGAGAGGGTTTTTGGCTGTAACAATTAAGTTGTATATCTCAGTTATAGTCGGGAGGTTAAAAGTAGATAGTACAGTATTTGTAGTCATGTATTTCTGTTAGGTCAAGTTAGTTATCTTATCTATGGTCAATTAATCGTATAAATTGTCTATTTTATCAATGAATTAGTTTGCAAAGTTATAAACAATACATCTGTTGGTAAGTCAGGTTTATGTGTAGTGTAAGTGTTATAGAGTTATTTATAGTCTTTAGAGTTAGTTTCGATTATGTTTTTAATGTAGTTAATTTAATTATATTTTAAAGCTTTCCTGTATATCGTACGTGCGGTTACTAGTTGTGATAGATTAAATGAGGATGGGTTTGAAGTGTAATTTCTGTTGTATTTTCTAAAATTTTGCTTAGCTTTGCTTAATGTGGAATTAAAACAAGGTGAATTTGTGTGTATCGAAAAATACTTGGTTTTAGTCGGAGCATGTTTGTCAATTAGGTTTCAATGAGGTGTAAAGTGTTTTTACGGTAATGTCATTATCTTGCATGGAATGTATTAGGTCAAATAAGAATGAGTTATATTTATTAAGAGATCTATATGTCTTAAGTCTTCTGTCCGTCTAAGTTTATTGATATTAATATGGCTGTCAATTACATAATGTTCTGCTAGAAAAGTCGATCGTGTAATTTGGTTAATTAAGATCGAGGAAGATAGTGTAAGTATAATGTGTATGTGTGTGTGTGTGTGTGTGTGTGTGTGTGTGTATGTGTGTGTATGTGTATGTGTGTGTGTGTATGTGTGTGTATGTGTATATATGTATATGTGTATGTGTGTGTATGTGTGTGTGTGTAAGTATAATGTGTATGTGTATGTATGTATGTGTGTGTGTATGTTTGTCTGTGTGTGTGTATGTGTGTATGTATGTGTATGTATGTGTGTATGTGTGTTTATGGGTGTGTATGTGTATATGTGTGTTTGTGGGAATGTATTACATACCCATAAACACATAACTTACATACTATGTAAGTGTGTGCGTGTGTGTGTGTGTATTTAAGTATGTGTGTGAGTGTATGTGTATGTGTATGTATGTGTGTGTGTGTATGTAAGTGTGTGTGTGTGCGTGTATGTGTATATGTGTATTTGTGGGTATGTAAGTGTGTATGCATGGATATATGTATGTATGTATATGTATTGTATGTGTGTGTGTGTGTCCGTGTTTGTTTCTATGTGTATGTGTGTATGTGTGTTTATGGGTATTTAAGTGTGTGCATGTGTGTGTGTATGTGTATATGTGTGTTTGTGGGTATGTAAGTGTGTATGTGTGGATATATGTATGTATGTATGTATGTATGTGTATCTGTATTTGTTTCTATGTGTATGTGTGTGTGTGTATGTGTGTGTGTGTGTATGTTTGTATCTATGTTTATATGTGTATGTGGTTATATAAGTGTGTATGCATATTTGTTGTATATGTGTGTGTGTATATATGTATATGTGTGTGTGTGTGTGTGTGTGTGTGTCTGCGTGTGTGTGTGTATATGTGTATGTTTGTATCTATGTTTATATGTGTGTGTGGTTATATGAGTGTATGCGTGTGTTTATGTGTATTTGTTGTATGTGTGTGTGTATATATGTGTGTGTGTGTGTGTATGTGTGTGTGTATATGTATGTGTGTGTGTTTGTACTAGAATGGATGTTGATATCAAGCATTCAATATAATTTCCAAGATAAGTATAAAAAACCTACTAGTATGTATTTCCATAGGCATGTTTATTCCTGCGTCACTCGGTAAGCCCCATCCATTAGTACCCATTCCGTAGGACTCATTCTGGCCCATGTTAAATACAAGTAGATTTGTGTTGTTTTAGTGAGTTTTAGCCCATAATCATATTGAAGTAGTGTGGCATGGGAAGCAGTCCCGTGAATTTGGTAAGACGATCCATTAACTATCTAATAATACAATTGTAATATGAATTATATAGATATGTCTATATATATATCCTAATAGCAGACATACATATATATATATATATATATATATATATATATATATATATACATATAATATGATATATATATATATATATACATAAATGACATATGTTCAAAAATCTGATAATCTAATTAGTACAATTATTCTTTGATTATCTTTAATAGATAATACTTGTTTAGTTTGAGTTAAAATGATATGTGACAATGGATTCTACCTCTAGAACAATGATCAAATAAGACAATAACATTGATATTATTAGTATATAGAATTTACAACATTTATAAACCTAAATAGAAATTGGATTCCAGCAAATTATCCAGATATTTATTGAATTGCATAATTATTTTTACATTATTTTGTTTGCTGAGATGATCAAAATAATAGTATCAATATTTGTCTTACAAAATATTGAATTCCACTAAGCTGACCAAAAGAATGGTGCAATGGTTTTATAAAATCATTTCGAGTAAAGTAGAGTTGGTTAACCTTAAAGAAATTATGCAATGCAAAAAATGAAAATACCTGGATTATTTGCTGAGTGGTTCTACTAAATACAAAGTTTTTATTGACCTATGAGCAACTGTATAATTTCATTTAGCAATGAAAACAAGGTTATACAATTGTAGTTGTACAATTGTAGTGTTAGAGATTTTATCCGGGTACTTCCAAATAGTAGATTACACAACAAATATAGATACGATAAAATAAAATTGCAATCAACTATATACTTGAGTAAGTCATTCTTTCACAAATGAATTCGTTGATGTTGGTAAACAATTCGAAATTTGCACCTTCTGGAAGTGTAGCTTACCTTGCCTATGTTAGACTTGAAGTCCCTGCCGGAGAGGCAAAGAACAGTGGATTCGTGTGGGTTACCGGCAAATCTATAATTGGTGAATATGACGGCGTGGGCACTAATGCGTTGTAGACACTCATTCAGGCCAGAGTACAGCTGCACAAAGCCCTGGATACACTGTGAGTGAGGAGGTAGAAGAAATGTGAGTAAAGGAGGTGAGTACAGCTGCACAAAGCCCTGGATACACTGCGAGTGAGGAGGTAGAAGAAATGTGAGTAAAGGAGGTGAGTACGGTTGTATAAAGCCCTGGATGCACTGTGAGTGAGGAGGTAGAAGAAATGTGAGTAAAGGAGGTGAGTACGGTTGTACAAAGCCCTGGATACACTGCGAGTGAGGAGGTAGAAGAAATGTGAGTAAAGGAGGTGAGTACGGCTTCACAAGGCCCTGGATACACTGCGAGTGATGAGGTAGAAGAAATGTGAGTAAAGGAGGTGAGTACGGTTGTACAAAGTCCTGGATACACTGTGAGTGAGGAAGATACAAATTGAGAGTAATTACTCGAGTACTTAGATCAACTGAAGACAGAGTATGGTGTACTAAGATAGGAAGGTTGTATTATAGAAAAATAATTAGATACATAGGGTTGAAAGAATAATCATGGTTATGTTATTGTTTGTTATTGTTATTAGTTTGTTATTGTTTAAATAGAAAATAAGGAGGCACATTTGAATAAATAAAAGATATAGAATTATATAAATAGAGTTTGGTTAAAAATACACATAAATTTACAAAATTGATATATCCTTAATTATCAAATTAAAGGAATATCTATTATTATATTTAGTTGAATCAATCAACTTAATATTGTATATAAAAAGCTAAAATAATAATGTTTGATCAACTAATACTCAGAAATGAATAAACACACTCTAATATTCTCTATTTGATATAAAAACATATTAAGTTATGTTAAGCGTAAACAAACGCTATCGTAACACACAGTAACGGACCAATAGCCTATCTGTATGTTGTTGGGTGAGGTGTGGAGGGCGGGTAGTGGAGGGCGGGTAGTGGAGGGCGGGTAGTGGAGGGCGGGTAGTGGAGGGCGGGTAGTGGAGGGCGGGTAGTGGAGGGCGAGTAGTGAAGATTGGGGGTGAATCAGATAGTGCAAGTAGCCAGCATTACTTAAACATAAACCAGTTACCAGGGGGAGCTGTATTGCGGGTGTTTACTGCGGGTGTTTACTGCGGGTGTTTACTGCGGGTGTTTACTGCGGGTGTTTATTGCGGGTGTTTACTGCGGGTGTTTACTGCGGGTGTTTACCGCGGATGTTTACTGCGAGTGTTTACTGCGGGTGTTTACTGCGGGTGTTTATTGCGGGTGTTTATTGCGGGTGTTTACTGCGGGTGTTTACTGCGGGTGTTTACCGCGGGTGTTTACCGCGGGTGTTTACTGCGGGTGTTTACTGCGGGTGTTTACTGCGGGTGTTTACTGCGGGTGTTTACTGCGGGTGTTTACTGCGGGTGTTTACTGCGGGTGTTTACTGCGGGTGTTTACTGCGGGTGTTTACTGCGGGTGTTTACTGCGGGTGTTTACTGCGGGTGTTTACTGCGGGTGTTTACTGCGGGTGTTTACTGCGGGTGTTTACTGCGGGTGTTTACTGCGGGTGTTTACTGCGGGTGTTTACTGCGGGTGTTTACTACGGGTGTTTACTGAGGGTGTTTACCGCGGGTGTTTACCGCGGGTGTTTACTGCGGGTGTTTACTGCGGGTGTTTACTGCGGGTGTTTACTGAGGGTGTTTACCGCGGGTGTTTACCGCGGGTGTTTACTGAGGGTGTTTACTGAGGGTGTTTACTGCGGGTGTTTACTGAGGGTGTTTACTGAGGGTGTTTACCGCGAGTGTTTACTGCGGGTGTTTACTGAGGGTGTTTACTGCGGGTGTTTACTGCGGGTGTTTACTGCGGGTGTTTACTGCGGGTGTTTACTGCTGGTGTTTACTGCGGGTGTTTACTGCGGGTGTTTACCGCGGGTGTTTACCGCGGGTGTTTACTGCGGGTGTTTACTACGGGTGTTTACTGCGGGTGTTTACTGAGGGTGTTTACTGAGGGTGTTTACTGAGGGTGTTTACTGCGGGTGTTTACTGCGGGTGTTTACTGCGGGTGTTTACTGCGGGTGTTTACTGCGGGTGTTTACTGCGGGTGTTTATTGCGGGTGTTTATTGCGGGTGTTTACTGCGGGTGTTTACTGCGGGTGTTTACTGATGTTGTTTACTGCGGGTGTTTACTGCGGGTGTTTACTGCGGGTGTTTACTGCGGGTGTTTACTGCGGGTGTTTACTGCGGGTGTTTACTGCGGGTGTTTACTGCGGGTGTTTACCGCGAGTGTTTACTGCGGGTGTTTACTGCGGGTGTTTACTGCGGGTGTTTACTGCGGGTGTTTACTGCGGGTGTTTACTGCGGGTGTTTACTGCGGGTGTTTACTGCGGGTGTTTACTGCGGGTGTTTACCGCGGGTGTTTACTGCGGGTGTTTACTGCGGGTGTTTACTGCGGGTGTGTACCGCGGGTGTTTACCGCGGGTGTTTACTGAGGGTGTTTACTGCGGGTGTTTACTGCGGGTGTTTACTGCGGGTGTTTACTGAGGGTGTTTACTGCGGGTGTTTACTGAGGGTGTTTACTGCGGGTGTTTACTGCGGGTGTTTACTGCGGGTGTTTACTGAGGGTGTTTACTGCGGGTGTTTACTGCGGGTGTTTACTGCGGGTGTTTATTGCGGGTGTTTACTGCGGGTGTTTACTACGGGTGTTTACTGCGGGTGTTTACTGCGGGTGTTTACTGCGGGTGTTTACTGCGGGTGTTTACTGCGGGTGTTTACCGCGGGTGTTTACTGCGGGTGTTTACCGCGGGTGTTTACCGCGGGTGTTTACCGCGGGTGTTTACTGTGGGTGTTTACTGCGGGTGTTTACTGCGGGTGTTTACTGCGGGTGTTTACTGCGGGTGTTTACTGTGGGTGTTTACTGCGGGTGTTTACTATGGGTTTTTACTGCGGGAGTTTACTGCGGGTGTTTACTACGGGTGTTTACTACGGGTGTTTACTGCGGGTGTTTACTATGGGTGTTTACTGCGGGTGTTTACTGCGGGTGTTTACTGCGGGTGTTTACTGCGGGTGTTTACTGCGGGTGTTTACTACGGGTGTTTACTGCGGGTGTTTACCGCGGGTGTTTACTGCGGGTGTTTACTGCGGGTGTTTACTGCGGGTGTTTACTACGGGTGTTTACTGCGGGTGTTTACTGCGGGTGTTTACTGCGGGTGTTTACTGCGGGTGTTTACTGCGGGTGTTTCCTACGGGTGTTTACTGCGGGTGTTTACCGCGGGTGTTTACTGCGGGTGTTTACTATGGGTGTTTACTGCGGGTGTTTACTGCGGGTGTTTACTACGGGTGTTTACTACGGGTGTTTACTGCGGGTGTTTACTATGGGTGTTTACCGCGGGTGTTTACCGCGGGTGTTTACCGCGGGTGTTTACTGCGGGTGTTTACTGCGGGTGTTTACTGCGGGTGTTTACTGCGGGTGTTTACTGCGGGTGTTTACTGCGGGTGTTTACTGCGGGTGTTTACTGCGGGTGTTTACAGAGGGTGTTTACTGCGGGTGTTTACTGCGGGTGTTTACTGCGGGTGTGTACTGCGGGTGTTTACTATGGGTGTTTACTGCGGGTGTTTACTGCGGGTGTTTACTGCGGGTGTTTACTGCGGGTGTTTACTGCGGGTGTTTACTGCGGGTGTTTACTGCTGGTGTTTACTGCGGGTGTTTACTGCGGGTGTTTACTGCGGGTGTTTACTGCGGGTGTTTACTGCGGGTGTTTACTGCGGGTGTTTACTGCGGGTGTTTACTGCGGGTGTTTACTGCGGGTGTTTACTGCGGGTGTTTACTACGGGTGTTTACTGAGGGTGTTTACTGCGGGTGTTTACTGAGGGTGTTTACTGCGGGTGTTTACTGAGGGTGTTTACTGCGGGTGTTTACTGCGGGTGTTTACTGCGGGTGTTTACTGAGGGTGTTTACTGAGGGTGTTTACCGCGAGTGTTTACTGCGGGTGTTTACTGAGGGTGTTTACTGCGGGTGTTTACTGCGGGTGTTTACTGCGGGTGTTTACTGCGGGTGTTTACTGCTGGTGTTTACTGCGGGTGTTTACTGCGGGTGTTTACCGCGGGTGTTTACCGCGGGTGTTTACTGCGGGTGTTTACTACGGGTGTTTACTGCGGGTGTTTACTGAGGGTGTTTACTGAGGGTGTTTACTGAGGGTGTTTACTGCGGGTGTTTACTGCGGGTGTTTACTGCTGGTGTTTACTGCGGGTGTTTACTGCGGGTGTTTACTGCGGGTGTTTACTGCGGGTGTTTACTGCTGGTGTTTACTGCGGGTGTTTACTGCGGGTGTTTACTGCGGGTGTTTACTGCGGGTGTTTACTGCGGGTGTTTACTGCGGGTGTTTACTGCGGGTGTTTACTGCGGGTGTTTACTGCGGGTGTTTACTGCGGGTGTTTACTACGGGTGTTTACTGAGGGTGTTTACTGCGGGTGTTTACTGAGGGTGTTTACTGCGGGTGTTTACTGAGGGTGTTTACTGCGGGTGTTTACTGCGGGTGTTTACTGCGGGTGTTTACTGAGGGTGTTTACTGAGGGTGTTTACCGCGAGTGTTTACTGCGGGTGTTTACTGAGGGTGTTTACTGCGGGTGTTTACTGCGGGTGTTTACTGCGGGTGTTTACTGCGGGTGTTTACTGCTGGTGTTTACTGCGGGTGTTTACTGCGGGTGTTTACCGCGGGTGTTTACCGCGGGTGTTTACTGCGGGTGTTTACTACGGGTGTTTACTGCGGGTGTTTACTGAGGGTGTTTACTGAGGGTGTTTACTGAGGGTGTTTACTGCGGGTGTTTACTGCGGGTGTTTACTGCGGGTGTTTACTGCGGGTGTTTACTGCGGGTGTTTACTGCGGGTGTTTATTGCGGGTGTTTATTGCGGGTGTTTACTGCGGGTGTTTACTGCGGGTGTTTACTGATGTTGTTTACTGCGGGTGTTTACTGCGGGTGTTTACTGCGGGTGTTTACTGCGGGTGTTTACTGCGGGTGTTTACTGCGGGTGTTTACTGCGGGTGTTTACTGCGGGTGTTTACCGCGAGTGTTTACTGCGGGTGTTTACTGCGGGTGTTTACTGCGGGTGTTTACTGCGGGTGTTTACTGCGGGTGTTTACTGCGGGTGTTTACTGCGGGTGTTTACTGCGGGTGTTTACTGCGGGTGTTTACCGCGGGTGTTTACTGCGGGTGTTTACTGCGGGTGTTTACTGCGGGTGTGTACCGCGGGTGTTTACTGAGGGTGTTTACTGCGGGTGTTTACTGCGGGTGTTTACTGCGGGTGTTTACTGAGGGTGTTTACTGCGGGTGTTTACTGAGGGTGTTTACTGCTGGTGTTTACTGCGGGTGTTTACTGCGGGTGTTTACTGCGGGTGTTTACTGCGGGTGTTTACTGCGGGTGTTTACTGCGGGTGTTTACTGCGGGTGTTTACTGCGGGTGTTTACTGCGGGTGTTTACTGCGGGTGTTTACTACGGGTGTTTACTGAGGGTGTTTACTGCGGGTGTTTACTGAGGGTGTTTACTGCGGGTGTTTACTGAGGGTGTTTACTGCGGGTGTTTACTGCGGGTGTTTACTGCGGGTGTTTACTGCGGGTGTTTACTGCTGGTGTTTACTGCGGGTGTTTACTGCGGGTGTTTACTGCGGGTGTTTACTGCGGACGTTTACTGCGGGTGTTTACTGCGGGTGTTTACTGCGGGTGTTTACTGCGGGTGTTTACTGCGGGTGTTTACTGAGGGTGTTTACTGAGGGTGTTTACCGCGAGTGTTTACTGCGGGTGTTTACTGAGGGTGTTTACTGCGGGTGTTTACTGCGGGTGTTTACTGCGGGTGTTTACTGCGGGTGTTTACTGCTGGTGTTTACTGCGGGTGTTTACTGCGGGTGTTTACCGCGGGTGTTTACCGCGGGTGTTTACTGCGGGTGTTTACTACGGGTGTTTACTGCGGGTGTTTACTGAGGGTGTTTACTGAGGGTGTTTACTGAGGGTGTTTACTGCGGGTGTTTACTGCGGGTGTTTACTGCGGGTGTTTACTGCGGGTGTTTACTGCGGGTGTTTACTGCGGGTGTTTATTGCGGGTGTTTATTGCGGGTGTTTACTGCGGGTGTTTACTGCGGGTGTTTACTGATGTTGTTTACTGCGGGTGTTTACTGCGGGTGTTTACTGCGGGTGTTTACTGCGGGTGTTTACTGCGGGTGTTTACTGCGGGTGTTTACTGCGGGTGTTTACTGCGGGTGTTTACCGCGAGTGTTTACTGCGGGTGTTTACTGCGGGTGTTTACTGCGGGTGTTTACTGCGGGTGTTTACTGCGGGTGTTTACTGCGGGTGTTTACTGCGGGTGTTTACTGCGGGTGTTTACTGCGGGTGTTTACCGCGGGTGTTTACTGCGGGTGTTTACTGCGGGTGTTTACTGCGGGTGTGTACCGCGGGTGTTTACCGCGGGTGTTTACTGAGGGTGTTTACTGCGGGTGTTTACTGCGGGTGTTTACTGCGGGTGTTTACTGAGGGTGTTTACTGCGGGTGTTTACTGAGGGTGTTTACTGCGGGTGTTTACTGCGGGTGTTTACTGCGGGTGTTTACTGAGGGTGTTTACTGCGGGTGTTTACTGCGGGTGTTTACTGCGGGTGTTTATTGCGGGTGTTTACTGCGGGTGTTTACTACGGGTGTTTACTGCGGGTGTTTACTGCGGGTGTTTACTGCGGGTGTTTACTGCGGGTGTTTACTGCGGGTGTTTACTACGGGTGTTTACTGCGGGTGTTTACTGCGGGTGTTTACTGCGGGTGTTTACTGCGGGTGTTTACTACGGGTGTTTACTGCGGGTGTTTACTGCGGGTGTTTACCGCGGGTGTTTACCGCGGGTGTTTACCGCGGGTGTTTACTGTGGGTGTTTACTGCGGGTGTTTACTGCGGGTGTTTACTGCGGGTGTTTACTGCGGGTGTTTACTGTGGGTGTTTACTGCGGGTGTTTACTATGGGTTTTTACTGCGGGAGTTTACTGCGGGTGTTTACTACGGGTGTTTACTACGGGTGTTTACTGCGGGTGTTTACTATGGGTGTTTACTGCGGGTGTTTACTGCGGGTGTTTACTGCGGGTGTTTACTGCGGGTGTTTACTGCGGGTGTTTACTACGGGTGTTTACTGCGGGTGTTTACCGCGGGTGTTTACTGCGGGTGTTTACTGCGGGTGTTTACTGCGGGTGTTTACTACGGGTGTTTACTGCGGGTGTTTACTGCGGGTGTTTACTGCGGGTGTTTACTG
This sequence comes from Osedax frankpressi, assembly GCA_964035775.1. Classification (NCBI taxonomy): domain Eukaryota; kingdom Metazoa; phylum Annelida; class Polychaeta; order Sabellida; family Siboglinidae; genus Osedax; species Osedax frankpressi. The sequence continues at coordinate 26,810,279 of OZ038313.1, forward strand.
CGGGTGTTTACTGCGGGTGTTTCCTACGGGTGTTTACTGCGGGTGTTTACCGCGGGTGTTTACTGCGGGTGTTTACTATGGGTGTTTACTGCGGGTGTTTACTGCGGGTGTTTACTACGGGTGTTTACTACGGGTGTTTACTGCGGGTGTTTACTATGGGTGTTTACCGCGGGTGTTTACCGCGGGTGTTTACCGCGGGTGTTTACTGCGGGTGTTTACTGCGGGTGTTTACTGCGGGTGTTTACTGCGGGTGTTTACTGCGGGTGTTTACTGCGGGTGTTTACTGCGGGTGTTTACTGCGGGTGTTTACAGAGGGTGTTTACTGCTGGTGTTTACTGCGGGTGTTTACTGCGGGTGTTTACCGCGGGTGTTTACCGCGGGTGTTTACTGCGGGTGTTTACTACGGGTGTTTACTGCGGGTGTTTACTGAGGGTGTTTACTGAGGGTGTTTACTGAGGGTGTTTACTGCGGGTGTTTACTGCGGGTGTTTACTGCGGGTGTTTACTGCGGGTGTTTACTGCGGGTGTTTACTGCGGGTGTTTATTGCGGGTGTTTATTGCGGGTGTTTACTGCGGGTGTTTACTGCGGGTGTTTACTGATGTTGTTTACTGCGGGTGTTTACTGCGGGTGTTTACTGCGGGTGTTTACTGCGGGTGTTTACTGCGGGTGTTTACTGCGGGTGTTTACTGCGGGTGTTTACTGCGGGTGTTTACCGCGAGTGTTTACTGCGGGTGTTTACTGCGGGTGTTTACTGCGGGTGTTTACTGCGGGTGTTTACTGCGGGTGTTTACTGCGGGTGTTTACTGCGGGTGTTTACTGCGGGTGTTTACTGCGGGTGTTTACCGCGGGTGTTTACTGCGGGTGTTTACTGCGGGTGTTTACTGCGGGTGTGTACCGCGGGTGTTTACCGCGGGTGTTTACTGAGGGTGTTTACTGAGGGTGTTTACTGCGGGTGTTTACTGCGGGTGTTTACTGCGGGTGTTTACTGCGGGTGTTTACTACGGGTGTTTACTGCGGGTGTTTACTGCGGGTGTTTACCGCGGGTGTTTACCGCGGGTGTTTACCGCGGGTGTTTACTGTGGGTGTTTACTGCGGGTGTTTACTGCGGGTGTTTACTGCGGGTGTTTACTGCGGGTGTTTACTGTGGGTGTTTACTGCGGGTGTTTACTATGGGTTTTTACTGCGGGAGTTTACTGCGGGTGTTTACTACGGGTGTTTACTACGGGTGTTTACTGCGGGTGTTTACTATGGGTGTTTACTGCGGGTGTTTACTGCGGGTGTTTACTGCGGGTGTTTACTGCGGGTGTTTACTGCGGGTGTTTACTACGGGTGTTTACTGCGGGTGTTTACCGCGGGTGTTTACTGCGGGTGTTTACTGCGGGTGTTTACTGCGGGTGTTTACTACGGGTGTTTACTGCGGGTGTTTACTGCGGGTGTTTACTGCGGGTGTTTACTGCGGGTGTTTACTGCGGGTGTTTCCTACGGGTGTTTACTGCGGGTGTTTACCGCGGGTGTTTACTGCGGGTGTTTACTATGGGTGTTTACTGCGGGTGTTTACTGCGGGTGTTTACTACGGGTGTTTACTACGGGTGTTTACTGCGGGTGTTTACTATGGGTGTTTACCGCGGGTGTTTACCGCGGGTGTTTACCGCGGGTGTTTACTGCGGGTGTTTACTGCGGGTGTTTACTGCGGGTGTTTACTGCGGGTGTTTACTGCGGGTGTTTACTGCGGGTGTTTACTGCGGGTGTTTACTGCGGGTGTTTACAGAGGGTGTTTACTGCGGGTGTTTACTGCGGGTGTTTACTGCGGGTGTGTACTGCGGGTGTTTACTATGGGTGTTTACTGCGGGTGTTTACTGCGGGTGTTTACTGCGGGTGTTTACTGCGGGTGTTTACTGCGGGTGTTTACTGCGGGTGTTTACTGCTGGTGTTTACTGCGGGTGTTTACTGCGGGTGTTTACTGCGGGTGTTTACTGCGGGTGTTTACTGCGGGTGTTTACTGCGGGTGTTTACTGCGGGTGTTTACTGCGGGTGTTTACTGCGGGTGTTTACTGCGGGTGTTTACTGCGGGTGTTTACTGCGGGTGTTTACTGCGGGTGTTTACTGCGGGTGTTTACTGCGGGTGTTTACTGCGGGTGTTTACAGAGGGTGTTTACTGCGGGTGTTTACTGCGGGTGTTTACTGCGGGTGTGTACTGCGGGTGTTTACTATGGGTGTTTACTGCGGGTGTTTACTGCGGGTGTTTACTGCGGGTGTTTACTGCGGGTGTTTACTGAGGGTGTTTACTGCGGGTGTTTACTGAGGGTGTTTACTGCGGGTGTTCACCGCGGGTGTTTACTGCGGGTGTTTACTGCGGGTGTTTACTGCGGGTGTTTACTATGGGTGTTTACTGCGGGTGTTTACTGAGGGTGTTTACTGCGGGTGTTTACCGCGGGTGTTTACTGCGGGTGTTTACTGCGGGTGTTTACTACGGGTGTTTACTGCGGGTGTTTACTGAGGGTGTTTACTGCGGGTGTTTACTGCTGGTGTTTACTGCGGGTGTTTACTGAGGGTGTTTACTGCGGGTGTTTACTGAGGGTGTTTACTGCGGGTGTTCACCGCGGGTGTTTACTGCGGGTGTTTACTGCGGGTGTTTACTGCGGGTGTTTACTATGGGTGTTTACTGCGGGTGTTTACTGAGGGTGTTTACTGCGGGTGTTTACTGCGGGTGTTTACTGCGGGTGTTTACTGCGGGTGTTTACTGCGGGTGTTTACTGCGGGTGTTTACTGCGGGTGTTTACTGCGGGTGTTTACTGCGGGTGTTTACTTCGGGTGTTTACTGCGGGTTTTACTGCGGGTGTTTACTATGGGTGTTTACTGCGGGTGTGTACTGCGGGTGTTTACTATGGGTGTTTACTGCGGGTGTTTACTACGGGTGTTTACTGCGGGTGTTTACCGCGGGTGTTTACTGCGGGTGTTTACTGCGGGTGTTTACTGCGGGTGTTTACTGCGGGTGTTTACCGCGGGTGTTTACCGCGGGTGTTTACTGCGGGTGTTTACTATGGGTTTTTACTGCGGGAGTTTACTGCGGGTGTTTACTACGGGTGTTTACTGCGGGTGTTTACTATGGGTGTTTACTGCGGGTGTTTACTACGGGTGTTTACTGCGGGTGTTTACTGCGGGTGTTTACTGCGGGTGTTTACTGCGGGTGTTTACTGCGGGTGTTTACTGCGGGTGTTTACTGCGGGTGTTTACTACGGGTGTTTACTGCGGGTGTTTACCGCGGGTGTTTACTGCGGGTGTTTACCGCGGGTGTTTACTGCGGGTGTTTACTATGGGTGTTTACTGCGGGTGTTTACTGCGGGTGTTTACTACGGGTGTTTACTACGGGTGTTTACTGCGGGTGTTTACTATGGGTGTTTACTGCGGGTGTTTACTACGGGTGTTTACTGCGGGTGTTTACTATGGGTGTTTACTGCGGGTCGTATAAACACTATATCTCGAAGAGGATACACACACCTGCGCTGTTATGCAATAACTCATTAGAAAGACAGGCCAATAATGCATATACGCTGGTATGATAATGTAGCAGTTTACGAGATATATTTTGGGAACCGTCAGTATTTATTACGATAGGATTGAGAGAAATATCAGAGAAATATATTAGAGAGAAATGGCATAGAAAATTATCATATAGAAATGTCTGAACAGAGAAATTTCATAGATAAATATCTAATGGAAATCTCATCACTATTGCCATTAGAAGCAAATTGATATATATTTAAATTATATAATTATATCCTAAATTAAGACAAAATAAAATCTAAAAAGACATAGAAAGATTAGTGTTCCTAATAACAATTAATATTGAATCTTATCTACAAACAATGATACATACATTAAGATGAACTTTGGTCTAGAAACAGATTACAACTAACATCGGTGAAAGGCTGTAGTGAACACAACGCGAACCAGTTCATATTTGCATCGCATTTGTAGGCGGTAATCTCAGATGGAGCTCCGCATTCTCTAGCAAACACCCGGTGAGGGGTGCTGAACCCTATTCGGTGGTGAGTTAGGTGAATTGGTGATCTCATAAAGGGTAGCTTGTGGATTGGTCAGTGAAGGGCTATACATTACATTACATTATATACAATACTATACATTACTATACATTACATTACATTATATACATTACTATACATTACATAGCGCATGTGAGAAACTCTTTGAAAGGTGCTGCGTGGGGTTGAATGGGCTTTGGGGAGATGAGTTTACGAAAACAGGAGATAAAGCTACAAATTTAGTACTAAACGAATGCAAACTATAAGAATTATTTAGCGGATGTAAATGTACGTTATCCCTACTAGGCTATACCAAGAACCCACTAAAGACAGCTGAAGACCACCTAAAAGATTCATAAAAAACCAATAAATATACCATAAAGATCGCGGGAAAGACCACTATGAGTTCAAACGCATTACATAGATAATAAAAACTCCTCCAAGGAAATAAATAGCCAGTGTAGTGCATTAGCGATAAGACCTTAAGATTAACGAAAAATACAACAAAGGTCACATAAAGGTCACTACTAACTGGCTACATAAATAGCGCTAAATGTTGCCTCTAACCTTCAGATAGGTGCCAATGGAACACCTGTCGATCTGTGACCAGAGCAATGACGTCTCCACTCAACCACGACCAGTAAACGACGTCGTCCAGTCGGCAATGGTAGAGGCAGGGGGCGTCAACAGCGAGTCCACTCACTCGAAACGTATCATCGACTGTAGGAATATTCAAAGGTCGGCGGAAGGTCGGACTAAACGGCCGCATATTTAATACCCGACAGAGCTTATGGGTTATTATATCATGGAATGTCGGTCAGTTGATTTGATTCCATAAAATATGAATTCGCTGTTCCTCCTATTCAATACCCAGAAAATATTAATTCCCTGAAAAGATAATTAAATTGTCACAGTTGTCCTCGATATAAATATAGATTTCACCAGCTACAAAGGCGTGCGATAAAGGTTTATTTTAGTATTTATAGATCATTTAAATCACACATAAATGAGTCAATATATCTATATAGAAATATATATATATATATCTATCTATATATATCTATATATGTAATTGTAATTTCGTATTTACATATTCCAGAGTTATATCACATTTACATATATAGGGAGTCGAAAGGTCAAAGGGCATTACCTTTAATGGCAAGACGGTAGTTCATTGTATCTGGACTGACTAGAGCTGCATCCACTCGTATGTGATGAACAGTTTTGCAGTCAGTCTTGCTGTACAGGTCCAGAACCATTAGCTGTAATCGACGATAACAAACATAGATGGTAAATATAGATAGCAAAGATAGATAGCAAAGATAGATAGCAAAGGTAGATAGCAAAGATAGATAGCAAAGGTAGATAGCAAAGATAAATAGTTAAATATATAGTAAAGGTAGATAGAAAAGATAGATATCAAAGATAGATAGTAAAAGATATGGTAAAGGTAGATATTAAATGTAGATATCAAAGGTAGATAGCAAAGGTAGATAGCAAAGGTAGATAGCAAAGGTAGATAGCAAAGGTAGATAGCAAAGGTAGATAGTAAATGTAGATATCAAAGGTAGATAGCAAAGGTAGATATCAAAGGTTGATAGTAAAGGTAGATAGTAAAGGTAGATAGTAAAGATAGATAGAGTATGATATATTCTACAAGGAATTATTACTAATTACAAATTACTCAGTATATTTCATAAAAAATTGAGATCTTTTACAAGTATGATATTTTCAAATATCATTCTAATGTATTCTAACAACTTAATTATGTAAATCTAGTGATATTTGAAATGTTAATATTGACATATGATATATGAAAGGTGCCTTAAAATTAACTCATGAGAATCTGATATTATATCTGCCTATAAAAGGTATTAAGTGATTCATTGATATATAAATAAACATAAAACTATGATAATACACTATTGATTATTTAATACAAAATTATATAAAATACAAAATTTAATATTTAGAAAGTGGGAGTGTTTTAAATATGGTGATAAATATGTGTTTATAATATCATCATTGATATGATAATATTATATCACTTAATACGAATTACTATATATTTTCATGATAAATACTTATTTAAAATATAATCTAATTTAATGATTTCTCCTCATGGATAAGGTATTTTTTTAACAATTATAAATCAAGATAGTCATTTTCTATAAATGAAGTTTTGTAATTACTAACATAACATGATTTACATATTATAATACATTGACGAAATAACTAATATAGTTTTTATATATTATATAAGTTATCGGATATCAAATATAAAAACTATGTCACCCGATAAAACAATGTTAAATTAGTCTGACAAGATTGAATCACAATACCTATAAAAGTACCCATAGCCTATTGATAACATTTATTTGATAAAATAGCAGAATTGTAGGATATTATATAATATGTGGAATATTTTAAATTTGCAAGCATATCATAAATTCTCTTGTACATGTAAACAAGTAATGTCATTCATGTTCCATGAGTGTCAATTAACGATAATTTGCCTGAAAATCAATTTTATAAAAGATTATCTGATCAAAACACCTGCATATTAATAATTTGTTACATATCAATTCACAAAATATATACTTTCGAAATAATTGCTAACAACAAAATAAAGTAAAGCCTTTTAAGTGACATGAACATGTAAAAATGATGCAGAACTTTGGCGTATAACTTATATAATTAGAACCTTAGCGTACAGCGAAACGCCATAACTCATAAATGACGCAGACGTAAGCGAAAGGCAGACGTGAACGGACGGACAAACCGGAGAAACTTTGCGTTCGTAGTCGGGCGAATCAACCGACGTATTGAGAGTGTCGTCCCGCGACGACCGTCGGAGTCGTTGGTCCGTCGACGCCGGCTTCAAGAAGCCGTCGTAATGGCGTTCGTCGCCGTTCGGCGGCGTGCCCGGCTGGTAGGGATCGCTCTGCGTGTAGCGGACGGTGACGTGCGCGTCGCTGGACATGCGGACCCTTCGCCAAGTCACGTCGCTGGCGGATACTCCGATATCGGTAAGCTGTATCCGACGGGGTAATGGATAGGGTCAAATGTAACGAACAGGCATAACAGAGAATTTCTAGCTAGATTATGTATATATTTGTCTATAGCTTATAAGGTAGTATGTGTAACAATATTGTTATCTATAATAATATTACCATCTATAATAATATTGTTATCTATAATAATATTGTTATCTATAATAATTAAATAAATTAAAGTCAAAATAGACAGATCATTGTATATCTATTTATAGATCAATTTCACCGAATAAACAAATAAAATTATATAACTAATTTGTAATAACTTAATATTATAGTTATGAAGTTAATATGTCACAGAATTCACAATTAATCTGAAATTAATTAATATTATAACTTAAGTTGTTAATATTTAGAGAGCTAAATAATGCATGGTCAAATTTGAGGGTTTATACCGATTTTGACCAACAAATACCAATGAAGGTTAGTTGTTATTATAAATCTATGAGCGGAGCGATTTTCTTTTATTTTCGAATCTCTATAAACAGGTAACAAATAATGTATCAACCATCTTACCAAGATAATGTTTAACTGCTTCTGGATTATTATTATTTTTTAATAGATATTTAATATTTATATAATACCCAAACTATTGTATTTTAATTAAATACATATATACACATTATATCATATATATAATAAATATATAATATAAAATGAATACTGTATATAATATATATATATATATATATATATATATATATATCTATCTATATATACACTTAATAATATATGAACTGTTTATAGGTTAAATGAAATCTTCAACGCGCATAGCTATGACCAATCACATTAACAACTACCGCACACTGTACTTTTCTCGGCGAATATCTGTACATTCAAATTGAGTCATTTCATAAATAACTAATTACTAAATCATTAGGTATAAGATTTATTTCTTAATTATATAATAATCATATATATATATGTATAAATATATATATATATATATATATTATTAAAATATCAAAATAATTCTAATACTTATATTTGTATACTATAAATATTTGTATTTTTATTAAATAAGTAACTTATAATAAATAACTTATTTATATATTATATATTTAATAAACTTTTGATGAAAAATAATACTAGACTTTATGTTTGTATTAGTTCATATATTATTTTATTATATAATAATACATATTAGTAATAATTATTTAAAAGCGTAATTTAAGTAAATTTAATCTTACTTTCAGTAATTCATGGATGCTGAGTGATGTTTGATGTTCGACCATTTGAATTATATTATTAGCAAAAATTTGAAATCAAATTTTTAATATAAATAAATGATCATTATTAATAAAATTATACTGAAATAATATTTAAATATTTTTTGAAAATCTTTGTTTTATTGACATGCGCATATTTGTTTATTTTTAAATATCCTATATTTTTTAAAATATTTATTCATTTATTATTTATAGACTTCATTAAATTTCTACTGCAATACTAATATGTATTTATCCCTTGTAACAATACTAATTTTTAATTTATATATTATATTTAAATGTGATTGCGCAGAGGTTATCTGGGCTGTAAATTGCGGGGGAAATACCCATGTAGATAAATATGGAATTAAATATTTAAAAGATATGCATCAAGAAGGGGAAGCATCTGATTATGGTAAACGAATGTTTATAAATAGAGTTCATGAAGATGATCAAATTCTTTATCAAACTGAACGATATCATACTGAGACATTTGGCTACAATATCCCAATTAGAAAAGATGGTTCTTATGTTTTAGTCCTGAAATTTAGCGAAGTTTGGTTTTCCAATCCTAATATGAAGGTTTATTTAGTATACTTAATAATTATACTTAATATACATATAATATAAATATAATATAAATTTTAATTACATTAAAATTATAAATAAATTAAATCATATTAAAATATATTTTAATTATATTTCTAAAAGGGAATTCAATTATACGTAGGTTTTCGATGTCATGTTCAATGACCTGCATACCGTCATATCAGGACTAGATATCTTTTCAAAAGTAGGCCGTAGTTCTGCTCATGATGAATATGTACCATTTCTGGTCGAAGATGGTGTGGTTCATATCGGAGAAGAGAGCGTCCAATTAAATAATGGAAATCAACTAGTTGTCCAGTTTGTTAAGGTTTTGAATAATAGTGTAAATTTCAAAATTTTTTATTTAATATGATTTAAACATGCACATAAATTTATGTCTTTCATTTTGTGCTAGCTGGTTAATTGCTTTTAGTAATATAAATACAAGAAGGAAGAGTATCTCTTGATTAAAAGTTAATTAAATGACACTGAATTTTAAAATAAATAAATCACTAATTAGTTTTGATATAATCTAGAAATCTATTCCCATCTCTCAAAAGTTATTAACGAAACATAAATAAACAATTATATAATATATAATATAGTTGAAGAAATTAGTATATTATGCATATATTTCACATTAATGTATTTTATATAAATTATATATAAAGTATCTAATTAATATATGGTTATTACAATATAAAAATATAATTATAATATATATAATAATTGTATTTAATATACCATTGCAGTTATTATCTATTATAATATATTATATTAGTTAATACAATTTTAGAAACGGATACATAATTATATTTATATAAAGTATATTTATAAATAGTTATAGTAATATGTTAATACTATTGCAATGAACATACATGATATATTGGTTAGAATTAAAATGAAAATAATTTATTTTTTACTTGAATTATGATATTTTTATATAAATGTTCAAACAGAATCAAAAGTTAATATATATTTTTACATGCCATATATTCAGACAGTTTAACAAATTTTAATCTACTCATTTCACTATATTTATATAAATCTATTGTCCGTAAATGTATATGTTTAGACCCGTTATGTGCAGTAATCTACTTATATATTATGCAATAGCTACCATTTAAATAATAATTTATTTAAAATAATGAATGCATAATATAACGTCTGCAATTTCTTATCAGTTTAGTAATATTCTCTATTTGGATGCATACAACAACATTCTAACAGGATGTTCTAGAAAGTCTAATTAAAATTGCCATTCTCAGTAGATACATTTTACCTGGATTTAAATATTTATTTTAATATCAATTATAGAATTATAAAATGTATTATAAAATGTATTATAAAATGTATTATAATAACACATTTAAATTTAATTTATACATTTAGGCACGCGTCTAATAAGAACATACTCAATCATAATATATGTATAATTATATATATATGTATATATAGTCATATTTTACCAATATATTAATAAATGTATATATGTATTCAATTATTAATACACGTGGGGGAAAAATATCAAATATTGTATTAAAATATATCAAATAATATTAATAGAGTGGAAAAAACAAGGTGTTAAAATTATCTATTAATAATTTATATTATGGTATGTATTTTAAATATAGAGTGCCAATAAACTAAATTATAATAAATATATTGCATTTATATTAAATGTGTAAATTAACTATTTATCATACAATTATTGATGTATTTTAATTATAGACCATAAATAATGATATATATATAATTGTCTATAAACTAGATTATAATAAATATACTATATTTTCTTTATTGAATAACTTTATAAACCGATATTAGCCAATCAGAGTTAAGTATTATAGGCATACTTTTACTCAAATGATTTGAATTCCTCACAAAGGTCGCATGTTTATATTAATACTGTTCAAAACTTTAAAAAAAATGGAATACTATCAATATTTGTTGTTATATTTTAATTTTTTAGCAATCCATATTTGAAAATTTTCTAATTACTCAATTATAAAAATTATGACTGTCTAGTTAAACTGTTCTATTTCATATTACTAATAATTTTATATTGCAGATATTTAGTGTATATTATCATTTTATTATTTTTTTATTATTTAATTTTTCAAATTATACTATTAATTAAATAAATATTTAAATTTCTTAATAAACCCAGCAACTATATATTCCTCTATATGATCTAACATGTATTGTAACTCAATATTATGGTAGAAAAATAAATACTGATCGAAATTTAATTGGTTTAAAGATAACAACTACAACTACTATTTACTCAAGTCACTAATGTAATTGTTAAGATGTTATTAAAGATAACAATACAATTTGCTCAAGTCACTGATATAATTGTTAAGATGTTATTAAAGATAACAATAATAATGCTCATGTCTAAATATAATTTAATTAGAAATATAGTAAAAACATATACATCATATAATACATTGTTTTTTCATTTTAATCTCTGCCCAAAAAAAGTAAGAAACAATATATCATTTAGTTATATTTAGTTAAGGTTATCACATTACCAATCTATTAATCGACTATAATACATTACTTTTATTTATCTCATATGTATCTAATAAAATAAAACTTCCTTATACTTTGCTATACTTTGATATACATATTCAGTTTACATTATAATATTACATTAATTAGTGACTAGTTATCTAAATTATTTAATTAAATGACATGTTCATTCAATTATGTTTTATCCTTTGTTTATAACTATATTGTCTTATTTTTTACTAATCGATACAAAGTTATTCCTATACACGCCCAATCTGAACTAAAGTTTTTACATGCATAGTGTGTGTTTCATCATGTTTTCAATAATTCTAAGTTAATTTAGTAAGTTTATATAGTCATTAAATCATTTTTAATACACTATTTACACTATCGATTATTACACATTATATTATAATTTATAATGATATGATAATTGATAATTGAAATTTATTCATTCATGAATGCATTTTTTCAATCTTTATTGTTGCTAATTATTGAATTACTAATTAGTTATCAGAGTATGTTAATTATATTGTTGAATTTTAAGTTGTATTAAGTTATTTAATCAGCCTGTCTACAAACCATAGTAACAACCCATTATTTCACAGTCATTTCAGCAATTATTGATTATAATATAAAGTCTAAACTATACAATTTATTTATATATAGTATAAATACATTTAAAAATGTACTTAATATAAATGAATGTATAATTTTACACTCTTTTGTATACAAAATATGAAATATAGTTTGAAGGCTTTTAAATGATTTAATTAAATGCTTAGTTCATTCAATTATGTTTTATCCTTTGTTTATATTATTGTCTTATATCATTTTACTAATCGATACATAATTATTCCTATACACTAACAATCTGAACTATAGCTAATGCATTAATACTATGTGTTTCATCATGTTTTCATTATTTCTAAGTTCATTTAATCTTAAGTTTATATAGTCTATACCATTTTTAATAAGCTATTTACTCTATCAAATATTACATTATAATCTTTAATTATATGATAATTGAAATTAATTCTTTCATGAATGCATTTATTCAATCTTTATTGTTGCTAAATATTAAACAATAAACTATACAATTTATAACTTTTATTTTGTATAATTATAACATCATTTCATATATTAGAAAGAACTCGATAATCCAAAGATCAATGCCATGTATGTTTTAAGAGGAAAACTAGAAGGTTTGTTGTATAGTTTTGTTAAAATTGTTCTGCAAACGAAACAGCACCTACTAGAATCCGATTGATAACTCCATTTGACCTCATACGACCTCATTATAACGTACTTTCAGAGGTGCCTCGTTTACCCGAAACGCAACCCGTGGTCCAGGAGCGTCCCTCGCACGAAGACGAGGACGAGGAGGAGGAGGAGGAAGAGGAACGAGAATCTTACGGCGAACCACAAAACAGCCAAGTCGACGACGACGGCTTCACGCGTCGACAATCCTCGGAGTCGACGCGTAAACCTCGCAAGTCTCAGCGCGTGCTCGACCCCTACATGCAGGCCGAAGACGCCACGACCTCTAACCTCCTGTTGCCGTTTGCCGTAGGTGCGTTGGCTATCGTGCCGCTCGTCTTCTGCCTCTGCAAACTGTGATCCCTACATTCGACAACATTCCGGATCCAAGTTCTCGATACCGAGGTCTAAATCACAACCAGTTATATCGTCTACTCAAGCTCCTCCCCCACGCTTTCGCGAGTCTGGGAGAGAATTTCGTTTTTCTATTTATGCTTTGTTTCAACAGTCCGATTTATATTTACACTTGTAGGATTTGTAATACAGGGATTCAATACAACACCATTCGTATGCGTACGATTCAACATAATAATTACTCCCGTAAATAAATTCTTGATAAATAAACTTATTTTCATTGATTTCAATATTTAACGAAAGAGTTTATTAGAAAGAGCGGACCTATATATATAGGTCGAAATCAATTCGGGCTGCGTCGTAAAAAGAGGCGAGTTTATCCGTAGTCTTTCTGACTAGAATGGACTTTTCCTTGAAGAAACCCTGCTCTGTCCAATCATTCATCTCTTCGCTGGTATAGGGACCGTGCACTTCCTCCGTCTCGTCTCCTGTATTATATAAGATGGCGATAAAAGAATTAATCTGACAGCTGGTTAACTCATACTAAATTTAAACGTAAAATAATTTATAAGAGTAGTTCATCACTGGATATTATTTTTACTAACCATAATATCTATTTAACATAGACTTAATATATACATTATACAACTTAATAAGGCAATTAATATTGGTGATTCATTCAAACCTTCTTTCCACTTATATTGCCATTTTACTTGACTTGATGTACTCATTTCTTCATCTTTAGGTTTATCTATAGAAATGTATGATATTATTATTAAGTTTGACTGAATAGATATTAATGAATTTTAACGGAAAAATTAAATCTTATATAATCTTATATAATCTTACGTTTAAGAATGGTAATAAATTGTAAATACTTTAATAATAGATTTATTTGTTACAAGAATTTAAAAAATTTAAACTATCAGTTCAACTCAGATTTAACTGTAAAGCGTATTTGTATTCTTTTAGTATCAAAGAATTAATATGTTGTAATTATAACATAACCAGATTGTTTTGTATCGATGCTGTCAGCAAACATGTCAAATGCATCGTCATCATTTGTACCCTTCGGAATCTTAACTTTCTTCTCCTCCTCAACCTAATTGAATTGATTTCTTAATGTTGTTATAAAACTTTTTTCTAAATAAATTAAACTATTCTGTTGTAAATAATAATGTAAATGATACAAAAATAATGTTAATTATGATAATATTATAATTATATTTATATTATAATCTTACAACTAGAATTATAATTTAATTACTGTCTACCTTTACTAAGTGAGTCAACTTTTCAAAAGTCGCTTGATAAATTTCATAGTCTCCATTTTGTAACAAATCATTTGCCAATCCGGTAAGTTTTTCGAGAGATTCAATAGAGGAATCTAAAGGATCGCATCAGGTAGATGGATAGTCTATGTGAAGTTAGGAAAGAAATGTTGAAGATTCAGTAACAAACTATTCTCTTTTTTCTCTTTAGTTTTATTTTTCTGCCATTTCCGAGATGGATTTGAATTACCACCACCTAATCTCCGCAAAGACTGATTTGAAATATTATAGCATTTTTTAATTTGATATAAGTATGAACTAATTACATGTTATAGTTACCTTATATATATGAACTAGTTTTACAAGTGATGAATGATTAAACATATATAGTGCATATTTATAGAGATAAAATAAATATTAATAAAGCGTTATATAATCATAATATTAATGTAAAAAGATTGATGAATTATACTTTTTTTAAAAATTATAATTATATATATTCATAACAAATACTATGGATTTACTTAAACTTTTAGAATGGTTTCATTTGGCTGCATATAATACAACATGTCTTTGTATGACTGCAATTTGACTGCATCATCTGTAGCATCATCAACGTGCTCATCGCTATCGCTCGATACACTAGAACCACGGGCATCTTTCTCTTGACCTAGACAATGTTAACAAATATAATATTTTGTAAAAAAAATATGACTTAAATATGATTATAAAGTAAATAGAATTAAAAAATATTTTGGGTAAAATTATAAAAATTTAGATTTAATTTTATTAATTCGTTTAAAAATACTATTTTAGTAAATGATATCTATTTAGATTTACATTGTGTTGTTCAAAATATTAATGTATATATTATATTAAATTAATTCTAATATAATGTAAAGAAACATATAATTAGTCTGTGAACATTTATTAAATGGGAGATGAGGATTACAAAAAAGATGATTATTTGAATATGTAAATAGCTGTATGCTATAGATGTAAAATAGATGTTATTTCATTTATTCTTGTCTAAAATAAAGAAAAGATTTATGATAATCTGTATTTTATAAGAAAAATGAAAGTTTAAAGTAAATATTTAGAATATTATTTCATTATTTTCTTATTTATTATTATAATATTCTTTTTATCACTAATAACCAAAATTACTGTAAAGAAATCTTGGTTAATAATATAATTTCAAATAAGTAGATATATATATTCATTTGCCTTATTATAGGTGTAAACAATATAATTTATGGAGTAAAAAATAAAGAATTATAGTAAAGTAAAAATAATAATGGTGCATGTAACACTTTTAATGTTTCAACATAAATATTTAAAATAAAGTAAGATTATTCATATAGAAATAAATTAGATATGTAATATTTTGTTAAAATTAACTATAAACAACTTATAATGTATTTATATTCAATATTATATAACTTTAAAATTTATTTTATCGTATAGTATCAAACCTTGTTTTTGCTTTACTTTAACCCAATCTACATTGTCCATCCAATTATCTGTTATTTGGTTCTGTGAAATGTATAGAATATATTAATTGTATTTAATAAAATATAATATATATGCATATAAATTAAATTATAAAATTAAATACCAACATTATCTTTATCAAAGATAAAAGTTCCTTGCTTATCAAAATGGCCTTCTTGTAATTCTTCTTTCATATTGAAGCCAGTGAATCTTCCTTCTGATTCAATAGCATTAGAGCTGTCTTCTTGTCCTAGAAAAATGAGACATCATAAACGTTTCAATTTGATCATTCTAAAGATGTACAAATATTATATTAAATATTAATTATGAATAATATTTTAGAATTCAGCTATTTATAATATTATTTTTTAGCTATATTCACTAAATATAGCTGAAATATATTAAATTAATTTAGTAAATAAATGTAATAATAATTTATTATGAAATGATATATATATCTTATATTTATAAATTTGCAAAATAATTTAGATGTTAATTATCTAATATAAAAAGGAGGAACCTAAATTTTATTAAATTATTTGAAATATTAAAAAAATTATAATATTAGAATAATTACTAAATCTCCCCTTTACAATGTTTCAATATTATATTATTCAATATGATACTTAACCAGCTATAAATAAATGAACCTGCAATCAATTATATTTGATAACTTTCCAAATATCATTTCAATGTAATAATTTCAAGTCATGGCAATGTTGAAATTTTATATTGAAAATTATTATAAATCTAGTAATTATATTGTATTTTATTCTTTAAAACTATAACAAATTTAATTTATTACAAATTGAACCCTAAAAGAGTGAAATATGATATGAATAAACGTGATTGAGTATTACATCGGCAAATTATTCAATTTGTGATTTGATGTAGATATTGTATATAAACTTACTACTACCATTACATCTAAGAGTGCACTAGCTGTTAACATTCTACTTACTACTCTACTACTACTTGGTACTGGTGATACTCTATTCGACTTTCTATTCTACCCACTACTTGTCGACCAAATATATTTTAAATATATATAAAATATTTAAAAGAAAAGTTTTTATTAATTATTATCCATTATTTTTATAATTTTATTTTTATTATTATTATAATATAAATAAAGTATTTTTAATAATAGAGTATGTTGAAGTATGATTAGTATCAAAGTTATGATTAGTATCAAAGTATGATTATGAAATAGTGCTTATTATTATACACCACTCACATTATCTTAGTCGGTGGAAGGTAGTGTAAAATATTGAGTATAATAGAATTTTGTGCTCTACACACCACTTGTGAATGCTAAAGTAGAGTGAAGGGAAAGGTGCTCCAATAGTCTAGTACTACTAATGATTAACTATTACTACAATTATTGGTCTTCAAACAATAATATTAACAAAATATACAAAATATTATGTATATATAGTATGTAAAAAATATATATAAGACAACAGATCATTTAAAAATTATTTTTATTAAATTATATATGTTATCGAATACGGTAACAATTGTATTATTAAAAATAAATAATTATATTATATTATATGAATAACAAACAAATTTAAATACCAAATCTAAATTCACCAAATTGAAATTAAATATATGTTTAAATATATTTAATGCATGCAAATCACATACAAAACAACACATATTATGATTCAAACCAACCTGGTATTAATATTTTTTAGCATTGTATTTATTGATTTTATATAATTTTATATCTATCAATGGATTTGATAAAAATATTACATTACCATGTTATAATATATATAAACTTTATATTAATATATGATGTCTATTTATTTAAATATTAATTTTGATTCTAAATCATAGCATTGGAGAATGGAAAAAATGATGATTTGTTTTTATACAATATATTATTTATTTTTATAATTAATCATATATTTGTGGTTCTTATAATGTGGCATTTAAATATAGATATTGTTGTATTAATATTTAAAGATATTTTATTAAGTGTATCTTCTAGTTGTTAGAAATAAAGATAACTATTAAAAACATAAAGTATATTTTTAATATATTTTAGTAATATTAAAATTGTTTATTGAAGTATACAATTTAATCATATCATAATTATTGCGAGTGTTTTTCAAACTCAATAGAACTGTATTGAAATATAAATATGCAATATAAGCCAATGAATTGATTCATAAATTAATCTTAATAATGTTGAAATTTTAATAAGTATGTTATCACTTAATCTCAATAAATAAAATTATAATTTCATAATTCTAATTGTCATAATCGTAACAAAAGTAAATATATCAATCAATACTTTATAACCATTATATTTTTATTTAATTATTTTTAAATGATTATATTATATATTATACATATAATATGTATATAACCATGACGCAATATAACATTGTTGTATAGTATGGTAAGGAAAAATGATGCAGAATTTTGTATTACGATTACAAATTTAGCGAGAGTATAAAATGTTTAACACAATTAAGGTTATTTTGTTTTTATTATACACATTTAATAATTTCCTAAATATTTACTATTTCATTAAATTATCAAACTTAATTTATTTTCACAATTTAATTTACTAATATATTATTGGTGCTATTTATAGTATTATTATATAATAATAGTATATATATTAATAATATTGTTTATCTATTTCACTATATTACTAAATATACATTAAAGGTATGATGATACCTTTTATTATTAAACAAAACTAACATATTGTTATAAAAATAATAAATGTAAATAATCATATGCGTTAGTTAATTAAATTCACACCAAATATATGACAGTACAATCAATAGAATTATTGATTGGCAAAGTTATACATTTTTTGTGGAACTATTTTACCGGTAAGATAAGATAAGATCACAAAACTCGTTGTTATAATTAAGGCTCCATCATAACCATATAATTAATAACCAATATAGTAAATATGTATCATAAAATAAATATTAATATATGAATAATATTAACTAGATTATAATATATTATAATTTATACATATTAGATGCATTAGAAACAATTGATTGGATATAATATTACGATAATAATTATATAAATATATATAATTATATATTGTAATTAAATTATAAATCATTAACTTATACGTTATATGATACCTTCTATATCATCATCTTCTAGGACATTATATTTATCTTCATCAATTTCATCATCAGAGTCTAATGTATGATTTTTTTCTTTATTTTGATCACCTAATTTTATACACTTTTCACTGTGTTTACCCGATTCTTCTTCATTTATAGCATCCTCAATAGCTTCATCGTTCGTTGAAGCAAAATGCACTTTTCTCTTAGACATTATTATATAAAGATACAATATATTTTATAGCCTGATTAAAGTTTAGAAATTAAATGTATAGAAATATAATTATAATAAATAATTTATGTATAAATCCAATATTCGAATCATATTTGATTTAATTGTTAACACCAGGTGGACATGATGAAAAGATAGTAAATATCCAATTAGAAATCAAAATCAAAATGCAAATTTATTTATTATCATTTCATTACACAATGCCTATAAATATGCACTATGAGTTGGCACTATCAAAAATAATTATGCAATTAATTTAATACATTTAAAGTGACAATTATAATTATTTTGTATACTAGAAAATAAAGCGTGAATAATAAAACAGCAACTTATATTATTTTATATTATTATTTTTTTAAATAATTTTCTTAAATTTTATAAGCCTTTAAATAAAAAATAAATTCAAATAAGGTACCACTTTCAAAAAATGGATTCTAGTTTGGATAATATATATATAAATAAAGAAAATGAATTGTTATCAGCTGTGTTTATTAAAAATAAAACTTATGTTTTACGGTTTTCTGATAAAGAATTATCTTGGATTAAAATAAGTAACGATAAATGTACGAAGATATTTCAAAACGTAGACATATCAGAAGTTAATAGTTAGTATAATATTATATATACATATTATATTTTATTTATCTAATATTAGTTACGTCAATCTTGGATACATTTATACCATGTTTAAAACGTGAACGCACGTACATTTATTGCTATACATTTAGATATTTTTTGTTAGTATAGATCATGTGTGTAAATATTATTGTATTATAGTACAGACATGATAAAGATATCTGATATATATCAACTTAATTATGTAGGATATTAATGGTATCGTATTTAGTAAATAGTATTTACTACTATAAATTAGTACATATTCCAAATAATTGTCACATAATTCAATATGCATTATTACATATAAATAATAACCAACTTCTAATTTGAATTTGAATTTTAACTTTTAATATTATTATTATTATAAGTCAAATTATAATTCCTTAGAATGCCACACTCATTTAAATATATATTTCAACAGCAATATTATAAATGATACAAAATTAAACTGATATCTTATTTAAATTAAATGTTCTCAAAAATTTGTAAATATATTGCATTTAACATATAAGACAAATTTAAATTACCTAGTATCTTGTTCTGTTTGAAAATCACATTATTTATGCTCCTATTTTTTACATAGGGTAATAATGTCACCTCTAACATTAACAGGAGTATTCATATTAAAAATATAAATATTAGAGTAATTTTGAATCTATTCATCCACAATATTGACAAAATATACTTTATCTCATATTTTAAATTTTATTGACAGATATATAGACAACTCACAATTTATCTTTCAATTTAATTATTTTCGAATAAATAAATTATAAAACAAAATAAAACTATTAATGATTTCCAGCAATTCGACCAAGAGTAGGGAATTTAGAATTAGAAATAATAAAAATAATTTCAACAGGGAGCACTTTTTATTAACTTTAAAAAAACCCACTATTTAAGCTGTGTAATAAACAATAACTATCTATAATCTTTGCCATAGATCTTTGTGTCCTCATATATTTGAGTATATCATTTATTTTTTAATTTAAATTGTACACTACAATTCAAATAATATTTTTTTTAATTTTCTTTTTGATTCTTACATAGAATTTTAATCATTTTTAACAATGTTTCATTCTAAATTACTATTCACATTCTTAACTATGCATTTCAAACACATATTTAATATAGAAATTTAAATAAAAATTAAACACTGACTTTATTATTAATACATATAATACCAATAATAAATTTTATTTTTCTTTTAATTTTATATTCCTAATTTTGTAATAATTATTATATTTTATTGTACTATAATGATTCTTTGTCGAGCCTTATTTTCTGTTTTTCAGGATATTATAACTTTACATTTTAAATTGTATTCGTTAATTAATATATATAAAAATATATATAAATATATATATAAAAATTCAATATATATAAAAATAATATAAAATATACCATTTGATATAATTTTTCTCCCAAGCAATTGATTGAATAATAGATATATATAGTATTTTTCTAAAGTTAAAAAATAAATTATATGAATCATATTATATAATACATTCTATACAACATATTCTCTATATAAACATATGAAAATTCAAATTAATATCATACTAATCAAATAGTCACATCAAAAGGAGAGAGTGTGAAAAGCATAGACATTATTAGTATAAAGATAGGAGAAAGTGAGAATAGCAGTCTGTCAAAACAGAAAGTCTACTCCATTCCAGTAAAGAATAACAATTCCACTGTTGTTATCCTATTTATTTCAAAGCATCGCAAACACAGGTGAGATTCACTTCAGTGTCCTATAATTCACTGTAAAAATAAATAACGCTGATTGTAGCATATATATAAAAGATAATTCAGAAGTATTATTTCCTATGCATAAATATTAATAAATATAAATATTAATATTAGTACTAGTAATTATTTTGAAACTTTAGACTATGATTTAGAAATTATACATTTCCTAAGATAATTAATTATCACTACTAAATAGATTATTTTATTTTGTTTTATTTTAAAACATTATATTATTATACGATATATTTAGATATATATATATATATATATATATATATATATAGATATATATATATATATATATATATATATATTTAGATATATATATATATATATATATATATATATTTAGATATATATATATATATGTTCAAAATGTCTTTAGCATAGATATTCCTGTATATATATATAGACATATAATACTCTGCATTCTCTTTTGTTTATGCAAGTTCTATATAACAATCGCGAGGTGTATCATTGACCTATACTCCTATACAGAATAACGTACCGCGATTCATTGTGATTGATATACGCGTATATTCCAATTCAATACATACGTTCGGCGCTAGTTTTATTAGGTGGCGCGATGTACTGCACAAAATCTCCTCGTACTCAACTCCATTTCCAACACCTAAATTCCGATGCCCGCATTCAACAATTCAATCCATAAGGATACAATTCGAAATAAGTATTTCATTCGCTAATGAAAATACGAAATATTTTGGTACCGTCGTTTATCGTGAACTTATATTGGTGAGTCGGAGGCAATCGGTAGACGTATCACGCGACAACGCCCGCCAGGTGGAGTCTGTCCAGTCTCGTCGTGGAGATGCTGCAGGAACGGCACGCCGAAGAACTCAAGATTGCCGTGGAGAAGTGTATTGACCTCGAGGATCGGCCGACCTCCCTGTTGATCTTCATCAACCCGATCAGCGGAAGCGGAAGGGCAAATATGGTTAGGACGCGTGGCCACGGGGTTGCAACGTAGTCCGGATACAGTTGATGCGGATACGTTGACGTCGAAAGGCGGCGATTGAGTTCAGCGCTGGTGATTACGTCCTTATTCAATTATTAATCCCATACTAGGTGTTTAGTTTAATAGGCGTCGTTGGTTAGATGCTCTTTTGTTTCATTACTATTCGAGGTCAAATGCCTGCTGTAATATCATTAAAATCTTCAGTTAGACTAGTATCGCCTTTCAGTCTCGAAGGAGTAACTCTGTAGTGCAGTCTACTTTCTGTACATGACTTAAGGTGATCTTTATAGCAAATAAATAATCCAGGTCATTCTATTTTTGCATTGAATAATTTTTTTATATTATTTTTTATTTTGTGGCAAATCAAGATATTTTTAAACTAAATTATCAAGTATCTATATTTGCTGGGTAGGTTTACATATGCTAACCATTGTTTAACTGGACATTACATTTTTACAGACACTATAATAGCTATTTTAACTATATTAGCTATTTTAATTTAATTAGCTATTTTAATTATATTAGCTATTTTATATATTTCAGCAAACCTATAATTTGTTAATACATTAAATATCAATAAATCATCACTACAAACCCCCATCTAACCCTATATAGCTAACCCCATCCTAGACCATAATCCCACCCTGAGCTATAATTACATCTATACCCCTAATTACATTATACACCATACATAGTATGGCCTTCGCACTACTATTTGCTATTACAATTTTGCAACCTAAACTATACATTAACCCACCTAACCCTATAACCCACTGTAATCTATAATGTACACTATTATCACAAAATACACGCTAGATAATTCACCACCAAAGCTATCGTACACCCTAACTATATCCTTCACCTCTAACCCAGATTACATCATATCTTACACCCCACCCTACACCCCTATACCAATTGTACTCATAATAACACATGCATACACCACAACTATGCACTATACACACACCTATACTCCACCCCACCAGGCATGTAACTTATATGATAATAGTTTAATCCTCATCGTAGTCTAGCCTAATAATCACACTACCCCCCAACATCTACCTTCACTCTACACCCTACCCTAAGCCCTACTCTTCATCATACCCTATATACTACTTATACCCTACCTTATACCCTATTCTATGCCCTATCCTACACTCTACTCTACATCATACTCTATAGCCTACCTTATATCCTACTCTACGCCCTACTCTACGCCCTACTCTACGCCCTACTCTACGCCCTACTCTACGCCCTACTCTACGCCCTACTCTACGCCCTACTCTACGCCCTACTCTACGCCCTACTCTACACCCTACTCAGCACCCTACTCTACGCCCTACTCTACACCCTACTCTACGCCCTACTCTACACCCTACTATATGCCCTACTCTACGCCCTACTCTACAACCTACTCTATGCCCTACTCTGCACCCTACCCTACACCCTACTCTATGCCCTACTCTACACCCTACTCTACGCCCTACTCTACACCCTTCTCAACACCCTACTCTACGCCCTACTCTACACCCTACTCTACACCCTTTCTATGCCCTACTCTACACCCTACTCTACGCCCTACTCTACACCCTACTCTACGCCCTACTCTACACCCTACTCTACACCCTACTCTACACCCTACACTACACCCTACTCTACACCCTACTCTACACCCTACTCTACGCCCTACTCTACGCCCTACTCTATGCCCTACTCTACGCCCTACTCTACGCCCTACTCTACGCCCTACTCTACACCCTACTCTACGCCCTACTCTATGCCCTACTCTACGCCCTACTCTACACCCTACTCTATGCCCTACTCTACACCCTACTCTATGCCCTACTCTACACCCTACTCTATGCCCTACTCTACGCCCTACTCTACACCCTACTCTACGCCCTACTCTACGCCCTACTCTACGCCCTACTCTACACCCTACTCTACGCCCTATCAGGTGTATAACAAGTACGTGAAGAATTTATTTCACAGCTGCGGGTTGGAGACAACTATCTTGTGCACGGAATACGCTGACCATGCGAAAGAACTTCTCTTGAGCCACGAGTTTGACATCTCTACCTACGATGGGTTAGTGACCGTAACACCGACGTCTGTCCAACTGGCATTTTATCTTACTTTCTTTAATTTAAATAGAATATGTTATTGCATTTTTATTTCTTTTCTTTATATTTTAATTTAATTTATTTAATTTCCAACCTTTCCTATATATTAAATATATTTATACTATTATTTGCTTCATTACATTAATTATCACTATACTTTTTTCTATCATATTATGCCTGTAAAAATATATTTGATTTGCATTTAAGGAACATATTGTACATTATGCTAGAGTAATTGATGTAAACATATACTGTATAGTGTGTACCTTGTACATTGTACAACCTTTGATTTCTTATATTACTAATAAATATTATTAAATATTATTTTATTCATTTATTCCAAACCAAATTATGCCTATTACTGTTATATTCTACTATTTGTGATAAATATTAATTTCATATATTTTAATATTATATATTAATATTATGAAATATCTGCATAATATTCAATATTGTGATGTTATTCAATATCACAATATAATGGAGTTTGTTACATCTGGCGTTTTATTCTTTTTATATATTGTATTATATCCATCTGATCTCTTATCAGATGGTTGTATTATATTATATAACATTCTGCTCAATGTTTTTATGTATTTATTTATTATGCTTGTTTTTCAATTTTATTTCTTAGCATGGTGTAACTGATTTATTAAATTCCCTGAATACTTTTCTTGACAATTTTATAAGAATATTCATAAAATTAAATATATTCTCTTTGAGTAATTGTATTAGTGGAGGTTCCTAAATTAGTATTAAATATGTATTCATGAATTCGTGGTTATGTATCTAATTGTAGAGTAATAATTTATTTATAAATTACTTAATGAATTGAACTAAATTCATATGTATCATAATATATAGTTATGCTATTAGTAAATAGAACGGTATATCGTAAATGGTAAGATATATAGCAAATTATATGGTATATAGTAAATAGTAGTGTATATAGTAAATAGTAGTGTATATAGTAAATAGCATTTTATATAGTAAATAATATAGTATATAGTAAATATTATGGTATATAGTAAATAGTTAATATATAGTAAATAGTTAGTATATGGTATGGTATATAGCAAATGGTATGGTATATAGCAAATGGTAAAGTATACCCTAAATAATGCCAATTATAATACAATAATGTTTTTTTTATAAATCCTATCACGTTCACTTTAATTCACTCCTTAACCCCTCCGATACCTCCAATAACCCACTCCCTTAAACTTTCTTACACCGATTCGATAACTCCGCATTTCTATTCCATAACCCCTCTATTACTATTATATAACCCCACTTACACCCACTCCCACATTCTCCATTGCAGTCTCCCCTAACGATATCGCATGTTCACATTAGTTCAAGCTTCGTGTCTACGCACTCTCCAGCAATAACACCCACAAACACATTACCTACTGCCCATACGACCTTTACCTTTACCCAGCCTCCCTGGCTGGCGAGCCACTCCAACGAGAACTCCCTTTTCTCGTGCCTAGTGCAGTTTACATTAAATATTGATTGACGTGTTTCGGTGATGCATCGATACAGGTAAAATGTAGACCTGTCTAGCGTTTACTGGCATGGGATGTAATTTGTAGGTTCGATTGATTAGTGATATCAATATGCATTGTTATTCAATGTGGATTTTACAATAGTTTATAAGATACTTTAGCCAGAAACAGAATAATACTTTATTGGATATTATATAATACCTCTAAAATGAATTATATATTATTACTTTATTAAGTACTTTAAATATAAATACCTTAAAATAATTCTAATTACCTATTTTCATCATATTTTATATATTAACATCTAATATTCACCTCTATACCTCATTATCACCCAAATGATCGCAAACACTACACCCATTTCGTACCACTCCTTACTCTCCTCTCTACCCACGTTACTCTTCACTATAACAGTATAATCTGCATTGGAGGTGATGGCTCATTTCTCGAATTGGTGCATGGCATTTTGGGTAGAGTAAATAAATCTCCGCCAACAAATGATTCTAAACTCATTCTCCCTTGTATACGTCTTGGGATCATTCCTACAGGTTATTGATTTCCCTCTCCCTCTCCCTCTCCCTCTCCCTCTCCCTCTCCCTCTCCCTCTCCCTCTCCCTCTCCCTCTCCCTCTCCCTCTCCCTCTCCCTCTCCCTCTCCCTCTCCCTCTCCCTCTCCCTCTCCCTCTCCCTCTCCCTCTCCCTCTCCCTCTCCCTCTCCCTCTCCCTCTCCCTCTCCCTCTCCCTCTCCCTCTCCCTCTCCCTCTCCCTCTCCCTCTCCCTCTCCCTCTCCCTCTCCCTCTCCCTCTCCCTCTCCCTCTCCCTCCCCCTCCCCCTCCCCCTCTCCCTCTCCCTCTCCCTCTCCCTCTCCCTCTCCCTCTCCCTCTCCCTCTCCCTCTCCCTCTCCCTCTCCCTCTCCCTCTCCCTCTCCCTCTCCCTCTCCCTCTCCCTCTCCCTCTCCCTCTCCCTCTCCCTCTCACTCTCCCTCTCACTCTCCCTCTCCCCCTCCCCTCCCCCTCCCTCTTCCTCTCCCTCTCCCTCTCCCTCTTCCTCTTCCTCTCCCTACAATTCTGACCTACGATTCCTGACAGGATCAACTGATGCGATTTGCTATTCAATATATGGAACAGATGATATAATCACAGCTTGTCTCCATATAGTTATGGGTTGGTTCGACATTCTTCTCTATGCCATTATTATTTAATTATTATTTGAACTATTATAAACTCGATAATTCCATTATTATATTCAAATGTATTATTATATTGATAGTTGCAAATATAAACAAATATAGAGAAATATAGACATTACTTTAATATAATCTGCGATGTATTAACTTATTTTAATTATAATTCATTTTCATTTTTTTGGTTAACCAAACCCAAACCCAAACCAAACCTAAACCCAAACCCAAACCAAAACCCAAACCCCAAACCCAAACCTAAACCCAAACCTAAACTCAAACCTAAACCCAAACCCAAACCTAAACTAACCTATAACACAAATGCAACTCAATTTATTTGTAATAAATTTAACAATATATTATTCGGTTAAAGTTCTGTATACTGTGAAAAAATTCCATGTTTTTCTAATCAGTATTCAATTCAAAATCTATTTGAAATTTTGCCATATATAATTTTTCTTCTGGTATAGAAAATGTTCAATTTACAAGCAAACATTAGTGTAAAACACCAGTCATTTTTTCAGTAAAAACGCCCAACATTCCACTTTATATTTGAAATAATTCCGTTTATAAAAATAAAGGTTTATTCAATGCGTAGTTTTTAAGAGATAAATTCCAGTTCACATTCTTTAGTAACTATTTAAACCTTTATTCTAGTTTTTATTATTCAGTTCTACGTGTATTTACTAGGGGATAGGCAGTCGTTGGACCTGGGTATACTGACCAGGGACAATGGTGACTTCATCCGGTACAACATGTCGATACTGGCCTATGGTTTCTACGGCGACTGTATCAAAGATAGCGAGGCTAAAAGGTGGATGGGACCGATTCGTTACGATTGGCTCGGTTAGTCAGGCCATAAGCCAAGTGCTCGGGTGTTAACTGGTATATACCAGTTAAACTAAAGTGGATACAATTCTGATCTCCGGATTCCATGGCGATTAATCAATTTCGCATATAAACATTTCGTTAATGAATCGTGCGAAATTAATATCGCATCATTTAGAAAAGAATCCTTTGTTTTGTATTCAAGGGTATGATTATTACAAAAATCGTCGATATATATATTTATTTCTAATGTATTATTCATTTATCTCTTGGAATGTTGTCTTTACGTATTTCTATATCTCAATTCCGCGCCGGAAGGTTTCAAGTCTTTGTTGAAACACAACATCTACGCCGGAGAAATTCAATTCGTAGAGAGTTCAAATATAGATTCCTACTGCAGGGACGGAACCACGTGTAAATCGATGTAAGTGCGATCAGCTTCAATTAAACAATCATTGCATCAGTTTATCCTACTAACCTCTGTTTATTATGTAATACTCATTAGCAAATAGATTTTCGATTTCTCTGCAATTCCACTGATGTTACTATTATACAGGTGTTCAGTTTGTTCGCTGGATACCGGTAATTCGGAGAGTTTGTCACCCGAATCTAAACCTGGTTATTTCACTGCCACCGTTATGTCACCAGTTATGTAACACCAGTTATGTAACACCAGTTATGTAACATCAGTTCTCTATATCTTTAGCGATTGCAATCTTACCTCGGAGAAATAAATTGCCTGTAGTAAAAATATTTATAATTGTTGTTATTTTTTGAAAATCAAATTGTTGCAAATTATCCACGCGGAAAAACTATTAGAAACTTGCTTGAAACTTGAAACCAATTGATTATTAAGTTTTGGCCTTCTTCTGCGTATAATCTGTGTCCACGACTCGTGCAGAGCAGTGGAAGTCCGTGTCCGGTCGATTCATCGCCTTGAATTCGTTTCTGTTGAGTTGTCGATGTCGTAAGTCGCCACAAGGTGTCTCACCCGCCACTCATCTCTCCGACGGTTGGTATTCGACGTAGTAAAGGTAACCATAATAATAAACTATGGCCTAGATACTCTGAACGTTAATATAGGTGTTAACGAATATGCAACTAGAATACCAATAAGTTTTTATATTATAAGTAATTGCTACTAGACACAACAGATCTCATAGGCATTTAACAATCAGTAAATGCTATCTCTCTGTTACATGTTGTATTGTTTTACACTATTATATTGTTCTCTTTTTATTATCTAGTACTTATCTAATATAGAAATTATTATTTATTGTTGCATATTATTTATTATATATTATTCATAATATACAACCTTACTTACAACTTCTATATCTCACTTACACCTTCTATATTTCACTTACACCTTCTATATCTCACTTACACCTTCTATATCTCACTTACACCTTCTATATCTCACTTCCACCTTCTATATCTCACTTATTACTTCTATATCTCACTTATTACATATCTACCCTCTAATCTCTTGATCCTCACATAATAACGCCATAACCCTCATTCTATGCGTTATTCGTTCTCCAGGATGTTGTGATCTAGTGGTCATCGACGCCGATCATTGTTCTAGGTTAGGACTCCTGCAGCATCTTTACAGATGCACGAAGAACAGCGAAATTGACCAGGTGCGTCAGTCAGTATTGCCTCGGTTTTCCTTGTTCCCTCCCTATTTCTAACAATAGGCCGCTTCAACCCACTATATATCCCTTTCTCAACCCACTCTATATCCCTTTCTCAACCCACTCTATATCCCTTTCTCAACCCACTCTATATGCACGTTACATCACAATAGAATTAATAAAGAAATGTCATATACAAATAAATAATATAAGTTATAATATACTATATCAATCATGTAGTTGATGGAATCCGCCTTATTCCATATTTCCTATGGCTCTATTTGTAGTACGATCTTCCTTTCGTGAATGTCTACCGTGTGAACAAGTTCCGATTTCGGCCACTAGAACACGATCCCGGGGCCGGAGGATTATTACCATTGCGACAGAAGAACAATTCCCGTAACAGTATCTGGAATTGCGACGGAGAGAATGTGCCTTATGCTGCCGTATATTTCAGGTGAGGAAGGAGATAAATAGACGTACAGAGGTGATAAGATAAGGTGAATGAGATAGGGATGATAAATGGTAATGGATGGCAATATTTGATATCCCAGATATGGATAGAGGTTATGAAGTTGTGTGTGTGAAGTTACATTAGGTCATTTTGGAATTAACTCCACCCCCACAATCTGCAAGTTTATAATAGACTAGAAAGTTTACAATTATTACAATTATTTGTATTCAATTTTTCACGATAATATAATAATAGTAATTAGTTTTAAAAATACGTAATTATATAATATTGGAAAAATTATACTAGTTTAATATAATTTCACTTTTCAATAGGGTTGAAAGAAAAGCGCTGCAAGTATTTTCTAGGGGAATTGAAGATTAGAAGTTTTTAGAACAAACTCTTAAGAATATTATATACAAGAAATGCCATAACTATGTTTTCCTAGTTCTATCTAATTACTGTTACTGTTACTCCTTTATACTTAACCTCTTTTGCTCTACATCTAGAGTAGATAAATGATACATATTCTCCGTATACAACTTCCAAGCTATATAGTATTATTATTTTTTATCGGTTCGCAGAATATGTATTTAAAACTATATCAACAATGCCATATTTTTACGATTTTACTCTCCATGATAAGTATTAGATGAAGAATAATAATCATTTTTGATATGATAATTACCGTTATTTAACATTACTCCTAGCTAGTGAGAAATTATTGTTTTTTATAGAATTACATTAGTTAGTTTATAAAATAAAATATTTTAAATTAAGAATTAATTTTTTATTCAAAATAAATAATCTTGCGTAGACAAATAATGAAAATGAAATCCTCTTTGAATTTATTCTTCAAACTCTAGAAGAGAGTAGACCTTATCTTTTTGTTTCTCTCTTCCATGAAGTTCAGGCAATTCAATAACCACCACACACTGTAAAAAATCAAAATAAGTCAATAATTGTGTTTATACTTATCTATCCATGTGTTTAAATCAAGGTACTTATTCATTAGTAGATTACATAAAGACTGATATCATCATTTTTACAATAGGTAAATATTTGTGTAAAAATATTCATTATTCTTTTAAATGCTTCTACATAATCGGTAATTTGAAATTATCTAGATGAAACTTTTGTAATACTTAATAATAATGATAAATTGTAACGTTATTATTGTCTACTCGAATATATATATACTCATAAATATTTGTATCCAATATTTGTATGGATACATTAAATATAAATAAACTAGTTACATAAAATTCATTATAATAAGTATTGTTAGAATATATCCTCTTATTAAGATTGACAGTATAATTAAATGTAGTGCTCTGTTTTATGCTAGCCCCATATATAATATGAGTTTAGCATAAAACAAATACTACATTATTACTAAGTTTACTTATTGAAGTAAACTAAATTTAGAATAGTATTTACTTTGAAGTGAAATTCTTCTCAGCATAAAGATATATATATATATATATATATATATATATTAGATACACAGTTTTAATCTATATTCTTGTATCTATATGGATATAGATTCTATAAAATCTATAATTTGACTAAATGTCTACATATTTGTTCTCATTTTAAAATTAGAGTCTTCTTTAAATAAGCAGAAATGATTTCCACAATATATAAAATATATTTATATCACTATATAAATTAAAATAATCACTAATAACAATATTGTTTATGTTTTAGAAAATGAATTTACATCATACATAGCTTTGCACATTGTATTATACATTGTATTAAAATTATATTAGATATGAATCTATATTAGAATGAATATTAGATATGAATATATTATGTATGAATTCTACTATATTAAAATTATATTAGATGTATGAATGTTGTTATATATTTACATAATTAATGATTTGAAATTTTTTGATTGTATATAATATCTTAATATTTATCAGCATAATTATCTACATATATAAATAATGGGCAATGCGCATTGTGTATTGCACATTGTGCATTGTATAGTTACAAATAATCTATATAGTTCATGGAAAACGATATCGCCATTACCCTATAACGAGCACACCACAAAGCACGACCCTCTAACCAACCAGTTGCACTGAGGATCCAACCGCTCTCACCAGTTCGCAGGCGCAGTGCATTGTTCCCCCCGTAGCCAGAAGATCGTCCACTATGACAACTTCACTTCCCCGAGGGATCGCGGACGTCTGCAATTCGAACGTCGCCTACGGTGGACGCGGAGAACGTATTGCAAGCGCGGGCAGTTTTGTATACATTGGGGTAGTATTGGGGTAGTATTGGGGTAGTATTGGGGTAGTATTGGGGTAGTATTGGGGTAGTATTGGGGTAGTATTGGGGTAGTATTGGGGTAGTATTGGGGTAGTATTGGGGTAGTATTGGAGTAGTATCGGGGTAGTGGAGTGGTGCGCTGGTATGTTAAATTGCGACAATTAAATTGATACAGTATAGTAGGCTATAGTGCAGTTTATAAATAACTTTTGAATATGAAATATAGTAGAGTGTTATGGTTTGAATGTAAACATATGCATGACGAGCAAAAGTAGTATTTGAGTATATTCAAATATATATTATATAAATAAGGAATCGTTTGATTTAATAAGCAAATACTAATTATATACTTTATGAACATACGACGTACGATTACATAAACGCATTTAGCATAAAGTTAATAAATCGATTCTAGTATATATGTGAGGGTATATCTACACATCAACAGAAAAGCCAACATGAAATGTAACATAGATTGTAATCATGTAGGTAATCATAACTCTCGACTCTGTGCAGACTTAATATAGACTAAGTATATACTCAGTGTAGACTCAGTGTAGACACAGTGTAGACACAGTGTAGACTCAGTATATACTCAGTGTATACTCAGTGTATACTCAGTGTAGACACAGTGTAGACTCACTGTATACTCAGTATATACTCAGTGTAGACACAGTGTAGACACAGTGTAGACTCAGTGTAGACACAGTGTAGACTAAGTATATACTCAGTGTAGACTCAGTGTAGACACAGTGTAGACACAGTGTAGACTCAGTATATACTCAGTGTATACTCAGTGTATACTCAGTGTAGACACAGTGTAGACTCACTGTATACTCAGTATATACTCAGTGTAGACACAGTGTAGACTCAGTGTAGACACAGTGTAGACTCAGTGTATACTCAGTGTAGACACAGTGTAGACTCAGTGTAGACACAGTGTAGACTCAGTGTAGACTCAGTGTATACTCAGTGTATACTCAGTATATACTCAGTGTATACTCAGTATATACTCAGTGTAGACTCAGTGTATACTCAGTATATACTCAGTGTAGACTCAGTGTATACTCAGTGTAGACTCAGTGTAGACTCAGTGTAGACACAGTGTAGACTCAGTGTAGACTCAGTGTAGACACAGTGTAGACTCAGTGTAGATACAGTGTAGACTCAGTGTAGACTCAGTGTAGACACAGTGTAGACTCAGTGTAGATACAGTGTAGACTCAGTGTAGATACAGTGTAGACTCAGTGTAGACTCAGTATATACTCAGTGTATACTCAGTGTATACTCAGTGTATACTCAGTGTATACTCAGTGTATACTCAGTGTAGACACAGTGTATACTCAGTGTAGACTCAGTATATACTCAGTATATACTCAGTGTAGACTCAGTGTATACTCAGTGTAGACTCAGTGTATACTCAGTGTAGACTCAGTGTATACTCAGTGTATACTAAGTGTAGACTCAGTGTAGACTCAGTGTATACTCAGACTTACTCTATTAATTGTCATGTTAATTTAATATTCTCAGTAAATGTTGACCTATAGAAATCTTGGTTACTAACCTCTCCGTATTCCAGCGAATAAACGAGTGATTTACACGCACCCGGTAGCTTCCCCACTTTTCTTATAGGCACGAATGGGAGGTTCAACTTCTGAGCCACTAAAACCCCGAAAATGAACCCCCTGGCATCCAATCCTACAACTACATCTGGCTGAATACAAATGCACAGTTGTAATAATTCCTACCATATTTGGCGAATTAGCATTATAATGATAAATATACTGAAACATAATTCCATTACAGATTAATATATGCAATTGTGCACATTGTGCATATATCTAAAATAATATATTATAGTATTATAATTATTAATAGTAAGTAGTATATATAAAGATGCCCTAAATACATATTTATTATTATTAACGCTCCTATAAAGAATATTTACTAAATATATATATATATATATATATATATCCAATATCGTAACCTTGCCGTTAATTAGAATGTTTTCAGCCATAATAGCTATGCATTCCTTGAATAATTCTGAATTCCTCATTATGGGGAATACATCCCTGTTAAGATATTATTACAATTATTAGTTTATATATACATTCCCAATAAAATTTGATATGTATAATTATGTAAAATAATTTAAGTACTACCAGTTAAAAAGTATTACTACAAGCGATACAATGTATTAAATATTATATATATTTTAAAATATTGTTAATAATATCAAATAAATTAGATATATATTATATACTATACTAACAAAAAATTAATGCCTTCTTTAGGAAAGTTTGGAGTTATTGTTACATTAGATTTGATTAGAGCAATCGTTTCTTCTTTTGTCAAAACCATATTTAATAGTCTACTAGTAATAAAAAAGAATATGAGTTAGAATTATATATAAATCTAAATATATATATCTAAAAGCTAATAATCTTTGGACAAATATATTTTTAAATATTTTATTTTTAAGCAATTCATTGCTAAATCATAATTTACATATTCTAGATTATTAAACATGAATTATAGATTAAACATGAGTGCTAAGAATAATGTTTACCTATGTGTATACGTTACTCAGAATATGCGATACGAGGAAAGATATAAAACGAATAATTGTACATATGTTAAATATAAAATAATGTAAACAGTGTAATTGCTATAGCCAATAGGCTAAGAGTATATAATAGACGACTGAACATATATAAATACGTAGTTTTAAAGTCCATTTAAAAATGTTGTGAATGTATAGTTATTTATGCTTTATTTATTAAATATAAATATATATGTTTAAAATCTATTTAAAAATTTTTTGTGAATGTATTGTTATTTATACTTAATATATTACTTATTGTAAGTTAAATTTTATAGTATTTTTATATTTATTATTAAATATAACAATAATATACTTATATATAAGTTAC
This sequence comes from Osedax frankpressi, assembly GCA_964035775.1. Lineage (NCBI taxonomy): Eukaryota > Metazoa > Annelida > Polychaeta > Sabellida > Siboglinidae > Osedax > Osedax frankpressi. The sequence goes on from OZ038313.1 coordinate 26,845,709, forward strand.
ATATAATAATGTACTATTTATGATTATTTATTATTATTTAAATTATATACAATTTCGTGTTTTAAATTGTATCATGATTCATTGTAAGTATTTTATATTTCACTTGTATATATTAAATCATAATACATATTTAACAAATCTATAGATTATTATTTTAAATTTTATATATTTAAAAAAAAATATTCTAGAAAATATATTTAATTAATTAAGATAATCATTATAATATTCACTAATATATATTATTCATATAAAACATAAGTAGTAATATTAATAATGGCAAAACAGATAATTATTGTTAAATTTGTATAAAATATAATACAATATATTTGATATTTAATATATTTAATTAGAATAATTATTATAATGACAATAGTATAATATTAATTAATATATCTTATTCAAGTGTAACCCAAGTTGTATTATATTAATAATAGCATATTTATATTGGTAAATAGTTATTTTAATAGTAATATTATTTTAATAATTAAAAAATAATATCATTAATTTCCAAAATATAAATTATTGCAACTTTTTTAATAACAATTATTTTCAAATACAATCAACATATAAAAGTTAGAATATTGTATTACCTATATAATGACATTAAAAAGTATAATTAGTTAATGATATATTTGTTATCAAATATTTATTCCTTATATCATCAATTATCAGTTGCAGTGTTTCAATTCAAACTGCTTGCCTTTTTATCTTACAACATTTTATTTACATTAATATAATAATAATAATATTAGTAAAATCAATTATTACCTTCATTTGGAGATTTTTGATTTTTTGTGACTAAATTTATGCACTTTTCTTTGTCAACCATTGAAACACAATTTCAAATATGTCGACTTAATACACACTTTCTTTTGAGGTATCACAAGCTAAATCAGTATATCTTGATTCTGGAGGTTTCATTTTTGAGTCTATAAATTATATAAGTATTACTGTGTTAAATAATTTCTTGATAGATATGATACAAAAAATAATGATGAAATATCAAAACCAACCTTATCTTGTGATTTTATAAAATTGTTGGTATCACACCATTTATTAAAGTAATATATTTTCCATACCTGTAAATTCTTCTTCAAAATGTGAAGTACGCATTTTGCAACTGGACCAGGAATAAAAAGCTTTGTTTTACTATCTTTCTCTAACCGTTTCATGTTTATTATCCATTTCTTTGTTAATGTTTCATTCTTGGGAAATCTCCATATATAAACTAATATATATGAAAATGAATAATATGTTTACATACAATAACATTGTTGTTCATTATTTAATTGATATACATACAATTCAAACATTGATGTATTAAATAATGATAACCTCAATATATAATAATAGAATATAGCTTCATAATTATGGTATAATATCTATTAATAATATAAATTATATAATTTAAAATATAAATAAAATGGATTTGTAAATGTCTATGTTATAAATTTTGCGTAAAATATGTATACTTTTAATATTAAAATAAACTATAATAAAATATAATTATGTATAAGTTTTTTATTTTCTAACTTGTGTAATGTTACTCATTCTGGATATTTAATTTGAGTATTTTTTTTTACAAAAAAATATATATAATATTTTATATATTTAAATATAATTCACAATCTGTTTAGGATGATATATCATTTTACAAAGTTAATTTATTAAATAGATGTAGTATAATATGCTTCTTTAATGTTTTTGATGTTACCTGTTAATACAAATAATCTATTGAAATTTATAAAATTATGATAATGAATTTAACTTGTAAAAATATAAAAGATATTTAATAAATTAATATCAATGATAATTAACATGTTTATACTCATAATTTAACAACAATAGTCACATCAATACGTATATTTTTGTATAAATGAAATCCTAACATTTAATATTGATTATAAATTGAATATATATTATGATGGATAATGTTTAATAAAATTAATCGCTGTAGCAATATAATGTATTTTATATAATTGTTTAAGGTATTTATAATAAAAATAGATAATTTAATAGGAAGTGTACCAAATTACACATGGCAATATATAGTGTTAACATTAATATTTTTGACTATTGTAAATATATGCCATATTTGAAGTATACCAAAAATACTACGAATCCATGGAAAATATTTGAGACAGATTACCGTGGTAATCTTGGATATATATTGAACATTTATAGACTACCCACAAATTAAATTTTATTACTGATTTAAGAAAATAGTTTTCTACACAATATTAAAACGATGATAAACCAATTAAAATAATTATATTATTAATAAATATATTATTAATTAAATTTAAGAAAATTAATAAAAGATAATACATTCTTTATATAGTCTATAATAATCAAACGCTAATTATATCAGTTTAATTAAATATGTGCTAAGTAATGTTTTAATTGACGTATATTCTATTTAGATTATCCTATTTACAATATATATGATTTTCCAAGGTAATATGATTAGCTTAATCTAATACACATAACATTAGCATAAGATAACCGTTAAAATATAGTGAATAACTTAACACGGATAATATAAGTTCTAAAGTATACATTATAAATGTATTTAATTTAAAGTATTCCTTATCGATATATTGATGATAGCATTTTTATAATTGAATATTAATAAGTATATATTTAGATATCTATAGATATGTTTGTTTATGTTCCTAGAATGGTCATTCATACTTGTGTATTTTGATTAGGAATATATTATGATATTAGTTGGTATTCTAGTGAGATTTATAACGTAGGCGTATTTATCAAATAATAGCTAACATTATATTATTTCATGTTTACTCCTGTAAAAGATCTGTAGATTGTTTAGTGTTATCACTCAACATTTTCGAAATACAATTATTATTCAATAAATAACAATAATAAAATTATATATTTGTGTAATATATTAATATATTGCATTATATTATTATTGTATATATTATTGTATATTATTGTATATGTTTATATATAGTATTTGTTGCTTCTTTATTAATTTCTTAATAAATATAATGCATATTAACTTTAATTATAAAATAGTTTATTTAAAGAGATGGTCATTTAATGAACAAATTTATTAAATGCGTTAAATTAAAATATTGGTTACATGGATAGGTATATGTATATGTATAACTGGTATAATAATTATAATACATGTTGATATTAATATTTATACTATCCAATCGTATCATAAAAATTATATAAATACAAAATATTTAAATATATAATACAACATTATAATACAACAATAAGGATTTCTTACTAAGTTATAATACTAAAAACATGTTCTCATCTCCCCTTTTCCTTAAAGTAATCACCTGTGTAAAAGACTTAAATAAATATATGACTTAGTACAAAATTGTAACATCTGAAGATTACATATATATAATATATATAACAGATAGAGAGATATGATTACACACAGTATATTACTGTTACTTTAAATAGCGTATACGTTCAATTCATATTTTATAATGATAAATAAATGACCTAATTTCTCGATGGCTTCCACGCAAATACTGGGACACATATTATCAGAGTAAGTAGCAAGAATCATCAGTGTACTCGTGATTACCATGATGAGTCCCCTCTTTCCCTACATACAATAATTTATTAGAAATAATATATAATTTGTGTACTCATTATAGAATTATATAGTTAAAAGTGTTATATATTGATGGATATTTAGAATAGCTAAACTTAAATAATTCGCAATATATATATATATATATATATCAATATATGTTATTATAATATATATTTGATAGTCTTGTCGAAGTTTAACTATTTTATAAGCAAAATGGATTATAATATATAATAATATATAATAAAATCACACATGCAATTATACTAACACATCTTGCGTATATTGAACTATTATCGGCACGGATGCATTCATAGTGTCTTCCTTCGTAAACAATACCAGATTCTCGTGCTTTTGAAGTATTTTGAAATACTCCAAGTAAAGTTCTAACTTGTTCATTAGATAGCTGATATAATGTCATTGAATTTATTAATTCATAATAAATCGGATAATATAATGGTATTACATGACATATTAAATATTACTTATATACAACATTGAAACAATAACATTTATTTGACAAAAAAAGGAGATAAAAACACTAGATTTCCTATAAAATTACTTTGGAAATTAATTGAATTACATATAGTTTAAATTACATAGAAGATAAATTATGAATAAAAGTACAATGGTAAACATAATTAAATGAATATACAATAAAATTAACTTCACTTTTTATCATGATCTAAATTAAATATAGATAGCAACGTACGTTATTAGAAATTATGAATAAAATATATATTAATATATATACAAATATATGATTTTACAAAATGAATAATGTACAAATATAATATATATTATGTAAAAATAGTAAAGTTTAACATTTATTTAAAATTTGCTTAGATTATTAATAATTACATTTAATTGCATCCTCGATATACTCAGGTTTAATTTTTGTAATGATGTATTACTTATCATATAATCTAATCTTATATCTTCATTACATGTACGAAAATAACTGAACGAAAATAACAAATAAGGAAAGGTATACACCGTTATTTCACTTCGGATGACATTTGGATATGCAGTTACAATAAAAAACGCGTACTGATATATTTGTCACTTGATACCATAGAATAGTAACTTTAAGAAATTTGCTTCATACCAAATAGAAATTCATTTATAATTTTTCATCTTGAATTAACTTGGTATCAGATTATAAATCTTTTAAAGTTCTAATCTAATAGATATTTGAAAATACAGTTATTGATTTCTAGTATTCATCTATAAAATTAATTGTAAGTCCTATTGTTTACAAAAATATTAAATATGTGGTTATCACTAATTGTGCTGAATTGAGTATTAAGTATTGTGATCATATCGGGTATTAATCACAATATTCAGGTGATACTATACTTTACCTTACAAATTATATCATCTACGATAGTACCAGAAATTACAAAAATAATCGTTTGCGAGATAATTACATTCATCTGCCTGTTTATAGTTTAGTGGAATTTACCACTTTCATCGACTCTTTGCAGATGAATATAATCAAGTGGTTATAATAATTGTATCTCTTTATTTTCAGTTGATACTTTTATAAATAAATGCATAGGGATAATTGATATCGAGTGTTTTCTTTTAGTATAGTCTTCCATTATTATTATTCATCAAAGTTGGTATTATCTATATTTATGAAACTTAATACACGTATACGTGATTTTTTTGAGTATCTACTAAATGATTTGTTTACTTTATAGTTTCATCAACTGAGAATTTAATACTTTGTATATTTTTTGTTGTATGTTGTGTTAATGTTTTGTATTATTTTCATCATAATTAGTTATTATTTTACATTGGCTCATTTAACATATTGTTATATAGCGTATGTTTCAATCTGCTAAGGAGTGACAAAGTGAGTATATCGATGTATTGGTTTCAGTTTTATATCATCAGTATAGTTATTTATATTATTACTAATAAGGTATCATGTAATATCGTCGTTATCATAAATAAAATGCTGTAAGTGTACTATATTTTTGAAGATACTATATTATTGTTAAGAGTATGTTAAATCGGTTATTATTGCAATATTATTTATAGTAGTTAGACTGAATGACGTAGTATTTTTAATAGCCTCCAATATTTGTGGTTAAACTGATTTCTTAGTTATTATTAATTGATTTCCTAAAGACATTAATATCGTGCAAGGTATACATTTGTTGTTTTTATCAATTAAATTTCATGAGCTATCTAATTTTATCAAGTAAAGTTGTAAAATCTATTAGATTAATATTGTGAAAGTAATATATACTGAGAATTTAATGATATTATTTAAGAGAGTAATATGCCAATTTTCTGTAAATTAAGATCATTAGAAATATTTCTTTCAAATGTTATACTCTTAAGTATTAAGTATCTGATCCAATTATTATCGTTGTTAAATGAAAAATAAAAATAAAAAGTCAGGTTGCAGTCGCATTTCAATAAATAATGAGCGAATATTTAGGTATTTACATGATTTACATGAATCTAATGCATGCGTTTAAAAACAATCTAATAAATTGTACTAATTTGGGATGAGATTTACAACTAGTCATAGGTATATTAGATTATTTAATTAATAATGATAATATGACATAACTCTATTGCTTTTATGACATAACTCTATATATAGGTTTATACAACGAACAAAGATTAGAAATATTCAAAAAAAATACTGAATTATATAATAAAAAAAAGCTTTTGCATAATAAATAGTTTCAATAATATACCAGACTGGTATCTATAATATATTAATTCCAGGCTTCTCATGTTGGTGTTGGTACCTCTTTTTAGCGTATACTATCGTTTACAGTAAGAACCAATACAAGAGTTTCATTGCTTGTAGTTTTTCGATTTTTGTTCCTTTTACACAGTGATATGAATAATTAAGTTACAAATTTATAATAGTTTATTCTTTTATTCACGATTATTTATGTTAACCTTATCTTATCTAATATGTTGTTGAATATATTATCATGAATACATAACATGTATACATTTAACATACAAGTTTAATTGATAATGAATACTATCATTCTGAGAATTATATACAAACATATACATACACACATATTTATATATATATATATATATATATATATATATATATAATATAGTATACTCATAACTATAGGAAAACATATAATGCATTTTAATACATCATATATGATATCACCATGTTAGAAAACGTATTATATTAAACTTTAAACAATAGAATTATATTTGAATTTAGAATATATGCTAAATTATAAGTATACATTAGAATACATGGTAAATATCAATACCTCTGCAATATAATATTTATATAAAAACATTATATATATATTTATATATTATGCAGATGATCTAACATTAATTTCGACATCTACAAAAGGACTACAAATACTTATAAATGCGGGTACTTTATTCTCTAAAGAAAATTATATTTTATTTAATGTAAATATACATAATGTAAATATATATAATGTAGTAATGCATTTTATGGATTATACTCGCAGAAAATATAGAACTCCTGTTATTCTGTTAAATTGCATTAAACTAATTCAAGTTCGTAAATTTAAATATAGTTGCAATAAATAATACATTAACTGATCACGATGATATAAATATTAAAATACTTGACTAATACAAACTAAGCATTTGCATAACATATCATTTAGAGTATAAATACTTGAGTATACTCGAGTATACAGCATACTTTAATGATATTATTAAAACAAATGTGTTTCAATCATTCTGTGATTATATATGCAACCTATATATGAAAATGAAATAAGACTGAACAAACAAAGCTCAACATTAATTATAATAATTCAATTCGTAAAATACATTGTCTATGCAAGAGATGTTCGACGTCGGAAATGAATAACAAAATTCTTCGAAGATTATTTTTATACTAAATACAAAAATAGACTTATTTTAATAATTATACATATATGTATCAACATATATGTTGAACATATGTATAATTATATTATGTTCTTATTCTTGTATAGAAGATGCTATATTATTAATGTGTATGTGTATTTATTTATATTATTTAATTATGATGTAATACGTTATATATATATATAATACTCGCACTACTATAATCATTTAGTTTATTTTGATATATATAGATTTTTTTTGTATTTTAATAAATTTATAAAAAAATATATTTACATAATTTTATAAATATATATTTAACAAACCGTGAAACCGACGCTATTGGCTCGTAAAGTTGCTTCTTTCTTCTTTATGATAGCACACGATTGTACGTGTTGCGTAGAGATCAAAGCATCGTGCAATAAATTTTGCAATTGATTCATTTTCACGATATCCTGTAAATGGAGTTGTATCAGAATTTACAAACTCTTCAAAATCAACATTTCAATGAGTTTGAATAGTTTACAAATTTCGCTTATGTTAACAAAGATACCTTGGTTTAAAGATGTTCTAATAATGAAATATCATTAAAACCTCTGATAACACCCGCAATTATGAGTTTCTCATAATTTATTTTTACAATAAAATTCACTTTCAATTTTTAGTTTTAAAACTGTATTTTATATTTCAAAAAGTTATAACTTTATATATAAATATACAAAGAAATATTTTTGTATAGCTAATTTGTTAACAACTATTAACTAGAAACTATTTTGAAATATATTAATTGATACAAAATGTTTTATTTTGAATATATTACTTATCTATTTTGATTATGTAACAAACATTAAAATAGAATAGTGTTGTGCAAAATGTGTGCTGCTTCCCAATGTGTATAGGATATCGGGTTTTACATATTATATATTTTATATAAAAGGCATTTCAAATATTATCAGTTATAGCCAATAAAATAAATGTATCCATATAGGTATATTTTTTTAGAAAATTGAAATCTATTTTGATATCTATAGATACAGCCATAGCTGTCAGTTTACCTTAAATTAATATTGAATATTTTGTTTTAAAATTATATGACTAATACTACTAATAATTACTAATTACTACATTTGCATATATTATTAATTGGGTCATCTATCAAATATATATATATATATAGTTTAAAAATCTAGAATATATTACATAAATAGTTTAAAAATCTAGAATATTTTACAAATATTGATAATATATTATTTGATAGAGATGTAATTTCTAGTTGTAACTATAATTATCATCATAATTTTGAATGTGATATATTAATAGAAAACTAATATGACTAATAAAACTAATATTACTAACTGGTACACCCTGTATTTTCAAATTAGGGTCGTTGTTATACTTTATACACGCCATTGTCGTTGGAAGTATTACAAAGAACTAGTAATAGTATATAATACGTGAATATGCTGAGGTTTTCATTTGAATTAATATACTTCTATTCAAATCAATACATATAAGAGGAGTTTCAATAAGCTGGCAAGAGTCATGACTGCAGTGAACGATAGATTGGTCAGTGGTTGAAAAGTGCATTCTCGTAGAACGTCTACTAGCAAACTTTACTCACGCATTCGTATCTATTGGTGATCCAGTAAACAATACAACGTAAACAATGCCGAATGTAGCATATCATTCGCATGCTGTACAAAACTTATATATATATATATATATATATATATATATATATATATATAATATAGAATGACTAGATAATTTTAAATTCTTCTTGGCTGTATTTAACTTATATTAAATATATATATATATATATATGTGTGTATTTATATCATTCTTACATATATATTTATTCAACATAGTAATTAAAAAAAAGTAATATGTGATTATATTGTATCGGATTTTATTAGCTTTTTTAAACTAACTAATATACATAAATTTAAATAACTAATTTTTAAATGAACTAATATGCATATAATGCATATATGCAAAATAATGTACAAAATAATAACTTATAAAAACTAAAACAGAAAATATATTACATGGATATATATATTTCAGAATATATATAGCATATACTATATATATTCTAACATATGTTATAACCTGTTATATTACGGTATATTCTTCTTAATAAACAATAACTAGTTGTGACTCACAACCATATATATATATATATATATATATATATATATATATATAAATATATATATATTTATATATATATATATATATATATATATTTATATATATATATATATATATGTATATACATATATACACATGTAAATAAATACACATAAAATAATATACGATGTATGCAATACGCACTCGCACATAAATATATTTAAATATAGATACAATAATAATTGAATATGATTTTAAGAATTGACCAAACTGTAGCTTAGAGTCTACAGTATATAACTATAGTTATTTATTCATGTAAAGGCAGACCAGATTATAAAATCTATAATAATTGATTTTTATATCGCTTGTATATGTTATTATAATGACATGATTAAAAAGGAAATCATAGTAAATACATATTCTGTGATCATGATTATTGTTATCCAAATTATTCGTCGATATCGATTTCACTATATATAATTTATCCATTGCTACTAGGAAATTTTAAAGACTTTAAATTATTATTAAATTCTTTGTTATGTCGATACGTCTATAGACGAATACCCAGAATTAGCAATAGCTAATAAGTTATGTTAAAATTTTCCGAATAGGTTATTAAAGTATGAAAATAAGTTTAATATTTTTTAAACTATCTATTTAAAATGGTATTTATTATTATTATCTATCACTTAGGCTCTAGATAGCAAATCTCATTGTCATATTAGAAATGTTGTTTATAATTCGTAGCTCTCCATAATATAAAAGAAAAACACAAATCAAATTACTTAATTGTATCATTCAATATTTAGATTAACTGTTATTTTTTAGAAATATTAATGAAAGTATAGAAGCAAATTACTTACAATGATAATGATACAACTCTACATTCAGTGGTAAATTATACTTGAATAGCATTTGATAATTCAATACAAATTCAATTGTAACGTTACGATTATAGCTTTTCATGTTGTAATCGTAATGTAGGTTGATACAACCATATATCAAACTTAGCCTTATTACAGATAGATTAATTAATATTGGATTGTAATTAGAGTATCTTAATTAATTTACTAATTTTTCGGTAATATAATATATAAAGTCAATATTAATTACTCATAAATAGAACATAACATTATCATATTAGTTATATAATGTTCGACCTTAGCTCCTTTATTATTTTTTATTTATGTATTATAATTCAAAATAATTTCAATGGTGATATTATAATCTATAGATTTTAGATGAGTATATATAATAGTAGTATTACATAATTATCTATTTAGATAATTTATGTATATTAATTATATAATTAAAAATTCCAAATACTGAATTATTTATATATAGCTAAATCCTCGAATTTTTCTAACTATTTGTATTGATTCTATAGAATATATTCTAGACTATATATAGCTATATATCCCTCACCTCAAATTAATGGTTTAATTATATATGTAATAGTATGTATTCATAAGTATATCAAATGTATTATGTAAACCTAACAATACATACATCATAGAGAGTATACTATTATATTCGAATTACAATATGTAAACTATAAATCGTAAAGAATTCATCTTTTCCAAATAGTGCTTCTATTGGCCTATATATATATATATATATATTTATATATATATATATATATATATATATACATATATATATATATACATTTATATATATATATATTTATATATATATAATTCTTTGTAGAGAAATCGAATGAAATGTTCTAATCTTTGATCATAATAGAGGATATTGGATATAATAAATATATCTATATATATTTTCTATTATTTCACAGTATCATATATTATCACTTATACAATGTATATTATACATCTTTGATTAGGCTATATTTTTTAGTTCTAAAAAATAAAATTCATATAAACCATATTAGGTACATAACAAATTTAATTTGGTTATATTTAAGATATAATGATTATTTTTTATTTAAAATTATTGTGTAACTAAAAATAATAGTTATATTACATAATTTTTTCTCAATAAACAAAATGATTTATTAGTTTTATTACATCATTATTCAAAATAATTTTATAAGAAATAACAATAGATATATCACGTATTTCTCCATGCAAAAATAGTAATATAATAGTTTTATTAAAGGTATTAAAAATACAAAATAATATAAAAGTAGTTATGCAATGCAAAATATGAAATTATAATTTCATTATTTGCAAGTACAATTGGATTGTTTTATTAGATGATGCGCATATATATATATATATATATATATATATATATATATGCATATATGTATACACCTGGTTTGAGTGCTGGGTATGTATACAGATTTATTTACATATATGTAAATAAATCTATATATATATATATATATATATATAATTGCATATATATTTTTACATTTTCGAAGTTACTTATATTATTGTACTGACCTTTATTTGATATCAATTTAGAAATTACGCAATCATCAACATTTTCATCAGGTTATACGAGAGTTCACCTTATGTATAATAATATATATATATATATATATATATATATATATATATATATACACACACATATATATACATATATATATACATATATACACATATATATATATATATATATATATATATATATATATATATCGTGCTTTAACATTAACATCGAATGGTGAATAGTTTTTATTACATAAATAAATAACGGTGCTTACTCTTTAAATCTTGTAGGAGAAATGAGTCCGACGTTCCCTTTTCCCGGAAACATTACGCAATACTCCCGCACGTATTTATCGATTAATTAAACAGATTCGCGTGGATCGATTACAAAAGGTAATACGTACAGACCCGTCCGGTGGACGGCGTCCGCTATCCGATGCAATACGAGGTAATGTAGTTATTAAGTATGTATAATATGCGGTATTGTACATATTACATTGATTCAATAGATTCAGACTAATTACCGGTTTACTGTTTATGATAAACGCGGCCGTTGTTTTCTACTTCATAACATTATGCAATACCTTTTGCGTGCATAATTTCACTTGCAAATACAACACACCATATTTATTCATATAAGAAATATGTAAAGCTCATGTTATCAGATATTCGACGTGAGTCATTTCCTTTTTGAAATTAGTGTGCATAACATCTAAAATATTGCCATAATCAGTATATTGGCTAAGCAATAGTTATACAAATATTTATATATATATAAGTAATATATAATGCATTTAAAGCTCTTCTATTACAATTTTAATTTAATCAATTTAATTTAATAAATTTAATTTGATAAATTTAATTTAATCAATTTAATTTAGTAAATTTAATTTAATCAATTTAATTTGATATTCATTAGTTTCTATGTAATACATTTCTTTGAACAAAAGAAAACATTCAACTCAATTATTTTAATTGAAATGTAATGAGTTTTTAATTAGTAGTATTATTTACAATCTGTTATACTAATTTATAATATATTATGTATATATTATGTAATACCACAACTTATGTGTGTAACACTTTATTACATTTTATATTTAAACTTTTATTTATTTTAGATTTATTTTATTTAGATCATTTCATGTTACATAGATAATTGTTCCACTAATTATTTATTAAATATATCGCTGATAGAAATTATATAATTATATAATTATATACAGGGTTAAACTATTCTATTAATTTATTATATATAGAAATTAATAATATATATATATATATAATTTATTATATATAGAAATTAATAATATATATATATATATATATATATATATATATATATATATATATATATATGAAAAGTACATGAACATAATTTATAATTAGATAATATCCATAGTATTTTAAAACGTTATAACAATTAAAATTAGAATCACAATGGATTAAGATTTTATAAAATAGTATAATAAAATATATTTAGATTTTAACAATTAAATGAATTGAGATTAATATCGGACCTAAATATTTAAATATTCGTTATTAATATAAGAAATAATAAATAACTCTGAGATGTTTATATTCAAAATATAATTATTGTATTACATTTTAAAAGATTCGTTCTTATAAAATAGTATATTAGCATAATATTAATATTGACTTCAATATTGATATAATTACTGTATTGTCGTGAACAATTGATTTATTTATATTGGTAATACACTTGTGTGATGGTAACATGCGTACTACGCATTGTGTAGTGGTTTTATATATGATTTGATTATAAAATAAATACTCTATATAAGTATATATTCTTGTCTAAACTAATTGTCATTTCTTATCGCTAGATACCGGGAAGCTGATTACAGTACAAGTTTGTTTCTATTTAATTGGTCCAAGTTTGAAACTACTAACTATCGCAAAATAAGTGCGATATTTACTTTAGATATTTACTTTTGAGATATTTACTTTAGAAATTTCATTTTTGTTATGCACTTGATGATATAGCTCTGTAATAGAAAATTATTCGGTTATTTTAATCAATATATCTGATTACTAGAATTTTTGAATGCTGACCAATCCGGAAGAATTAAACTAGCTATTACCAATGGATATATTTATATTATTTCCATATATAAATATACGACCACAGGTAGTTACATGAATATCTAGTATATTATCGTATATTTAGTAAATATTAACACACCTTTACTGTAAAATTAGTTTATTTAATAGACTATGTTTTTGAATAGATCATGACATCAATATATTGATGATATATTGAACAAGTACATTAAAAGATGCGGGATTTTATCATCATATCCATGAGAATAAAATAATAAAACTAATATAAAATGTTTAGAACAATTGAATATATGCTAAAAGTCGAGAATATATTATGTACGGGATGTATATCATTATGATAATAGATGACTGTTAAATATGATAAATACTATTACATATATTTAGACAAAAATGTTTAAATACTAAATATTTAATTAAAATCAGTAAAATCAATAAAATAAAATCAGTTTGTCAACTAACAACTATTATAGACTTCAAAGATGCCCTCATAAATATACACATTTGTTGCTATTAGATATTGATATTTAATAGCAGATCTAAAGGGTTTCTCTAATAGATATACTATATGATCTAAGCTATCATTAACGGTAGCACTTCTCCATATTCTTTATAGTTGTTGACATTACTCTCAAAAAATTGGTATAATATTGTCAATGATCTTTGAATTTATTTTATTAATAAAAATATCCCAAAAGATATTGGCAATATTTTGTATAACGCTATGAGTCCTATTATTACTAAAAGTCAAGTTCGTAATAACTCGTGAATAGTAATGTGTCTTTGTGATAATATGACTTCGTAATTAATCCTAATTTGTCTAACAATTTAAATTATTATTCATATTTTGGATAAATGCGAAGTCATGCTATCAATATTTAATTTTTTCAATGTACGATATAATTGATAAGTTGAGTTATAAAATGTTTTTGTAGGCAGGCTACGGGAGCCAAAGATCTCGGACCAGTTTATAAATTATAAAATAGATATTGTGGAAATTGAAAGCGATGTTATATATTTGGCTAGAATAGTGTAAAATATTCATTATTTCTTGATGTGTCATACTCGTTAGTTTATAAAATATCTTCTTTATATATATCTTCATTGGTTTAGATGTATATACATACATAAAGATAGTATAATATAAGTTCGAAAAACTTATAATATATTTAATTTATTTGCAAATACTGATTTAAATATTTTTAATTATTTTTGTTGTAAATGTAATAATAATGGATTATTATATTTTATTCTATCTCTATGTATACTTATAATTGATGCATATATAAATAATTAATAGTATATGTCATCAATTTATAACATATTTTTTAACAAATAACAATTAAGTTAAAAATGTAAATAATTAAAAAATAACAATATACTTTAATAGAATCAAATAATATATCCTATAAAATATACTTATATAAAAACGAATTTAAATACGAATTTGGGAGATGCAACATACTGAAGAATATAGAAATATTCGTATATTAGATATACAATAACATTTTGTATCAGATTATTAGGTCCATGGTATAATAATAATAATTAATAATAATGAGCTTATATTATACCTAGAAGAATACATTATCAAATACAAGGGAATAAGTTCAATGCAATGCAATAAAGGTTGCCTTCGAAGTGTCCATACATTTGTTTATGAGTTAGTTTAAACGTCAATGCTTATTATATAATCTTATATATATATATATTACTCCAATTTGACATCTAACCTCACTACCATGATGCAGATGTCAATAATAAGAATAATATGTGATGAATTGATGTTTCAATAACGCCATTCTGAATTATATATTCATATTTATATATATATATATATATATATATATATATATATATATATATATATATATATCAACTATATATAAATGTATATATATATATATGAACTATGACATATGTAAAGTTTAACTTTTATTATATTATTTCAACTTGCTATTAATATATTTTTTATATTATAAATTGTAATATATTTTTCTCATATATTGTAAAAAATTTTTCTAAATTATGACTTCATTTGTATATATTGTTTTCATTATGCTTACTAGTATCATTTTATATTTCTTTCCTTATATTAATTATAACAACAATGTTAACCATGAAATAATTTTAGACAAATATTTTTTTTTCATATTTATATTATTTTATATATATTACTATTATTATTCATTTACCAAAATTTTAAATAGAATTATATTATGCTGTCATATAAATAAATTTTTAAATTCTTTGCATTTTATATATTTTGTTTTATATTTATTTCAACCTCATTTTATAAGAATATGCATTCTATATATTATATTTACAGTTGACAATGTTAGTTGATTTAAAATAATAATATATGTTGTGTACTATCAATTCATATTAATTTTACTGAGAAATTCTAATTTAAATATATTAAAATATTGCATATTTACAATTATAAAATAGGTACCTATTACATATATAAAAAATGGATCAGTTTATTATGTACAGTATTTTTTCTAAATTCGTACATAAAGTGTATATTATACACTCGTAAACGTCAGTATATTAAATAATATTAGTAATAGTAAGAATGATATATACACTAATACGTATATAACCATATACAATGTGGCGTTATAATACAGTTTACAAATTCATGATCGATGCATACAAAATCAATATTTCATAAATGTCAAATATTACACACAGAAACAAATGATGTTTTTGTTTTTATGATAATAAATCAAAAGTCCTAAATCTATAGCTTGATATATCAACCAAACATTAGTAGTGATTTTCGAATACATTTTAGTTATGTACGACTTACAGAATGCATTCACAAAGGATAATAATTATCCTATCGATTTTATATCATTAAATATGCAAATAGTACCATGTTATCGTGTTAAAGTTGAATTTATAAAAACATGTCTGTTAATATTCGATTGTATATCATTCGAATGCATAATAGGTCAGCATAACCCTAACTTTACATGCTAACGGAAGTGATATCATGTCGTACTGCTACCGATATCTTAGCGGCCCAGGCATCGATAGCTTTCATTACCAGATGATTAATAATGGATAGGTGCAATGGGAAGCCATGGACGATGGATCAGCTTTGCGTAATATTCGGTCGCGTGTCAATGGGAAATTTTAAAGTGATCCCATACCGATGTGGGCCCATTTCCGGGCTAAGCTCACACGGGAGTTTCTGCCCCACTGGGTACTCGTTTCAGTGTGGGTTGTTTCAAGAGGTTGTCGGACAGCGCGGGGTGGTTGGTGTTTTTTTGCGACTTTTCTTGATTCGTAGAGCAGACTGTGCATGGGTGTTTAAATTAAAATATTATTCTAAATAGCTGTATATATTATACATATTATATATTATGCATAGCATATGTGTATAGTATATATAAACATATATATATATATATATATATATATATATATATATATATATATATATATATATATATATATATACGTATTTCACAATAAGAATTTTATTCGCAAACTTAAAAGTAAAATATCGTATTCTAATACATATTTAGTATATATTAATATTTTCAGTGCAAATACATAATACTATATCAAATACAGTTGAGTGTATTATATCACCAATCAAATACCACATACGGGTAAGAGATTTGTAAATAAAATGTGTAACAATAAAACTAAAAAGATATGATGCAGTTAAAACACATTATTACCAGGATTTTGTACGTAAATTCCATCCGATAGGAGACATATGCATCATAGGCTCTTATATACACTATAAGCAGGCATGCTTTATACTCATAATGTCGTCATCTAATCTCTATGTTCAATATTGTTCTTATTGGTGTTATATCACTCAATATGATAATCCTGACCTCTCGATATACACGAATTATTTAACATGATTGAATATATACCCAGGCTACAATTTATTAGTTACAAAATTAATATTTTCTCTAGTTTCCGTAACCGTAGTTTTGTTAACATCAACTACTGTTTTTAAAACCGTAGCAGCGTAACCTGTTGTAACTTGGGAAGTTACAAAAAGAGTAGCGAAGTAACATTTTGTAACTTGTCATAGGTTAAAAAAGAGTAGCGAAGTAACCTGTTGTAACTTGTCATAGGTTAAAAAAAAGTCGCGAAGTAACCTTTTGTAACTTGTCATAGGTTAAAAAAGAGTAGCGAAGTAACCTTTTGTAACTTATCGTAGGTTAAAAAAGAGTAGCGAAGTGACCTGTTGTAACTTGAGAAGTTATAAAAAGAGTAGCGAAATAACCTTTTGTAACTTTTTATAGGATAAAAAAGAGTAGCGAAATAATATTTTGTAACTTGAGAAGTTACAAAAATAGTCGCGAAGTAACCTTTTGTAATTATTCCTATGTTATGAAAAATAGTAACAAGGTAACCTATTAGATATTGTCTTACCTAATAAATAGAATAATGGCATAACTTATTTAAGAAATAGTTCATTATAACCTATTTACTGTATGAGTATTTTCATAATTAATTAGTAGAGTTATGTTTAATAATGTTCATATTAATACATTATAGATATGAGTTATATAATTTGATGAATACCATAAATGTTACTATTTTTATTAATAATTTATGACATATAGTAGTTATTATATAAATAAATAAAAATGTTAAGATATATCAACATTTATTTTCCAATTTTTTTTTCTTTGTCTCTATCACCTTTTCCGGATTCCTTCTATCCACCGTCTGCTGCATATATTTTAATAATTCTCCAAGTTTTGCAGCCCGATGAAGTTTCAATTCACACATTTCTAATATAAAATATATTTTTAAAACTTAATATTTAAAAATTTTAAATATTACTTTACAAAATAAAAAAAATATTCTAAAAATATCATTAAATCAATGAAATTAAATCTTGAATTTATGTACAAACCGTTCAATATTCTATAAATATTTTCTAATTCGTCCTTCATTCCTATTGTATTTTTATCACCATTCCCGCCAACATTGAATTGAAACCAAAGTTGTGGATCGGCGATAGATAATAACAATTTTCTAGGATAATTATTTTTTTTGTTGTCGCATTCTATGAGATTCATGTTTTCTTTCTAACAAATAAAATTATAGTTTTAGAAAAGTATAATTAATTTTATAATGTATGATAATATTAAATATTTTCAATTATGTATTTTTAATAATTCGCCACTAATTAATATAATTGAATATATTCATTAATTGTTAATATATAATATAAAATACTAACATATTCTAAATAGAATTCTGACATAGATAATTTATTATTCAGCTTAATCAGCTTCAAATAGTCAGTAATAGGGGGGGTCAAATTTGATATTATTATTATTTCTTCTCCTTTCTTCCAATAATTCCACCATATACGTTAGTTCAATACCTTGTTCTATATAAAATAACAAATAATTGTATAAATATAACTTGTAAGTAAATATATTATAATATGCGGAGGGAAGGAGGGATAGAGAGATTGTTGATTAATGAGTTAATTTTATAATTATTTATTTTATGTCATGATATTAATTATAGCATTTATTATTTAGCTTTATTGGTTAATTGTGAGATTATTACATAGTTAATATAATTTTTTTTGTGGTGTTAAGATTAATATGGGTTAATTTTGGTGTAGGAGTAACTTAAATGTAGGAATAGTAACGTTACATGCAGTAGTATAATAGAGGTAACATAACAAGTGAGAGATTTTATGTAGCCTTATAGCGTATATATGTATACATCTTTATTTGATTTTTAACTACTAATTTTAATATATTATATAAAATAATACAAACTATAAATAATATATCTTAGATAGTTTTTCTTTTAAATTTGTAACTTCATTACTGAAGTACAGATGATATATCTCTTGATTTAAAAAAAAATAAGATCTAGTTTCTCATCTAATATTATGATTATAAAATATAGATTGTATATAGATTATAGATATTATATAATATTTTTATAATTTCAATTACAAACCAGTCGATAAATTGTGTTTTTGATTTTGTTGTGGAGACGTAATATTAATTACTTTGTTCAATATTATCAACTGCAATTAAATATAATTAAATTTATCGAGATTATTAATATTCTTTAATACAAAAATACGTATTATTAGTATCTTATTCAAATATCAGATATTAATATCTAAATGTTAGTAGTAAAAGCTTTCAAGATCTTAAATACAATTTATTATATATCATTTTAGCAAAAATTAGAAAGATTAACAAACCCTTTAAAAACTTTCGATTAGCTCTCATATTTATTTTTCTTTTAAATTTGCGACTTTGATTATACATTATTAACACTGAGATTATTTTAAACTATAATCGACATAATATGATAATTTTAATATTCATATTGTTGATTTTATATATATTATATAAATGTTATATAACTACAATTAATATATAATATAATATATAATATAACTACAATTATATTATAATTACAAGGATCATTTTAATTAGATTATATCTATTATGTATTGATACTTTATATAATAATTATTATTATTTTGTTATATAAATTTACTATAAAACTTATATTATATTAAATTCATTTGTATTACATTATAATATTATATTAAACTAATCATTCTAGAATAATTTTTTTTAATTTTCAATTTTTATTAATATTTTGATCATTTTAACATGAAAAATAATACAAATAATTTAATTTTTAAATTATCATGAATCATAGTGTAATATCATATATGTGTTATATATCTTACATATAAATATAAAATTAGAAACTTCTAATTAATTATTAATTAATAATTAATAATTAATAATTAAATATATAAATTCATATATTATAATAACAAAAATGATATAACTATAGCTATAACAAAAAGTATAACCTTTTATATGTTTTGCAAATTAACTTTTATAAGTTTACCCTTAATTAGAATTTAAAATATATAAATTCAGTAAATTGATTTTCAATATTAATTTCTTGCAATTAAAATATAGATATACAACAATTGTTTTAAACAACATTCATAATATATTTATATTTATCATTGAAATTATTCATAATTAAAATAATAATCATATATTATATATTAATCATATAATATATATTACTTACAGTATTCTACAATTAATTTATTTGTATATTAAAATATTATCTAATCATACATATATATATATATATATATGTATAAATATAATTTTAAAATATCTTCTCATATCAAGCACACTTTTAACATCTAACTACTGTTTTTGTAACTAAGGTTACATTTGTAACCTCTAACTACTGTTTTTGAAACTAAGGTTACATTTGTAACCTCTAACTACTGTTTTTGAAACTAAGGTTATAATTGTAACCTCTAACTACTGTTTTTGAAACTAAGGTTATAATTGTAACCTCTAACTACTGTTTTTGAAACTAAGGTTACACTTGTAACCTCTAACTACTGTTTTTGAAATTAAGTTTACACTTGTAACCCCTAACTACTGTTCGTGTAACTAAGGTTACACTTGTAACCTCTAACTACTATTTTGAAACTAAGGTTACACTTGTAACCTCTAACAACTGTTTTTGTAATTAAGATTACACTTGTAACCCCTAACAACTGTTTGTGTAACTAAGGTTACACTTGTAACCTCTAACTACTGTTTTTGAAACCAAAGTTACACTTGAAACCTATTTGTAACTAATAAATTGTAGCCTGGGAATTTTATTTGGGTTACAAAATAATTAAATGATGGAAAAAATTAAACTGACATATTTACTTATAACTTAATTAAGTTATTAAGTTATTTGAATGCACTATTATACTTTACATTGGGGTGCATAGAGTATACTCTATGGTATACCATATATGGTGTATAAAGTATGTATTGTAATATATATAATAACGTATACTACTATCCCTATCTATAGTAAATATTATCATTTTCCACTTTTCGTGTATTATCCTCTTCTATTATCTCTAAAGAGCCACACCTGTCTTCGAATAACCACTCCTATTATCCCCGAATAGCCAGTCCTCTTTTTACTCCCAATAGACAATAGACACACTCCCATTGTCTTCTAATAGACGCGTATAATGACACACTATCCTCTGTAAGCAAACTTGTCGGTTATCTTCCCATCTTCGAGTGTATTAGAAATCCTTCCTTACTAATAACCGCATCAATTATCTGCGACTAGTGGAGCGTTGTATTTCCAACATAATCACATTCTTAAACTTACAAACCACGCCTTCCAGGACCCCTCGTTTTCCACGGTAATACGTCTTCCGTTATTATACGCCTTCAGTGTTGATTAACCATGACCTCTGACGTCATTGGCCACACCCACGCGCGAACCTGGTTTCCGATTACATTAAACTCTAGAACCACGAGCCCTCCGCGTAACCCCAGTTTCCGACACGTACACTATAGTAATACGCTACCCACTTACACTTCAGTGGATTAACTCTACCAGCATTCACTAGTTACTATCCTTAACCTCGCCCCCTTTTTAGTCTCCGCAATATACGCCCCTAACCATTACACGTGATGCTTCTGCGTTTCAACTCCAGCCTGAGGAAGGTGAGACCACACACGACGATGACCAGCGATGGCCATAGCATGCTATGTATCACCTGGTTCTTCGTGTGGTACTTCTTCTCTGCGAAGCGAGTGCGTTGATATAATATGGCGAGTAGTCGCTTAGAATGCGCACCGGGTAGTTCGAGTGTGCGAGAGCGAATGTGGTAATAATCGCACCACAGTTGATGTTGGTAACGGGAGACAGGCGTACGTTATATTGTTAACACTAATTCGTAAGTAGCTAAGGTATCGCACTTACAACCACACTGTAGGACCTTCACACACATCATATGACCTATACATCAACTGTAGGACTTATACATATACTGTTGAATCTACGTATACACTGTAAGACCTACACCTACATCATAGGGCCTATATCTACACTGCAGACCTTACACCTATACTGTAGGACCAACACCTATAGCATAGGACCTACATCTACACCTACACTGTAGGACATATACCTATAATGTAGGACCTACACCTACAATGTAAGACCTTCATCTACATTTTAGGACCTACGCCCACACTATAAGATCTATACCTAAACCTATACTGTAGGACCTACACCCACACTGTAAAACCTATATATATACCTACATTGTAAGACCTACACCCACACTGTATAACCTATACCTACAGTGTAGAAACTATACATACACTATAGGACCTATACCTATACTGTAGGACTTACACCTATACTGTAGTACCTAGACATACACCTCCACCTATAATGTAGTACCTAGACCTACAATGTAGGACCTACGCCCACACTGTATGACCTACACCTCACTTTAAAATATACACCTACAATAACAAACTAGTCTTTATCTAATATATAGAAAAAAGCTGATTTCTTCATCGTAGTGAATTCCGATATACAGTTATTCTCTAAAACCAGAATATATTACGCAATAGCTAATTATAAATATGTGCAGAATAGATCACCATATGTATTGCCCACCACGTACACAATACGACGTACATTGTATATATTGCATGAAGAACACCACACCTATGTCTATGTTCACTGGTCCAACATATAATTAATTGAATATCGCACACAAACCTAATACAGAGAAATACCATTCTCCCATTCTATCTAGAAATAACTAGAAAATATCCACGATGTAGGTATTGAACACGCATCGTGAGTAGGGTTCAACCTGAAGACAACGCACGCCTTAGTAATAACCACGCCCATCCGCATACACTAAACATAAGTATATCGGATCATACGGCCCAATCGCACGCCTCAATAATACCACGTCCACCTACTCACCAACAATACCACACCTTCTCGCATAGCAAATATAAGAACCACGTACAGTGTACGAAGTACAATGTACGACGTAGAATATACCACGTACAATGTACGACGTACAATGTACGACGTACAATGTACTTGGTATAATAATTACCGATGAGTTTGCCCGGGTCCCGTAAATCGTAGTAGCATCTGAAGGTTTCGTCTTCCCCCATCAGCCTCCACTTATTTAAATAGGCTTCCACCGTGGCGTTATTGTCGGATTCTTCCTTCATGCACACGTGGAAAGAACACTGGTGATGGTATGAAAAGAACGGTAATTAGTAATACTATTACTCAGGGAACAATGGTGATCAACACAGAACCTTACTTGAATACTATAAGACTAAATGTTGTCGCATATAATACATTGGTAGTCGACACTTTTTAGTGGTTATAGGTTAAACTTTCTCAGTTATAACCAATTTAAAGATATTTATAATATCGAATGTAGAATAAGTATACGTACTTATATTAACTTGTACTCACATATACTCATATATACTAATAAATACTCACAAATATATATACTAATATATACTCACAAATACTCACACATACTCACAAAACTCGCAAATACTCACCAATACTCACAAAACTGGCAAATACTTACCAATACTTACAAATACACTTTTATACGCTTTTATATATATTGATTTATATTCACTTTTACTCACATATAATCATATATACTCATACATACTCACAAGTAATCATATATACTAAGAAATACTAAAAATAATCGCAAATACTCACAAATACTCAAAAATACTCAAAAATACTCACACATACTAATATATATAAAATAATATATATAAAATAATCGCAAATACTCACAAATACTCAAAAATACTCACAAATACATACGCATACTAATATATATCCACAAATACTCACAAATACTCAATAATACTCACAAATATTCACATATACTCAAATATACTCACATATACTCATATATGCCCACATATACTCACACATATTTAAACATCTCACATATACACACATATGCACATATATTCTCTATATTCACATATACCCAATATTCACCAAAAAATATAATTAATACTCATTAATTAATATATATATATTTACATATACTGACATATACTGACATATACTGACATATACTGACATATACTGACATATACTGACATATACTGACATATACTGACATATACTGACATATACTGACATATACTTACATATACTTACATTATCATAAGCGATATAGTCACAGTATCAATTAATGATCTTGACCAATAGTTTTAACAACTACAAAAACTATTTGACAATAACTATAGTTATATAACCTGTTTAAAATTTCCTTTAGCCTGAAGACTGTCTGTATGTAATTGACCCACAGCTGGTGTACTGATCTGAATGTTATACACATATGTATGTATGTATGTATGTATGTATGTATGTATGTGTATGTACTTGTATGTACTATATACATTGCACGTGCATGAGTTTGTTGGTATGTATGCGTGTGTGCATGTGTTTGTTGGTATGTATGCGTGTGTGCATGTGTTTGTTGGTATGTATGCGTGTGTGCATGTGTTTGTTGGTGTGTATGCATGTGTGCAAGTGTTTGTTGGTGTGTATGCATGTGTGCAAGTGTTTGTTGGTGTGTATGCGTGTGTGCATCTGTTTGTTGGTATGTATGCGTGTGTGCATGTGTTTGTTAGTGAGTATGCGTGTGTGCATGTGTTTGTTGTTATGTATGCGTGTGTGCGTGTGTTTGTTGGTATGTATGCGTGTGTGCGTGTGTTTGTTGGTGTGTGTATGCGTGTGTGCATGTGTTTGTTGGTGTGTATGCGTGTGTGCGTGTGTTTGTTGGTATGTATGCATGTGTGCGTGTGTTTGTTGGTGTGTATACGTTTGTGCGTGTGTTTGTTGGTATGTATGCGTGTGTGCGTATGTTTGTTGGTATGTATGCATGTGTGCGTGTGTTTGTTGGTGTGTATGCGTGTGTGCATGTGTTTGTTGGTATGTAGGCGTGTGTGCGTGTGTGCGTGTGATTGTTGGTGTGTATGAGTGTGTGCGTGTGTTTGTTAGTATGTATGCGTGTGTGCGTGTGTTTGTTGGTATGTATGCATGTGTGCGTGTGTTTGTTGGTGTGTATGCGTGTGTGCGTGTGTTTGTTGGTATGTATACGTGTGTGCGTGTGTTTGTTGGTATGTATGCGTGTGTGCGTATGTTTGTTGGTATGTATGCATGTGTGCGTGTGTTTGTTGGTGTGTATGCGTGTGTGCGTGCGTTTGTTGGTATGTATGCGTGTGTGCGTGTGATTGTTGGTGTGTATGAGTGTGTTCGTGTGTTTGTTGGTATGTATGCGTGTGTGCGTGTGATTGTTGGTGTGTATGCGTGTGTGCGTGTGTTTGTTGGTATGGATGCGTGTGTGCGTGTGTAATATGCTATTATAAATATACGATGTGGTACATTGTGATATTAAGAATTACAATATAACAGTTAATTAATGATATAATTATCTCTTAAGGTTATAATTATCTCTTAAGGTTGGTATTGTATTGTTTAACAGATCCATTCATATATTTACGCAGGTTTATCATGTATAGGGCAGCTGTAGATAACAATGGCTTATAGGACAAGAGTATTTATAACAGTGATGTAAAGGACTTGGGAGTATAGGGAATGAGTGTAGATAAAGGGCGTATCTATAATGAAGGTGTAAATAGTAGGGAGTAAATAGTAGAGATGTACATAATACCGTATAGTGTATGTGGTGTAGTGTATAGGGTGTAGTGTATAGGGTATAGTGTATAGGGTGTAGTGTATAGGGTGTAGTGTATAGGGTGTAGTGTATAAGGTGTAGTGTATAGGGTATAGTGTATAGGGTGTAGTATATATGGTGTAGTGTATAGAGTATAGTATATAGGGTGTAGTGTATAGGGTGTAGTGTATAAGGTGTAGTGTATAGGGTGTAGTGTATAAGGTGTAGTGTATAGGGTGTAGTATATAGGGTGTAGTGTATAGGGTGTAGTGTATAGGGTGTAGTGTATAAGGTGTAGTGTATAGGGTGTAGTTTATATGGTGTAGTGTATAGGGTGTAGTGTATAAGGTGTAGTGTATAGGGTGTAGTGTATAGGGTGTAGTGTATAGGGTGTAGTTTATAGGGTGTAGTTTATAGGGTGTAGTGTATAGGGTGTAGTGTATAGGGTGTAGTGTATAGGGTGTAGTATATATGGTGTAGTATATAGGGTGTAGTGTATAGGGTGTAGTGTATAGGGTGTAGTGTATAGGGTGTAGTGGATAGGGTGTAGTGTATAGGGTGTAGTGTATAGGGTGAAGATGATAGATGTATAGAAATACAAAATATATTGGGTAAAGAATAATATTAATAACAAAATGAATGTGATAAAGAACAAGATATTCATAGGTTAGTGTAAGTACGGTGCAATGGGTATAACATAGGGTTAGATGTGTAAAGTAACGTTGTATAGATAGTAGGATGAGTAGATGGTTGGGGTGTAGAGATTACCAGTAATGGGGTAAAGTATAGATAAGTAAATATTACAGGGTATATATAGTGCAGATTGTAGAATGTAAAGGTTAGTGTGTTAATAGAGGAGTTATATATATAGAATATAGATATCAGTGTAGATACTATGGGTGTAGATGTCATGAGTGTTGATCACAGAGGTTTAGATAGTATGGGTGTAGATGATATGGGTGTAAATGTTATGGGTTTAGATGATATAGGTATATATGTTATGGGTTTAGATGATATAGGTATAGATGTTATGGGTGTAGATGATGTAGGTATAGATGTTATGGGTGTAGATGATATAGGTATAGATGTTATAGGTTTAGATGATATAGGTATATATGTTATGGGTTTAGATGATATATGTATATATGTTATGGGTTTAGATGATATAGGTATAGATGTTATGGGTTTAGATGATATAGGTATATATGTTATGGGTTTAGATAATATGGGTGTAGATGACATGAGTGTAGATGAAAGTGGAATATATAAAAGGGGTGTAGATTATATGGGTGCTGACTCTAATGGTTACATTACAATGACTAACGTTTAATTGTGATGGGTACGTGTATGACACGGCGAGGTTTGCACAGGGGAACTTGGATTTAATACAGGCGCCGGCTCCTCGTTCAGCTTTACCTTTCTGTGTAGTGGTGGTCATTTGGTTAACATGCCATTGTATATAATAACACACATGATAAGATATACGATGGTTTCTAGCAGTACAATATTTTCGATTAAAAAAGTATACTAAATTGGGAACAATAGATATTGAGAAACAGACACAATATCAATAGATGTGATCATTACTATTCTATTATAATTCAAATTAAATAAATCGTAAATTTAATTTAATTTTAAATGAAATTCAACTGAATACAAATGAATTCTTGATATATTATATTTATTACCATCTCGTACATTTATAATATACATTTCTTATATAATATTTATATATTATATAATATTTGTAATGTAATTGTTATAAATTATATTACGTATGTGTGTTGGTATAAATAGTATTGTTAATACACCCTATTAACACTTTTAATTTTATTATGATTTACTTTAAGAATTATTTATGATTATTATATATTATACATTAAATATATATATGTATATATATATATATATATATATATATATATATATATATATATATATATATATTAAATAGATGCATATATTTTCAATAAAAAAACATTTTATTTATTTTAAACTCAAAGTTCTATATATAAAATTATATCTTATAGATCATATATCAAAATGTAATACTAGCTGATGAACATAAAACAGATGTAATCGTGTTAACTTTTTTAAATGGAAATTTAAAATACTCAAAACATGTTGGTCAACTATGATAAACTTTTTATAATAATTACATAATTGGAGTTGATATGTAATTATTATTTTAAAGATTAAACAAATATAATTTATTATCAATTAATACAAAAAAAATATCTCAAAAATTGGTGTGCCTATATGCATTATTATTATATAATGTATTATATTATATATAATGTAGAAATAATAATTTTCAATATATATACAATATTAATCATTGCACACTTTGATAATAATTGATTTTTTAGAAAGAATATTAAAAATAGTTAAATTCTTTTATTTGCGAATCTACAAAAATATTTATAAAAACTCATTAATGAAGTTTTACTAAATTATACTTTGCCATTATAACATTATAAATGCACATATTATACATACGATTCGTATAATCATTTACACTATCAAATCCCCATGCATACATGGGATTTACTAGTAAGATAATATAGTATATATTATATACACAAACTATAGGCAGGGGTCATCGTGTACACTTGACCACTTGTAGATTTCTCGGGAGTCTTTTTGCCAATAGCTAAAGGAAGACACCGATTAATATCTAGTTGCGCGAGGCCGAGCCCTACAACGTCGCTGGCTTTAATGAATACATTGATTGATATCCGATGACATCATCGCGCGCCTTTAATGGCGCAATTAACGTAAGACTGGGGCAATGTGCGTAGCCTGTAGTCCGTCCATGACGCAACACGCAACCGCAGTTTGTATTGTTAATCTACATCGTCCATGTAACTATTGTTACATGGACAATGTAACGTGTACATGTAACAATGTACATGTAACGTATTGTTAGGGTATCGAATGTGGTGGCGACTATAAATATAACTTAGCAACGGTAAATCACAACCGTTGTTCTGTGACCTCCGTAACCTACGCCCGGAATCTCGCCGTCCCACGTGACACGATATGCTATCCTTACCCGGCACTCAATTCCCCGTATGAATTTAAAGCAGACACACGTAGTAGTTTCTTAGTATGCACTTACCCTAACATAAACGTATATATACGTACACATATATATATACATATAGATATATATGTACAAATATATATATACATATATATATATATATATATATATATATATATATATATATATATATATATATACATCAAGTAAATGGGGTCACAAGTGTATATGGATACATTCGACCTAATCGTTGAGCATGCGTGATGTACGATATACATTGTACATTGTACACTGTATACTGTACATTGTACAGTATACAGTGTACATTGTACACTGTACACTGTACATTGTACAGTATACAGTGTACATTGTACACTGTACACTGTATACTGTACATTGTATACCGTACATGGGTTAGCTAACATGCCATATGTATCGATTAGTACGTCTCATTGATATTCTGCATGCCCACAGTTGAAGCAGTAGTACTCTCTCCCTGTGGAGCCCGTAGCCAGCACCTATACGTACTCCAGACATCAACGTATAGGTAACCATGGTAACCAGCTATACCTAGAATTATATACAACGCTGCCTCGTATGCGATATGAAGTATAGACCATGTATGTATACATCTTAATATGTCAAATTAGACAGATATACATTATTAATGTATTTGTAAATGTGAGCGAGAATATATAATTTAATATATATTATATGTATTCAATAGTATATATATATATGTAAATATATATGTGTATGTATATGTGTGTATGTATGTGTGTATGTGTGTGTATGTGTGAATATGTGTGTATAAGTACGTGTATGTATATAATACAATATTGGATTAACAATCAATACGACGTAATTAAATATTATATCATCTTTTATTTATGATAATGAAAATATAATTGCGCTTTCATGAAGCTCTAAATAAATTATATAATAATTCATTACGTAATCGAATATTCAAGGTGCCTAGAATTCAACCACAATTATTAAGATTAAAATGCTAAAGTGTACGATTATATGACAATATATTTGTATTTGTGTATATCTACGTAGAACATCG
>OZ038313.1:26876667-26901667 GCA_964035775.1 Osedax frankpressi
GATAACACAATACAATTTTCACATGTTTACCTTAAATTAAATGCAGAAGAGTATCCCAGCTTGATACATTTTCAATTATTATATAAAATAACCTAAGATATAGCTCCTCGTATTGGTAATACATATTAATTTATTATAGATAATGTACATTAAAATAATGTATACGATATTATTATATATGAAATTAAATAATAATAATAAATTGAACAACTAAATATATATATATATATATATATATATATATATATATATATATGTATATATATATATATATGTATATATGTATATATATATATATATATATATATATTATATTACATATAATATATACGTATTTATATATAAAAGATTAAGTAAATCAATAATATTGGATGATTATATATCCATCAATTAAAATTAGATGAATGAACTTTTTGCAAATAACTCCCGAAGTTTCATCGCTATATTTCAGAAATAAATGTTGATGATTATAGGAAAATACGAGGAAAGTAAAATGATACAATATTATTTTGTCTACGTAATATATTATTCCTTTATAATTATAATACATAATAATTATAGCTTCATAATTTATATATTGAATATTAATGAATTGTAGAATATATTATTTAAAGATTTAAACAATATTCATTTGTATAACATGCTGCATATATAAGTAAACCACTCCGTTAATTTCCATTATATAAATTAAGGTCCTTATTGGTAATGTGTATACTTTTAATATTCATAGTAAACAATAACTATATATTTATATTATACATATTTATAGTAAATATTTGAATAATACATATTCGTAATTAAATATATTATATAACATATTTATATGATTATCTCTAATATTTATTCTGCATAAATTAAATACATCTATATATATAATTGTTTTATTTATTACATAGTATAATATATAATACATGGCCCAAAAAACATAAATAATACGTTTCATATATTAACATAAAATCTTAATACTAAATGATCCTGCAATGTTTATTATATATATATATATATATATATATATATATATTTAATGTTTCTTTCCCTTTAAGATATTCCGATTAATTACAGTAGTTTGGCTTTAATGAGAACCAATGAATTAATCACCATTATATATATGCATGTATATATATATATATATATATATATATATATATATATAAATATATATATATATATATATATATATATATATATGTATGTGAATAAATATAATGGTCAATTATTTCATTGATTTATATATACCTATTATTTCTATACAACTATTATGTAAAGAGATATAGTAATACTATTTTAAGTAATTGATTTTCTATTCTCAATTTCAAACTCAAAGGTATATTAATTACATACATCGGTGTATTAAATAAAATATTAGTTGCCACGTACATCTAGATAGTATAATACTAACAAATACACATTTTCAACCAAACGTATTGACCTCTATAGACAGGAGTGGACATCAAATTGCAGTTGCAGTATTTGGTTAGATACACAATTTGTAATCGTCCATTGTTTAATGCTCCGTTATTATTTATACTTATAATAATAATTTCACCTGTATTTAGTCGCTAAGGTACAGGATAATATAATTGAAATACAATTTAAATATATATTCTACTTTATTTTATTATAAACAAACTAAAATGACTTGAATAGTTATATGGATCGATTCCAGAAACCATCCAGGTTATATTTGTATTGTTATATATTAAAAGTGAATGTATATTTAATTATCATTACAAATATTTTATATTTTTTTTTCTCAAAAAAATAATGATATAAGATGTTAATGATATAAGATGTTTATGATATAATATATAATATGTTAATGATATAAGATATAAGATGTTAATGATATAAGATATAAGATGTTAATGATATAAGATATAACATGTTAATGATATAAGATATAAGATGTTAATGATATAAGATATAAGATATAATATGTTAATGATATAAGATATAAGATGTTAATTATATAAGATATAAGATTTTAATGATATAATATATAAGATGTTAATGATATAAGATATAAGATGTTAATGATATAAGATATAAGATGTTAATGATATAAGATATAATATGTTAATGATATAAGATATAAGATGTTAATGATATAAGATATAAGAAGTTAATGATATAAGATGTTAATGATATAATATATAAGATGTTAATGATATAAGATATAAGATGTTAATGATATAAGATATAAGATGTTAATGATATAAGATATAAGATGTTAATGATATAAGATATAAGATGTTAATGATATAAGATATAAGATGTTAATGATATAAGATATAAGATGTCAATGATATAAGATATAAGATATAATATGTTAATGATATAAGATATAATATGTTAATGATATAAGATATAATATGTTAATTATATAAGATGTTAATGATATAAGATATAAGATGTTAATGATATAAGATATAAGATGTTAATGATATAATATATAATATGTTAATGATATAAGATATAAGATGTTAATGATATAAGATATAAGATGTTAATGATATAAGATATAAGATGTTAATGATATAAGATATAAGATGTTAATGATATAATATATAAGATATAATATGTTAATGATATAAGATATAATATGTTAATGATATAAGATATAAGATATAATATGTTAATGATATAAGATATAATATGTTAATGATATAATATATAAGATGTTAATGATATAAGATATAAGATGTTAATGATATAAGATATAAGATGTTAATGATATAATATATAAGATATAATATGTTAATGATATAAGATATAATATGTTAATGATATAAGATATAAGATGTTTATGATATAAGATATAAGATGTTTATGATATAATATATAATATGTTAATTATATAAGATATAAGATGTTAATGATATAAGATATAAGATGTTAATGATATAAGATATAAGATGTTAATGATATAAGATATAAGATGTTAATGATATAATATATAAGATATAATATGTTAATGATATAAGATATAATATGTTAATGATATAAGATATAAGATATAATATGTTAATGATATAAGATATAAGATGTTAATGATATAAGATATAAGATATAATATGTTAATGATATAAGATATAATATGTTAATGATATAATATATAAGATGTTAATGATATAATATATAAGATGTTAATGATATAAGATATAAGATGTTAATGATATAAGATATAAGATGTTAATGATATAAGATATAAGATGTTAATGATATAAGATATAAGATGTTAATGATATAAGATATAAGATGTTAATGATATAAGATATAAGATGTTAATGATATAATATATAAGATATAATATGTTAATGATATAAGATATAATATGTTAATGATATAAGATATAATATGTTAATGATATAAGATATAATATGTTAATGATATAAGATATAATATGTTAATGATATAATATATAAGATGTTAATGATATAATATATAAGATGTTAATGATATAATATATAAGATGTTAATGATATAAGATGTTAATGATATAAGATATAAGATGTTAATGATATAAGATATAAGATGTTAATGATATAAGATATAAGATGTTAATGATATAAGATATAATATGTTAATGATATAAGATATAAGATATAATATGTTAATGATATAAGATATAATATGTTAATGATATAATATATAAGATGTTAATGATATAATATATAAGATGTTAATGATATAATATATAAGATATAATATGTTAATGATATAAGATATAAGATGTTAATGATATAAGATATAAGATGTTAATGATATAAGATATAAGATGTTAATGATATAAGATATAAGATGTTAATGATATAAGATATAATATGTTAATGATATAATATATAAGATGTTAATGATATAAGATATAAGATGTTAATGATATAAGATATAAGATGTTAATGATATAAGATATAAGATGTTAATGATATAAGATGTTAATGATATAAGATATAATATGTTAATGATATAAGATATAAGATGTTAATGATATAAGATATAATATGTTAATGATATAAGATATAAGATGTTAATGATATAATATATAATATGTTAATGATATAAGATATAAGATGTTAATGATATAAGATATAAGATGTTAATGATATAAGATATAAGATGTTAATGATATAAGATATAAGATGTTAATGATATAAGATGTTAATGATATAAGATATAATATGTTAATGATATAAGATATAAGATGTTAATGATATAAGATATAATATGTTAATGATATAAGATATAAGATGTTAATGATATAATATATAATATGTTAATGATATAAGATATAAGATGTTAATGATATAAGATATAAGATGTTAATGATATAAGATATAAGATGTTAATGATATAAGATATAATATGTTAATGATATAAGATATAAGATGTTAATGATATAATATATAAGATGTTAATGATATAAGATATAAGATGTTAATGATATAAGATATAAGATGTTAATGATATAAGATATAAGATGTTAATGATATAAGATATAAGATGTTAATGATATAAGATATAAGATGTTAATGATATAAGATATAAGATGTTAATGATATAAGATATAATATGTTAATGATATAAGATATAATATGTTAATGATATAAGATATAATATGTTAATGATATAAGATATAAGATGTTAATGATATAAGATATAAGATGTTAATGATATAAGATATAATATGTTAATGATATAAGATATAAGATGTTAATGATATAAGATATAAGATGTTAATGATATAATATATAAGATGTTAATGATATAAGATATAAGATGTTAATGATATAAGATATAAGATGTTAATGATATAAGATATAATATGTTAATGATATAAGATATAAGATGTTAATGATATAAGATATAAGATGTTAATGATATAAGATATAAGATGTTAATGATATAAGATATAAGATGTTAATGATATAAGATATAAGATGTTAATGATATAAAATATAAGATGTTAATGATATAAGATATAAGATGTTAATGATATAAGATATAAGATGTTAATGATATAAGATATAAGATGTTAATGATATAAGATATAAGATGTTAATGATATAAGATATAAGATGTTAATGATATAAGATATAAGATGTTAATGATATAAGATATAATATGTTAATGATATAAGATATAAGATGTTAATGATATAAGATATAATATGTTAATGATATAAGATATAAGATGTTAATGATATAAGATATAAGATGTTAATGATATAAGATATAATATGTTAATGATATAAGATATAAGATGTTAATGATATAAGATATAAGATGTTAATGATATAATATATAAGATGTTAATGATATAAGATATAAGATGTTAATGATATAAGATATAAGATGTTAATGATATAAGATATAATATGTTAATGATATAAGATATAAGATGTTAATGATATAAGATATAAGATGTTAATGATATAAGATATAAGATGTTAATGATATAAGATATAAGATGTTAATGATATAAGATATAAGATGTTAATGATATAAAATATAAGATGTTAATGATATAAGATATAAGATGTTAATGATATAAGATATAAGATGTTAATGATATAAGATATAAGATGTTAATGATATAAGATATAAGATGTTAATGATATAAGATATAAGATGTTAATGATATAAGATATAAGATGTTAATGATATAAGATATAAGAGGTTAATGATATAAGATATAAGATGTTAATGATATAAGATATAAGATGTTAATGATATAAGATATAAGATGTTAATGATATAAGATATAAGATGTTAATGATATAAGATATAATATGTTAATGATATAAGATATAATATGTTAATTATATAAGATGTTAATGATATAATGTATAAGATTATATAATAGTTACATCATTTGATTTATTGGGAATATTTCTCAAATAAAATAACATACAATAAAACGTATGCATTGCTTTTAAAGGAAACAATCCTATAGCATGACTATAGTTTTAAATATGTATAATTAAAATATACTTAATTATACTAGAGCAACTGCATATTCATATTACTTCATTCAATAATATATATACATATATATACATATATATATATATATATATATATATGTGTAAATTTTTTAAAAAATCGAAAACGAATTATAATTAGAAATTTTAATTTGGTAAATAAATATACATAACTTCTAAATCAAAAATAAGCCGTGCGGTGTACGGAGTACTCATGTTGAATATAATAATGTTTTATATGCAATCAACTTTAGAAATACAGAAATAAATAAAATAACTAGATTGTATTCCGGTATATATATATTATGTATGTGAATTTGTAATATAGGCTATAGCCTATGGTAAATGTATATATATATATATATATATATATATAAATATATATATATACATACATATATATATATATATATATTAGTTATGTTTCTATGTCTAATATTTATATATAATTGTACGTTTCCTTAATATATATTATAGGTCAGCCTCATCTTCTAAGTAAATTATATTCAGATGTTAAATATCGTATAATTTAATATTACTTTAATATGCATAGGATACATTATGTTATATAAACTATAATTAAATAATACAGGGTGGTTTAATTAAAATTTGGCAATTAGATTTTACGTACCTATACAACTATATTAGACCTTTGTAGTAAACTATATAATGTAATTCTCATATAGATTTTCAAGGTATTAATAGGCATTTTATATATCAATACAACATATATTATAGATATAGATTAGATATATAAAATATAATATAGATATCGATTGTAGATATCGAATACATATTTTACTATAGTTTAGATATATATTACTTATAGATACTATAGTTTAAATATAGTTAATATATATATGCACTATTGTATAGATATAGATTATATATAGACACTAGAGCATTTGGATGGACTGCTTAAGTCATCATAACTTCACCAATTGCTAATCCAACCAATGGTACAACACTAATCAATGATGTAAGTGAATATTATATATATATATATATATATATATATATATAATATACATACACATATATATATAAATAGTGCCAACTATTGTTTGAGTAAATATCATTTACTCTGCAACTTAGTCTAAGTTAGGCAATTCAGGGCCATTGAAAGGATTACCAATTAACGCCCGTACACCGTACGGTGTACGGTGTACGGTATTTGTGTACCGGGAACACTGTACACTGTACACGGTACAATGTACAGTGTACAATGTACACTGTACAGTGTACAGTGTACACTGTACACGGTACAATGCACATTATACATCGCGTGCCGATAATATAAGTATATACAATTATCTCGTAAAACGTTACCAGCTCGTCGTGTAAGTTAACTTGGCTGGGAGGGGGGTTCTTATCCGCGTCCGTAGCATTATCTAAGGTTACATAACAGATAGGAGTGGAGTTGCAGTTTAGCGAACATCATTACGAACGGCAATGCAGTGCGGTTCGCATTAGATTCAAATATAGACGTTTCCGTATATATACCACCGCTATACGCCAATGTACGGTGAAAGTTATTCGAGGATGTTCTATAGATAAACAATAATAACACGTCTATATTCATGGCATATATTCTACATTTGTGGGTCCAATGGGTATGGGTATGGGTGTTACTGGCACTATCTCGGATAGATTATATAATATATATAAAATTGTTGTTGGTAATGTGTTTTAATCCGAATACATATAAATGTTATTTAATCGTGAGAACTACCTAGTGTATTCTATATATACTAGAATATATTTCATCTATAATAATATAATAGCATTATTAAAAGTGCATGGTATATAAACTGAATATATGGGATCAATGTATACAATTATATAATATAATATAATAGTTTATTTATATATATGTATTCTGTAAGACGTAATCATGACGTAGCTATATATATATGATAAAATTGTAAAATAATAATGGGTTCATTGTAATAGTACGTATGACATACGTCGTATATTTAGCTATTTTTAGAAATACGGGGTTCTAGGAATAATCGTTTGTTTTGTAAACGAGCGTACAGTGAACACCGTACTCTTGGAAAAATAGCGTAAATTGCATAAACCAGAGGTTCTTTTGCATTTATACTGTCCGACTGTACAAAGTACGGTGTGAAATGTACACCGTGTATTATACGGCGTACATTATATGACCTATAACCTATATAATGTTGTGAAACGTTCCCATATAAGTTATGTTTAAATGTTATTTCATGGAAAAATATTACATTTCATGAAATAAAAATTACTTTGATTGTTCTGTGAAATCAATCAGTTAAAATAAAATTTATAACCTTATTTAATTTCAAGATATATCTATATATATATATATATATATATATAAATAAATACCCGGATATTGCAGTGACCAGAGACTCTGTGATATACTGTATTTCAACAATATCTTAAACTAGGTTGTGTTATCTATGGTTTAGTTTACACGATATATAATATACTTGATATGACAATTTAATTATAATACGTTCTTAAATATATATGAATTTCGAAAACTAATTGGTAGTATTCATTACATTTAGATATACGTTTAATTTATAAATATTATATTGTAATAATTTAAGATAGGCCTACCGATAGGTATCCGTTATAAAATCGACTTTATAGATTCGATTTGTACGCGCGTTTGAAACGCTAGACATTGCAGTAACGTTTATTTAAATGTACAACCCTTACCGATAGACCAACATCTATTCAATGGCATTGAATCTACCAACATTGAATCTACCAACATCTACCAACATCTATTCAATGGCACTGGTTTAGATGTTCTGCTTCTTAACATACACCGATTAATTGACACACTTATTCCATATATGTTTAAAACGCATGTTCGTCCTTATAATTCTCCGGATTAATATTAATCCATTTGATATCAAACCTACTGCTTGGCAATATATAGGCTGTGCGTACACTCTAGTCACTTCGCAACCCTGGATTTACAACATTCTATAGTGATCTATAATCATCTAGATAGACGCCCAATTTGTAGACGATCACGGTAATCACTGTAACACGAAGCCAAACCATCTAACTAGTGCAACTACGATCTTAGATACTGATATTAAATGAAATATAAACTTAATATATTTGATGCGCAAATAAAATATATCTTTGCATTTATTATATAAAAAACTAAAACTATCAAAATGTTTTCGCGAGTAGTTGATCCATAATTTTAACATTGAGAAAAAATTATTGATATTTTATACGACATAAAGTATAAATATGAATTATAAGGATGTATTATTTTAAGTGTATACTCATTTTTGACAAATAATTTCCACAATAAAATTGTTAAGAATGAATATAATCACTAGATGTACTTACCTATATATCGGAATAAATTTATTATATCCTCTACACACAGTTATATATATATATATTGGCAATATAGATGTTCACATATTAATAGGTTCTCAAACACTGTAACTGTTAGTATTTAGTCAGATATAATAATTTGTGATGTTATGTGAATCTTGGGTTATCAACGATCCTATTTAATATATAAGTCCATCTAAGTATACATACAGGTTAACATACTATTTGTGTTTCAATATTTAAATGAATGTACCTTAAAATAAATATGTAACCATCTAAGTAATTACAGATACGGTTTATATAGATATGTACCTATATGTCCTGCACACTACTTACCTATGTTAGCCATGTTCAAACGAAAAGCGAAACCAACTGAAAAGGTTTATTGAATTTCGAATAACCATTAACTCGTCCTCGACAATAACGATTTATTACGTCATGAGTATTAACCAACATCTGAATGTAAGTGCACATATTACAAATAAGCCCCGGCGTCTTATTTACAGTAAACCACATTCATCGACGAAAATCTATATTCTTTATACCGACTGGTAAACAAAGTAATATAACTACGAGTAAAGTAGTACACATTAGATGTCGGCTTTCTCATAAATAACATATGCACCGATGCCTTCTGGAATATTAATATTATACTATGATGTTTTACTTATTAACTGACTAATCTGAAAGCCTGCCTCTTATATTCCTAAAGAATCCGTGGATTGATTAATCGTTGAAATTCGCACACATGCAATTATTCAAAAGATCTAAAGTTTCTAACTCTAATTCAATTTGCAAGTGATGATACCTAATCATTCATAAATTCGTAAAACATTATAAATATGCTAATCGATATAGATATTCAATATAACGTTCGTCGTTCGAAATTCATTTCCCATAAAGATTCTCGCCGGTCAAATAAAACGATGCACTTTTTTATATTTACGAATAGATCCAGAGTTCAGTCATGAGTATTCCCAATATTACTTTGTCTATGTTATTTGATATTATAATTTTTATTTTTATTATTTATTTGGTTTATATTTCTTCTTTTTAGAATTATTTATCATTTTCATTTTTCGTGCTAAATAATATACATTATTATACGATGAAATACGAGACAGATATATTTACAGTACGTCGGGTATATATTGCAGATAGCATTGGGTGCCTGGTGGTACCAGAGTGCAAAATAGTAGCGTAATTCGGTTATAGCCTAGCAAAATTATACATATGCTTATATATACAGTCTACTAATTCTAGTTTGTATTAAAATAACATTCATCTTTTAAACAAAAATATGTTCCTAGATTGCAAAACACATTTTTACCAGCAAATTATTCAGATCAATTGTTTTTTTTGTATTCCATATTTTCTTTTATAAACGAATATTATCAAATATTATAATATGAATTTTAGATGTCTATATAAATTTAAATACACTACTCTAAATAAACACCCATGAAACAAATTATAAGTATATAATATTATACATACTGATGAAACCACATTTTAAAATTATTATACATTATTATGCAATTTTCGTAGATAAAAATAAATTCTGATATATTCCAAAGAAACTAGATGACGTAGTTACTTTTATTATATACCAAAAAAAATTAAATTGAACTGGATGTCCGGAAAACAATCCAGGTAATTTTAATCCGGGAATTGAATACATTTAAAAAAAATAATTGTTGTTGAGATAACATAGCATACGTATTATATTCAAATCTTCATACCAATGTGATCGCTGCGTAGACTAACATCGTCACAAGATGCAACTACTAACACATTCGCTTACGAACACACACACATCGTAACCTCTTTCGATGAACAGTGCATGCAGTGAACGGCCGTATCGACGTAATTTACGCCCATCACGCGACAGGTCGCCGGCGCGTACTGGAGCGACACCGCGTACTCCCTGACGACGATGACGCCGCAGATGACCAGCACGGCGATCGCCGAGAACACCGTGGACACGAGCAGGCAGTTGGTACGCGAACGGGAGCGTTTGCGTCGCATTACCTCGCCGGCTTCGGAACCGCCGACGGCCAGCACGCCCCTGGCCGCGCCCCTGGCCGCGCCCCTGGCCGCGCCCCTCGAGACGTTATTCGACGCGCACGTGTACCGACTTACGCCTTCGAGCGACGTAAATATCGACATCGGGTGGTGGTCGCATCAGGCCTACAGACCTCGAATTAATGGCAGATAACGCCATCCCGAGAAACGTGCCGAGAGAATCGATACGTCGCGGGGAGTGGCTTGCGGATGGCGGACGCACGCACGCCCGGCGTTAGACACGCCCCTCCCCACCGTAATAGCGAGACTCGTATACCTAGAATAACTTACACCGCGTATCTAGTTAATGACGGGGTATCGTTTAGTTTCGTGTATGCATTTGTTGACAGTGCACCCGCGGGACACGACGGGGGCGTGGCCTGTAATCGTTTACCACTACGATTGCTAAACGAGAACGATGCCTAGGATCGATGAATAATTCACTGGATGGATACGTTATTCGAAAAACAACACTTCTTTGTAGGTTAATATTTGATATATGAGCTAATACTTTTGCAATAGTAAATAAATTATCGTTTGTTGTATGTCAAACGATCGCACCATATATTAATATACGATTAACAACAGATATTATAGATGATATCTATCAACATTTATTAGATACTCTTACTAATTGTATATCGGATAAAAGACTATACTATTTTTTCATTATGTAAATAGTATTTGTTAAATTGTTAAAATTCTTACCACGAATCAATCCAGGTCATTTTAGTTTTTTGTTATATAATAAAAGTGAAAACATATTTTATTTAAAAATACGTATTTTTAAAATAATTATATAAGATTGACTAATGGTTACATCATCTGGTTTCTTGGGATCAAGTAATTTTATTAATGTGAGATATACATTGCACATTTATATATATATATATATATATATATATATATATATCAGCTTCTGGGTATCGGTAGGTGCAACATGGATAATGGATGTTAATTAATTAAGAATAGTTTTTGATTTAAAGGAGTAGAGCGATGAGTTTTATGTTTTAAGAGGTTAACTCTACTAATTAATAATTAGTATGGAATCGTTTTCTAG
The DNA here is from genome assembly GCA_964035775.1 of Osedax frankpressi. NCBI lineage: Eukaryota > Metazoa > Annelida > Polychaeta > Sabellida > Siboglinidae > Osedax > Osedax frankpressi. The sequence goes on from OZ038313.1 coordinate 26,889,123, forward strand.
AATAGGGCAGTTCCTCAGATACCTCAACATCTAACTGACATAATAACAATACAAAATTAAATAATAATTTATATTAAAATTTATATTTAGCTATATTTAGTTAAATAGTATTTACAAACTTGTTTAAATAAATACAATTAGTATTTAAAATAAATCTATAAATTCAATAATATGATAGACATTTATTTCAAGTCAAAAATATTAATTGATAAACTAAATATACTGTAGAATAAGGTACTAGTGAAGTATTTTTTAAAAATTGATAAGTTATATAACAATAACATGAACTCGTTTAAAAGTTACTCGCTATAATAAATAAATAATACGAATTTATACATAAATTATTATTTTTAATCATTAACTTAATTTTTCTAAACATCATGAGCACTAAATGTTCTTATAAGTATTGTTTTATTCCTAAGTGTAAAAATACGATAATTAATAAACATAATATATTTTTTAAAATGTTCCGTTGGATAAAAATATACGTTTTAAAAAGACTGTACTCTTTTATATGCATGCATAGGTAAGAAAATAAATTGAAACATATTTCAAAACCAAGATTGTCTTGCTGTGAATATAAATAAACATGTTTATTTATATTGTTATATTCATCTCAAATACATTATATACATTATTATTTCTGGTAGATATTATTGTATACAGATATATATTTCGCGGACCTCAGTCTAATACTTATAGATTCGTTAAACATTTGATTAATGTGAACTCCGCGAGATACATATTTTTATATACTAATACTTTACAAGAATACTAAATACTAACTAACCCAACACTAGATATAGTTTATATGACCAGCAGAGTAATCCAATATTTTGTAAAATGCTTCACAAATGTGTTTACAAAAATAAAAAATAACACTAAAGAAATTATACAATGCAAAATATGAAATTATTTAGATAATGTGATGGGAAATTATCTACTGCAATGTAAAAAATAGATAATTTTCTAGGTGAATATATGCTAATTTATAAATGTAAGTGATTATAATACCTATAATGTAATGTGTATTATTACACAAAATTTAAATCAAGAAACATAATATTGGTGTATACCAGATAATGTTTTTATTTGTTGTATTACATTTTATAATTTTGATAGCTCAAGCTGATAATCATCAAAGGAATGTACAAATCTGGTACATCACAGAATATCCATCAAAAAGTGTTATTATTCTTGTAAAAGTCAAAGTTATTTTTGTATTTTTACATAATCAAATTGAATTTTTTTTTATTATTTGTATAAAATCCTTCTTTTATATAAAATTGTACATAACATTTTTTAAGTTTAATTTGAAACATCATAAACAACTATAACTTATAACTTTCATAAATAATAAGCTGAGTAGAAAATAAATATAAAATACACATATAATTGTAATCAGGTATCATATGACAATGTACATTGTACAATGGTGAAAACATGAATAGTAAAATATTTAATCAAGTTTATTTTTACATGCTTTTTAAATATAAACTTTATAATATGGGAATTAAATAAGTATTTATGTATAATTATCATAAGTATTTATTCGCAAATAATATTTATTTAATGTAATATAAAAAGAATGTGTAAAATGACAATAGAAATAACATATAATACTTAATTTCAAATAGATAAATTCTCAAGTTTTTCTGTGTAAAAATGATTGTAATTCAAGCTGTAAAGTGAATTATTATTCATGTATTTATATAAAATAATTTAGATATCATATTTTAGTGTATAGTTCCCTCCCTATCCTCAAAGTAAACTAAAAACTATATCCATATAAATAATAACTAAATATTCCTACAGTATTGGAAATATTCTATATATATTTTCGTATTAAATAAAATATAATATTTGTAATAAATATGTCATTAATTTATTAGTTCATATGAATCATTGAGAAATATCACATTATTTGAAACAAAGATATACCACTCAACATACTGTTCTGTAGTATTGTATTATATATTTCATAAAACACTTATTTCATGTTATATACTATTTAATATATAGTTATAAAAGTTACATTTATTATGTAAATACATATTATTTATCACATCGTATAGAAAATGAGTGATATATCTTTCCTTCTGGCAATTATTGAAATTAGTATAAAACACAAACTTATATATGAGTTTATATCGGATATCTTCTATCTTCTGTGATTTCTCATTTCTAATTATATTCGTGATCGTGTGAATAAATTTCAAAAGTAAACTTGTGAAATTCTTCTCAAAGTTGACTAAACTTTTATTGAAAGAATCGTCCATTTCCTGTACAAAGCATTTTACTATTAAAATAGTAAAGCAATTATATTTATTTGCTAGTATTTACATATTGTATGAATTGTATGAATAGATTCCAAGAATTGAGTTCATGATTTTACAAATTCAATGTTGTAAAATGTTTAAATTAATAATATGCATTGATATTTATAATAATTGATGTTAGCATTAATATAATTGTATTCACAAAATCATATTTAACGCCCAAAACCTAATAATAATTACATCTAATTAAATATTTACTTTTTCGATAAAGCTTTCGTCTTCTCTATCGTTGATAGTACTACGTTCGACTCTCTGAAAAACAAGCGATTGTGAGTCTAGGTTCACAAAAGGAAAAGTAAAATAGAGGTCATAAAGAGGTCGTACATGAGTTATACATAAGGTACATAAGGTTTAGCAATAATAAAGATGGACTAGGAAAAACAAAGAATAAGTATAAAAGCTAAATATTTAAATTGAAGTCGATTGTAAACTAAGGTGTTAAATATAGGCACAGGGGTCACCAAAGGCTTTTGTTGTGAGTTCTATTGCAAATAGAGCCAGGGTCCGGCGGGGTATAGAATGGTGCCGTTAATAGAGGCCAAATTACTAAAGCGACCTGTAGGAAGTTTGAGAATGTGATGCACACCACCATGATCTTGTGTACATTCTTCAGCAGTTGCGTGGAGGTCAGCATACAATCTGCTAGACAGGAATCTAAGAACTCAGTCTGGTGCATAAGGATGTCGTCTACGTTGACAGCCTAAGATAGTATGAAGATCTATATAGATGTCATCTTATATATGATATCATATTACTCTCCTTCCCTTCGCCTCCTTCCCTTCACCTCCTTCCATTCGCCTCCTTCCCTTCACCTTCTTCCCTTCACCTCCTTCCCCCCGCCTCCTTCCATCCGCTTCCTTCCCTTCGCTTCTTTCCCTCCGCCTCCTTCCCTTCACCTCCTTCCCTTCACCTCCTTCCCTTCACCTCCTTCCCTTCCCCCCCTCCTTCCCCGCCCCCTTCCCTCCGCCTCCTTCCTTTCCCTCATCAGCCTGTCCACTCCCAAAAGGTATCACCCACCTCGTCGATGCTTTTGATGAATAGAGACCAGTTAGGAGAGATGATCTCGTATTTCATGAAATTGAGAAAAGTGACTACAAAATGCAGCATGCGTTGACGTAGAGCAAATACGTACTGATTACCAGCTAGCTTGCAACTCTTGTTTTTCTGCCATATACTAGAGTGGGGGTGAGGGAGGGGTGAGGGAGGGGTGAGGGAGGGGTGAGGGAGGGGTGAGGGAGGGGTGAGGGAGGGGTGAGGGAGGGGTGAGGGAGGGGTGAGGGAGGGGTGAGGGAGGGGTTAGGGAGGGGTGAGGGAGGGGTGAGGGAGGGGTGAGGGAGGGGTAAGGGAGGGGTGAGGGAGGGGTGAGAGAGGGGTGAGGGAGGGGTGAGGGAGGGGTGAGGGAGGGGTTAGGGAGGGGTGAGGGAGGGGTGAGGGAGGGGTAAGGGAGGGGTGGGGAGGGGTGAGGGAGGGGTGAGGGTGGGGTGAGGGAGGGGTGAGGGAGGGGTAAGGGAGGAGGTTTGGGTGGTTTAGCCGTCGGGGTCCTATAAAGTGTGTCATGAGTTGGCGTAAATGAAACACTCGTAGGATACCGGCTCCTATTTTTCACAATATTCTATAGAAAGGTGTAGAGGCTGGGGGAGTGATGTAGGGCGTTGGCGTATGGAAGGGGTGGGGATGGTAGGAGGCACATGGGGATATGGATGGGGTGGGGATGGTAGATGGCACATGGGGATATCCTCTCGCAAAACTTACTTATTTAACAGTCGCTCGACGTGCTTCGTGTAGAAGAGATGTCGAAACAACATTTCGTATTTCGTCAGAGTCTGAGTGAAATTGACTCTGGGGAATTAACTAAATCTTATGAATCAGAAGTTAATTGCGTTAAGTTTTGAGACTTAGAATGTGTTGTAATCACAACATTGCAATGTCAACACATTACACAAATCTGTGTCACATGTGACACAGATTTGTGTAATGTGTTGACAATACCAAATATGTAGCAATGTGTTGTTCAATTTGTAAATACATTAAAGTTATATTGTGAATACATTAAGTTATATTGTGAATACATTAAGTTATATTGTGAATACATTAAGTTATATTGTGAATACATTAAGTTATATTGTGAATACATTAAGTTATATTGTGAATACATTAAGTTATATAGTGAATACATTAAGTTATATTGTGAATACATTAAGTTATATTGTGAATACATTAAGTTATATTGTGAATACATTAAACTATATTGTGAATACATTAAGTTATATTGTGAATACATTAAGTTATATTGTGAATACATTAAGTTATATTGTGAATACATTAAGTTATATTGTGAATACATTAAGTTATATTGTGAATACATTAAGTTATATAGTGAATACATTAAGTTATATTGTGAATACATTAAGTTATATTGTGAATACATTAAGTTATATTGTGAATACATTAAGTTATATTGTGAATACATTAAGTTATATTGTGAATACATTAAGTTATATTGTGGATACATTAAGTTATATTGTGAATACATTAAGTTATATTGTGAATACATTAAGTTATATTGTGAATAAATTAAGTTATATTGTGAATACATTAAGTTATATTGTGAATACATTAAGTTATATTGTGAATACATTAAGTTATATTGTGAATACATTAAGTTATATTGTGAATACATTAAGTTATATTGTGAATACATTAAGTTATATTGTGAATACATTAAGTTATATTGTGAATACATCAAGTTATATTGTGAATACATTAAGTTATATTGTGAATACATTAAGTTATATTGTGAATACATCAAGTTATATTGTGAATACATTAAGTTATATTGTGAATACATTAAGTTATATTGTGAATACATTAAGTTATATTGTGAATACATTAGGCTATATTGTGAATACATTAGGTTATATTGTGAATACATTAAGTTATATTGTGAATACATTAAGTTATATTGTGAATACATTAAGTTATATTGTGAATACATTAGGCTATATTCTGAAGCTCTAAAGTATATAAACGTTTCTATTGATAATCAGAGAGATGGGCCACTGCACATTGAAATCCAGAGATAGTGCTTCTAGTCCAGAAAGATTCAGGTCCGGAGTGGATGAACTGATTTCTATTGGGTTTGGTTAGTGTTGAGGGATGGAGAAATGCAAAGAATGAGAGAGTGAATTAGAGTAAGAATTAGAGTAAGTGAAACAATTGTATGCAGTTACAAAATATTAAATGCTGAAATAAAATAGTGCAATATATTTTTTTAATAGAATTTATGAACCTGTTTCAGTTGTTTTTTGTATTTTCAGAATCTTAAACAATTGCGTAACTAAATCATAAGGCAGGAACTTAATTCTATAGAAAAGGGCAGGCTTTGTTTAACATTTATTATTGATATAGAAAATGATCCTATTAACTTATATGGTAGTTTAAATATTAATTTATATTACTATATTAGATTAATAATTACATTTTATTAATAACTATATTACTCTAATAATTATATTATATTAATAGAAGGTACACATGATTAAATATATGAATATATATTGAATCAAATTTATCACTTGCAGAAGATGAGATTTCAAATCACTTAAGTATTGTTGTGGGCAGTCGCAATATTTGTATAATTGACCTCAAATCCTCTTTATAGGGATCACTAGAGGCCGTGGAATTGGACAGCGTGATGCCGACAAGAGCTTCGAGACGAGACAAGTCGATGTTCTTTACATTTTTACGAAGTTCGGAATCGGCGACGTCCATGAAGAGACTTACAAAGTCGCCTCGTTCCAACAGGAAGTAGTTACGAATTGATCTTTGAAAGGGGGTACGAGGCAGAGAGGTTATGGATTGCGGAATGGTGTACGGTCGCCCTAGTCCCCCCCCCCCCGCCGGGAAGTAATTAGAAATTGCCCTTTGGGAAATATAAAATGGGTCGGAGTCGGGCGAGATGGCAGACCCTCCCGGACCGCGGAGTAAATCTGAGGAAAACGAGACTAAAGCGGCGCCACCTACTGTAGTTTGCCTTTGAGGTCGTGGTCGCAGATGAGGAAGTCGAGCAGTAGTTTCGAAGCGAACACGTAGGCCCCTTGAATGTTTTCGCCGTAACCCCCGTGTACGGCCTGAGAGCTGTAGACTAGCGTTGTGGTGGTGTAGTGTACGTCCTTTCCTGTAGGCGGGATGAGGGTTACCGGTCTAGTAACGGAAGGGTACATTTTACATGTAGGTTACCGATGGGGTCAAAAGGTTATATTTAGTGGGGTTGCGGTGATAGGCATTTAGGTGTACTCAAGTGGTAATCATCTAGTATACATCACGAGGTGGATGGTAGGGTAAAATATAGTAGGCCGAGGAGTTAAGTTAAGGAGTTGTAGAGAGAGACGGTCGTGTAAAAATGTACCTCGAGATGGGGGTTAGATTTTGGGTGGAATGCGATGTCAGAAGTTCGTCGCAGTTTGATAATTTGTGTAAGTCGCAGCATATTCACAGTGTGATATAATACAGGGTTAAAGTCAAAAAATTGGCGTACAAACGATTAACATTATATAATATATAAGTATGATATGGGTGAGAGCCGGGGGTTTAGAGGTTCGGAGGTCGATGATTCGTCACAATAACCAGATTCCCGGACGGCGTTTAAATATTTGCCAGTGTCCAGCATTTTCTTTATGAATCTCTCCAAAAATACCGGCACATTGTTCCTAGAAATCTAAAGGAAGAAATCATTGTAGAAATTTTTAACATTGCCGATTTAACATACGGTAAAGGGAAGGGCGTGCAAACATCCTTACCGTGTAGTGTAGCTTCCAATAGGCTCCGTTAAAATCATCGATGAGTTTCGATTTCACAAACGAGTTATTTTCCGAAATCAGAAACTAGATTTTCAATTGTATATAAGTTGTTTAAATTGAGTTGAATTTTAAAATATTGGACATTTGGTGCATACGATGAAATGGTGATTAGGGAAGTAATTCGAAAGTGATTTCTAACCTCGGAATAAGGATCTAAAATAATTCCTTTATAAATCCATTTTTCTAAAATTTGAAAGAATGGAACACAAGCCTAAAAAATTCACTAAAATTATTAGCGATTTGTATTCAAGTTTCTAATATTGATATGATTTCAATGATTACTAACCGCCTTGGTAAGATAGAGAATGATCTTCTGCGTCTCGGAATTACTGCGGAAAGTGAAATATTATCACGACGTAAAGTAGCTATTAAAGTTTTGAAAGTAGACAAGTAGCCATTGTTTGCGAATACTATCGTGAGTAATGTATTATTTGAATAGCAATTTAAACTAACTCGACGATATTGGACATTTTGTTGTGGAGTATAGAGAGAACTGCTCCCCCGATGCTATTGCTCTGGTAGAAGAGATTTTATTTAATTGGGTTCGGGTATTTACGAAAACCTAAAAATTTATTTACATTCGAGAGTCGGACTTTATGATCGTAATACTGCGAATAAAAACCTTATTGATGGCATTTGTAATCGTCGTGATAATGGTAAATTTCTCCGCCGAAACTTTTATGAAGAACCACAATTTGAAGAGGGTTAGGTTTCCCTGGAAAGGATATCGCGGGTAAAGCTCGCAGCAAAGACTTACGCTTGTATCATAAACTAATGATTAGGGTCCGCTGTCGTATATGCAAACCATTTGATGTCTGAACTGCATTTGTTCAATCAACACTATATAGTCCTGTGAAGGGTGGTTGCATCTGAATATTGGGAATCTCAGATATCGTAAACTCGCCGATTTTACTCATCCAGGCATATAAACTTAATAAACTAAACTAATCATCTATATGCCTTACCAAACTAATTATCGTACTTATTATCTAAATATAAGATTAAAATTGATTATCGTGATTAAAATAAAAATATTGAGGTCGGCGACCTTAATGATAAGATCCAGGGCGGCGCTGAGAGCTTGATTCACCAGACCGTAGTCGAAACCGGAATACTTCTCGTCGATGAAACGAATGATCAAGGAGAAGTCGGAGCAAACCACCAGCAGTTTGTCGATGTGTTCGCTTAGGAGGTTGTCTGCGCGCAGAGGTCAATAGGTTAACTGGAGATGTGGGCGGGCACGCGAAGCGCAGGGGTCGAGTGGGCGTGGTTCTGGATGATCGACGCGCGCGTTGGAATTTCTAAGAGTTTTGGATTTTCATCGGTGTACACGTGGACGGTCTGCAGTCGTTGGAGTTGATAGGGGCTGGAGGTGAGTACTGAGGTACTAGTTATAGAGTACATTGTGTGGTACTACGATCCATAAGTACACGAAGAGTCGGATGAAATACTAGACAGATGAGTTTCCATACGGAGGTATTATTAGATAACCAAAATTGGGGTCGATGTTGAATTCTCTGGGGGCATTGGTATCTGAGACAGGTTTGCTCTGTATGTAAACTCCATCAATACCCTGCCAACGATTAAGTCTCATTATATCAACTACGATGATATACAAAAACTGTTGTCAAACTCTACAGTACGAGTTAATAGAATATACAATTATATCTATTTGACATTGAATGCGTCAAATTATATCACAATCTAAACTTCACAATACCAAAATATATCAATAATAATGTATTGAATAATATAAAGATACTCCTTATATCAATCATTATATATTTATTAATGAATTAAATAATATCGACGAATTACTATTATTATTAAAGTTATACAGAATAATTGAATATGAACCTCCAAAAGATTTAAAATATCCGTTAGAATGAGATTTTCTTGTTCTTCTGCAGAGAATGATCTTATATCCTCCTTTATCTGCAATGAAATATCATTTTTAATTACATACAACGAGAAAAAGAGAATAAAATAGATTCAAATATATTATTATTCATATTAATAAAAAATAGATTTAGTAAATTCAATGTATTACTTTATTTAAATAAACAAATAGAATCAAATAAAAAACTATAATTTATAAACATATAGTAAATATGATACATAGACTATAACAGATCATATAGTAAATATTATATATAATCTATAAAAAAAGCATACAGTAAATATAACATATATTACAACACAGTTATGGTAAACATAATGTTATTAATAGATCTATAAAAAGGACTTGTATATCCACCAGGTTATTTACAAGGAAATTCATTAGGACCTTCGTAAAGGTTTTATTTCATTAGACTATCCGCATGGCTATTACTAATGCTAAATTATTACTAATTTTTTCACTAGGATATTCACAATGCTATAGCTATTGTTATAAAATAGTCTACTCACAATGCTTATCACTATTTAACAATTAATTAGGTTATTCGCTAGGCCATTAATACAACAATATACTAGGCTATTCACTTGACCTCTAACCTGCATGTTTGGCATCTTCGGGTAGTCGATGCTCTGAAAGTTCCGGGTTCGCATCCAGTCAGGAAGTGTCTTCGCGTTATCTATACATTGTGTAAATATTGCCAAGATACACTAAGTACATGTTAAGGACATTGTCAAGAAATACAATACTCATAAGTTCAATCTTAACGTTCGAACAGATTACGGCGATTAGAAGTAAAATAAAGTAATGTCCGCCAAGTGTATTCTAAAACAAACTGGATTTCGAGTGAGTGGTTCTGCGTTGAGTTTCCTTCTTTAAATCGCTCGAGATCTACGAAAGCAAATTGTTTGTAGTTATTCAGACTTTCAATGGCACTTGATTACTACAGCTGCGTGCATATCCTAATTTAAGGGCTATATATGTACTCCAAGTATGACCATCAAATAAATAGAATATCAATATAAAGTCAATTTAAAATGTATTATATGTCACAATGAACAAGATAAACTTTATCATTATAGTATAAAAAATTTTAGAATAAAAAGTATTTTCTGTAAGAATGTGTAAGAAAACAATGTAGCACCATCCATTGGAATAATAGAAATCTTCTGTAAACGTGATTAACAGCCATTGTAAGATATCATGTCGACACGTTCGCACCTCATTGAGTTGCAATCGGCTGATGGCGCCCGGAGACTGCGGCACTAAGGAATGTCGCAACGCTCCGGACAACTGGTGGCGAGGTCTGGCGGACGGCGAGCTTTCCGTGTACACGGGCGGCTTGACGACGCAATGCTTCTCCAGCGAGCGTTTCGTCTACGCGGACATGCGGTTTAGTTGGTACCATCGTTACCGACTGAATGTTAATTAAACTAACTAATTTTGTTAATTAACTGGCTACTTACTTATTTACATGAATATTGACTCATATTATGAATACAAATTAAATGAATATTAAATGAATATATTGACTAATTAAATGAATTTTACTCACGTCATCTGATAATTTCGAAAGGAGAAAAATCAATGGTTCCAAATTTCTAAAACTACAAAGTCGGTATTTTAATAAAGAAATTATAATGAAATAATGTTCATGTTAAACTTGTTAAAAAATCTGTATGGATATTACATCGATACATACAATACATGTAAACAACCAGTATGAACTTACTTTCTGGTTTTCAGATCGCTATATTTCTCTTGGAATCTTTCTGGAGTTTTCGTAGATTCGCAAATCTTTATTTTAGCGTTATGGGAAGACACCTAAACATATTGAATTTACAGACCAATTAAAGAGGAGTTAGCTCGGCGGTTTATATCTGAAAGTTCAATGGTCAATATGCATAACTTTTAGTGTCAATGTTTAAAAACCTGAGTTGCAACATAAGGTGTTATATTCCTCTGTAGCATATCAACATATGCACTGGGTGTAACATCATTATTGTACCTATTAAGTACATTATATATATCAATACTGCAAACTAAACTGGGAATATTTTATAATATTGATTAGAATATTGAATATATAATATCTATGCGTAGTTAATAGATTTAACAAATATTTATAAATTTTATTACATATAAATAAAATATTTATTACATATAATGTAATCGAAAAATAAAACTAATATTTTACAATAGAATACTAGAATGATATAAAAATGTAATATAAACTCAATGCAACATACTGAACTTTATATTGATTTTAAAGTTTGATCTTATTTGAAATAGTTTTTATATTACAATAACTTATTAGAGAAAAAAGCAAATTATTATAAATACTTTATATATTATTTATGTTATTTTATAAAGACTTTGAAAATTAAATATATAGAGATATATTTTTCAAAATAATTAGAAAATATGTAAGAATTTTACAATTATAAATTTTGTTTTCTAAATTTTAAGAATTTTACAGTAACTTTATTATATTATATAATATAATATTACTATTTAATAATATTAGTAGTAACAGTTTTACAGTTTTAATATATTTTGATAATATAAATACTTTGAAAATTGTAGTGATTATAGATAATTATTTATTTTAATACAAATTTAAAGTGATATTTTAATTTACTATACAACATTTATCATTTGATCAAATATATTAACTATTAATAATTAAAAGTATAAATTATACAATTATAAAAATATTTATAATATATAATGATTACTTTAATAGATTTTAAATATGTAAATTTTTAGGAAAATTCTTAGGATTTAATAGTATTCAGAAAAATGTATCTAATTATATAATAAATATAATAAATAAAATCACATTATACTCAATTTCAAGTATAATTAATAAAATCAAAATAAGAAATAAATATTAATATTATTTTATATTATAGAATACAACATACACTTTCTTATAAATATTAGATAATTATACTATTATATAATATAATAAACTATTATATGTCCTGTAAAATATATTATAAATAATAATAATCATATTTATTGCTCTTTTTACGATTGTTATGTTAATTATGCTCTATTCCATATTGGAAAATATAAAATATAATCAATTTAAATATAGATACTATTTGACTACTTGATTGTTAATTATGCCTGATTGATCATTTGTAATCAACTTTGATTTGACTAGAATTCTGTATATCAAATGATAGTAAAAAAGGGTTCATCTTACAATATAATGCCATTTCTTTCTGTAATATCAATACATAATTTATATTAAAATTGAAAAAAATAAAATAATTATATGATGTTATTAACTTTGGTATATATGTTTCACGTCACAACATTTCCTGGCAAGGGATGAAAGTACTCACTCGAATATATATTATACAATATACCGATATGAAATTCCATTAAATATCTAAGTAGGTAATTTTGTAATAGTATTCTACCATAAGTTATAGTTTT
>OZ038313.1:26906667-26940937 GCA_964035775.1 Osedax frankpressi
AGGTAGATAACTGTGCATAGGGATAATCAACGGTAATATATATGTTGCGAATGAGAATATCGAATTGAGTGTTGCAAGATGAACCCATAGTGTCGAAAAGTAAGAGATTAATATGAATCTTGTTAATTAAATATATAATTGATTTGTTATTAATGATATATTTCAAACCAATACTTTTTCTAAATATTATACGACTCTAAATTCCATATTCTGATATCATTATTTAAATAAAGGGTAAATACGGTTAAAAATGTAGATGGATCATTATATGTCATTATTGTATTTAATTATTATTATTATTATTTTTACATGCGTGTATTCGGAGAGTAAATGTAAAATTCCCAATACTATATAATTCTAGATAACTGTGAAATATAGTATTATTAAATGAAGTGCAGCTATGTCTAACCTATGATGGGGATATGCAGGGAAGTTCTGGGAACGTTCTCCGCAACCATGAGAAGGAATACGGTGAAGGCTAACAGGACACTGATACCCAAGGATATCTTCTCCCCTCCGTCGGGAGGCAAACAAAACACGATCAGTTCAAGGACGGAGAGGAGGGCACACGGCAGTATTATGTTCATTATATAGAAGGTGTAACGTCTGAAGTGAGGGCAGTCTCGTCTCTTTACCACGGTAAAGAGATTGTTATGGGTGCACATAATCTATAATCTACACCTGGATGAATCGAATCACCTATAGCCTACAGTCTACCACTGAGTATTCCTAAATCATGCATAGTTTATAGTTCGTTCATGTATATATACAAGTGTAAACAACTTGTTACCTATGTTCTAAACCCTGGATGTAAATACACCACATATCACCTGTCACTCCATGCATATATTTAAACCACCTATAATATATAGTCTGTCTGTTGGTGTACTCAATGCATCTATAGGTTATACTAACTCCATGAATGTATATGAACAACCTGTAACCAATAAGTCTCCCTAAGTATATGCCTAAGTCATACCTAAACCTGCTGCGCAACAGCTAACCTCTCCAGTGAGATGGTGTACTCGATGTACGAGTAACGCGTAACGGGGCAACACGGAATAACGTTCTCTTGCCAGACGGCTCTCGTCGACAACACCAGCCATTCACCGTTCTTCTTCAGACCATCGGTCATTATGGTCTCCAGTCGGTTGGTAATGTTCATTCGGGCGCTACGAAGTCGAAGTCGCCGAGCTTTAGTGGTGGTATTTTACTCGGGGATTTAGGAAATACCAGTGGCGGGTTCTTCGTAGCCTACTTATCTTTATGGTGTGGTTATTAGATTCGTATGATACATTTGGGAAATTAGTTTTAATAATATATAAATAAGACATGATAGAATTATATTAATAAATATTATTATCTTTTAATTATATATATATATATATATATATATATATATATATATATATATGTGTGTATGTATATATGTCTTATAATTCACTAAACGCTTTAAATAACAAACCAACTGAGGAAAAGATTGTTTAAATTGGTGAATTTAAGCTAAGACAATTAAGTATTAGATGAATTCCATTAATTTAAGGTGAATTACAGTTTTAAAATAAATAATAGGAATTAGTACCTGAAATACGCCCAGGCTCCGAACTGTATAATACAGTGTTGTTGGTCAAATGGGAAGTAGCGGATGTCGATGTCGCAGGTGGTACTAAATACACCCCCCGGTTCCCAGTGCACTAGTCCATCGTAGCGAACCAGGGCTCGGATCCGGCGGAAGTCAGGGGTCAATTCTACGGCTCTGGTGGTCATTTGATGTTAGTCATTTGATGTTAGTTTAATATGCCTACGGAAATATTGTAATTCTGATAACATTTGTTTAAGCGATATTTACATATAACAGAAATTAATATAATATAATGAACTTACGTGCATTTAATACCATAACTACCTTAAATACTCACTAAGATTCTTAATTATATAATTGTAAATTGAAATAAAATATGAATATATAGAACTTCGATATTAGAAATTCTGACTCTCACTTTTACATACATCTGGAGATACTCACAATTTTAATAATTTATGAACATTCTAAAAAAGAGCTATTTTACTAGGTTTTATTTGTTATTATACTTTTTCTATATTTGTATTTAAGTAAATTTTGATTTAAACATATTTATATATATCTCTATTGAAATTCTATATTATATATATATATATATATTATATATATTATCAGCAAAATAGTAATATTTTTATAATAAAAATAATAATATATTATTTGTATACAAATAAAAAAATACTTAAAAATATATATATTTTATCCTAAGCAAAAAAAAGTATTATAAAATATAATATGTATAGATATAAAAACACCTATGTATCATAATTTATATTTGTTAAAATAATGTTTATATATATATATATATATGAATATATATATTTGTATAATTTAGATAGATGCACCAATCAGTAATATATATATATATATAATTGTAGTAATTAATAATTACATTTCTAATATATAATTTTAAAACAAAATATATATTGTTTTTAAATCATACAATTCTTTATAGGCATTAAGCTTGTAATTGTCATATATACCTATTAAATATAAATAGATATAATTTATTGGATACGACTGAATTTATCATGATATTTGAAATGTATTCATCTCAAAATTATGTAAAATCCGTTAAATAATTAAACTGTCCGTATTTTGTATATATAAAGTATATTTTTAAATGTTAGAATTATATAAACTATATTAATATGTAAACAATGCTTTTAAATATACAAATACCCCATAACCCATACAAATTGCACACGACAATATCTTATTAAGTTAAGTTATTAGTCATTATGTATTATAATATATACTACACTTATCATTTGTGTATATAGTCATATATAAAGAAATTATATAGGTATTATTTTGTTTACTTACAATATCAAACATTAATATTATAATAATATTAATTACCATAGTAATTATAATTAGCGAATGGTATTTATATATGTAATGTATTCGAAATAATCATGCTTATTGACTTGCATAACATGATTACGTAACCAACTTAAGTGTACCATTTAGCAACATTCATACGATTACATCACGATTTACAATTACGCAATATTCATTAAATCAGATATATTACATGGATAAGCAAGCGCTCATCATATGAGATTACGTAATAAATGCATTATCGCTTCACGTAGCCAGTGTCGTGAGGACTTGTGTAAAAGTATTTTCTAGACATACAATATGCAGCATACAATGAAGGACACTGTACAGTGTACATTATTCAATGTACCGTATACACTATACACTGTACAGTAGGGTGGATCACTTTGATACTTTTTTCAATATTATTTATTGGCTCATCTATTATATATAGCAAATATATGAGTTATAATGAATATCTATAAATTTTAATTTTTTTTTAAAATTATGGCTAAGCGCCACCCCATTCAAATTTAACATGGGAGAGATACAATATTTAACATGCAAAGCATAGGAGCAATATTAAAATTATAAAATTGAATGGTAATAATGATTTTTTAATAATGAAAAATGACTATGAGCTTTATATGATATATTACTAAATAAAAACATATTTAAATAATTTTTTAAAAAATTGTTACCAAGAAATTCCAGGAAAATAAAAATTTTATAATTTTTTGTATATTTTTGGCATTTTTTTTTCTTAAAATATTGTTAAATTTATAAGCAATTCAACATTAGTTATATTTGATCCCTATGAAATGGGTAATGATAAAAAAATATTAAAAATTTAAATTTAATTTGGATTTATAAGTGTTTTTCAGGAAAAAAATTGAAATTTCAAATAATCCAAATATTTTATTTAGAAATAATTTTTTTTTAAATATATACTTACTATGCGATAAAATAAACTATATGTAATGCTATATTCATCGTTGAAATAAAAAAAAGCAAAACTTATTAAATTATATGCAGAAATGTACGACAATGTAAATTTTTACGAAATATGATTTATTGTTTAATAGTTATAACTATGTAATGAAAAATGACTATGAGCTTTATATGATATATTACTAAATAAAAACATATTTAAATAATTTTTTAAAAAATTGTTACCAAGAAATTCCAGGAAAATGAAAATTATATAATTTTTTGTATATTTTTGGCATTTTTTTTTCTTAAAATATTGTTAAATTTATAAGCAATTCAACATTAGTTATATTTGATCCCTATGAAATGGGTAATGATAAAAAAATATTAAAAATTTAAATTTAATTTGGATTTATAAGTGTTTTTCAGGAAAAAAATTGAAATTTCAAATAATCCAAATATTTTATTTAGAAATAATTTTTTTTTAAATATATACTTACTATGCGATAAAATAAACTATATGTAATGCTATATTCATCGTTGAAATAAAAAAAAGCAAAACTTATTAAATTATATGCAGAAATATACGACAATGTAAATTTTTACGAAATATTATTTATTGTTTAATAGTTATAACTATGTAATATTAGCTATCATTGAATATAGTTAATAGTAAATATAAGTTAATTTTAATATCTTATAGTAGTATTATTGATAATTTATTAATATTAGAATATTAAAAATATTCCAAGAAATTCTAGAATTTAAAAAATTATAAACGTTAATAATAAATATTAAACCTAGAAATAATAGTAAATCAGTAGTTATTATTAATGAGTAATTATTAAGTAAGATGTATACATAAACATATATTACACTTTTTACAATAAAAATTGCAAAATTATAAATTGTATTTGTAGCTAAGAAATAACTTAACTATAAGGCAATCTAATTGACAATTACATACAATTTAATTGAGATAGAGAATATATAAAAAGAATATTACTGCATAGTTAAAATGTAAGAGGATTTTGAATCTTTAAATAATTTTATTATAATTACATTGTAAAATCTTGTTTAGAATTAAAATGTGGCATACATTTTCTGAAATGTATTGTCATTCGTATTCTCTGGTCACGTTCTTTGGGGTCAGCTAATTTGATAGCTGTTTCAGAAACCAGTCTTATCGTTCTTTCGACATGCTGGGAATGACACGGTATATCTGGAAAATCAAATATATCAATATTTTCAACTGTGTATGTTCTCAGGTCTTCTGTTGAATAGCTACGAGTTAGAATTGGTTCGAGCCAATCATCAACATATAAAACGAGATTATAATAATGTGTCGCATTAAAATCAATTTTTGGTAAATGGAAATATCGTATTCCATCTTTTCCACCATTTACATCCATCTAGCTTGTAAAATACGATTTACAGCTTCAATCATTACACTTGGATTTGTATCAGAAAGCATTCCAATTAAAATCAATTCTGTATGTAATAAAAATGAATTGCGAGATATCGTCCGAAAACATTCATCTCTAATTAATTCGCAATCTAACTCGTGTATATTTTCTATAAAATTAAATATATGCTTTGGCGGATTGGTAAATCTTGGTTGATATTTAATCGCGAACCAATTTCAGGAATAAACTTTTATAACAAATCTTACTAAATAAACAAGATTAAGTGTAGGATTATTTTGACTCGTATAATACCGAAGAATCCTATTTGCTGTCGTTAACCAGCATGCATTCCCGAGTTTTCCTGGTGAACGTCTTTTAAGAGAATTATTAGCTCCATAAGTGATTGATAAGATTATATCTCGAAGATATTGCTGATCAGATCCTAAATCTTGACAATTCTCTAGATATCTTTTTAATATTTGATCAATTTCAATTGGAATAAATCCAGCAACATCTGCTTCTTCACATTTAGAAAGATTTAAACCGATCGGACCATTATGTAAATCAGGGCCTTTTGTTTCTCCATCCAGAATTGCGAATATCTTTCTAAGAGGCAGCTCATTCATATGAAGTAAACAAATCAACCAAATATAATATTGTATATTAAAAAATATGTTAATAAACATCTGTCTATTATTTCTCTTATCTATTAAAAAAATTCTTTCACATCGAGGTACCTGTCGTTCTCAAGAACAAAGGCAATCATGTTTGCATTTACATGTACATATTTCAAATAATATTTTATACTTTTTAATATGTTCATTTACAGATTTGGAAAAATACAATTTGTGCTCTGACTTCTTTAATTTTGAAATTATCATAATGTATTTATCTAGTTTGTTAGATATTGATTTCAATGATATCACTGGGATAGATGCTGAAATCCAGATTTCTATTATTTTTTCAATCGTCTGCATTTTTGCGTCTCTTTGTTGTACTAAATTGTCAGATATATATGTATAATGTTGTAAAATGTCTAAATATGTTGGAAGCTGACGATTACTCATCATTCTTTGTGTAAATAAAGTATAAAATGGAGATTTATTGCGTAAATTCATTGTGAAAAATAAAAATATTTTAAATATATAGCATAAACAAAGAATAATAAAATGGCGGAAATAATAGGGTAAACAAGTATTTATTTATTTTGAATGGGAAATTTTTCTTAAAAATACTTATAATTTTGAAAAAGTCGATAAATTCAGACTACTGGCGTTAACTTAATATTGCAAATAATTTTTTTTTAATTATATGATTAATTTTTATATGCCTTAAAGTTTATATGCTGAGTGAGCCAGTTAATTCTGAAAAAAGTGATCCACCCTACTGTACAGTGTACATTGCAAAATATATAGTGTACACTGTATACGGTATAGTATATATAGTATTGTACAATGTCTGTATATATTTAATATATTATAGAGAGTGAGGAATGTAGTCGTGGTTAGTTGATTAACTATATTAACTAACTTTAACTTATATTTAGATAATGCTTTATATGTTTTATATTTATAAATATAATATCAACGTATTATATGTACTTGAGTATATGTGATATATAATAGTATAGTATATAAACCATTATTAATAGTGTTTGATAATAATTGATTTCTTATTTTCATTTCAGATTAATAATATAAAAATAATATTAATAACTAATTATATTTAATTGAATTAAATTAATATATCATAATCGATCTAGAATAAACAATGATATATCCTATTATTAATGTTAATTCATATTTTTTGATATCAGAATCACTCGATAATACTTTTATTACAGCGTACTTGACCAGCATATTACATCTCGTACTACAATATATATATATATATATATATATATATATATATATATATAAATACATATACATATATGTTTACTTTTGCATTGGCATGAGTTAATACTTTTCATCAATGTAGTGAGTATATAAATAACATTGTAACAGGACGAAAAAGACTCCCAAATGTATAAATAATATATAAGTATGTATTGTATGATGTTTATCTTCTTTCTATTGTATCCTTTATAATGTTAAACTTATATCGTATATTATTATATTATAATATCACGACACCAATGATCTAACATAAATTAGTATGTATATATAAGATGCGAATTACTATATATTTTTCTTTTAACTGCAACATCCATATTAGATATATTATTGAATGCATGTTCAATATGAAATTATCATCCACTTTCCAATTGAACATCCACTACAAAATAAGCTGAAATGTGAAATTACATATCGTATGAATTTGGTATTGGATGTGTGGTTCATTTCATATAATACCGGATTAATACGGGACAAGTTAGGATTTACTTCTTTAACAACATCATGTATATCATCGTGACGAATATAGATAGCCATATGTATAACAATCATCTTGTTGATATATCAATACAGATTTCTTAAGTAGATCAATCCTGGTAAGAATTTGAAAGGTAAATTCAACATTTTAGCAATGTTACAAGTTTACAAGCATAACCGTATAATATATAGTATTTCTATATGAGTTAATAGATTGGCTAATAACTTATATTATATATTTTCTGATACTACAAGTAATAGAAGTTCAATCAGTATTTGGTTCTTATTATTAGTCGCATATTATTTACTACCTCGGAAGTCGGAAAGAATATATAATAATATTCTATACTCAATAATATATATATAATATATATATATATATTCAGTTAGTTAATGAAATAATAATGACATGTCTAAAGTCGGAATTCATTATCTTCTAGTAGGTTCATTATGTTTACCCCTATAGGTTTAAAAAGTTTTATATCCTATAGATCCTTTGAAAAAGAACGCGATAGTCCATTTTCGGTTTACATTGCAGTTCAATTTTAGCTTGTATGATAATGATATAATCTAGCATATTATTCTTTTCTGAAAAAATACATGTACATATATATACATATATATATATATGTGTGTGTGAGTGTATGAGTGTGTAGTAAGTGGGCCATATAAGACATGCATCTCAAATATATAGGAAGCAGTTGTCTATGTATTTATACAACACAATCACATTAGAGACTGAATTATTTAATGGTATATACAAAAAGAAAATAAACAGATCCATTCAATTCTCATGTACATGGTACAGTGGACATTTGTACACTGTACAATGTACATTGTACACTGTACATTGTACACTGTATACTATTGTTTGATGCGCGCAATAATACATATATAGATATTTTCTCACATAGTTTATACCAATAGTTTCTGATACATATACGTATATGTATATATTGTATGTCCATGCGCATGGGAAATATCTCACTAAAGCTACAATCGTAATGGTAATTGTTAGCTCTATACATACCCGTTCATCAAAGCAAGTTCCGGAAGCCAGATTCTAGTGGGTCTCAATACAAAGTCTGTGGTGTTATGGTAATCTTTGGGGTTCCAGCGAAGTCGAGCATCGTACCACTCCTAATAGTGTGATTTCAATATATGATGTTAAATGATATATATATATTTATATTATATATATATATATATATATATATATATATATATATATTGTAAATGGGAAATTATATATCTTTTCAATGTTAAATACATTTATTTTTAATTTTATTATCCTAGACTATTTGTAGGGTAATTTTGAATATTGATATTGTCCAATATTATTTTATTAGTTATTATATTTCATTTGTATTTAGCATTTATTTTAAATACAAGAAACCTGATGTTATAACTATTATAAATGCTTATATGAATATTATAAAAAAAAACTTATTATAATATTCAGTTTTTTATTTTTTGTGTGGATTAATTGCTTTTATATTATTTTTATTTTTGTTATAAAATAAAAGGAATTTACAAAAAAGTTCATAACTATGGTGTTTACGTAATAACTTAATAAGTATAATTTATTTATATTTGTAAAAATTAAATAATAATTAAATTACTCTGTTTGATATATGATACTATGCATCTATATATTTACGTATAGTTGATTTAGAATATTTGTAATTTAATTTTTATTTCATTTAAATATATATATATATATATATATAATTATTAAAAATACATAATGATATAACTAGTGTACAATAGGGTGGATCACTTTAATTAACTGGTTCACTCGGCATATAAACTATAAGGCATATAAAATTTTATCATATAATTAAAAAAAATATATTTGCAATATTAAGGTAGCGCCAGAAGTCTGAATTTATTAAAAAAATTATAAAGATTTTTAAGAAAAATTTCCCATTAAAAATAAATAAATACTTCTTTACCCTATTATTTCCGCCATTTTATGGTTCTTTGTTTATACCCGGTTTATACTATATATTTAAAACAATTATTTTTCACAATGAATTTACGCATAAATCTCCATTATATTCACACCAATAATGATGAGTAATCGGCAGCTTCCAATTAATATATTCCAGCATTACATATAGTTTATTTTATCACATAGTAAGGATAGTAAGTATATATTTTTAAAAAAATTATTTCTAAATAAAATATTTGAAATTTGAATTTTTTTCATGAAAAAAAATTAAAAATCCAAATTAAATCTAAATTTATAATATTATTTTATCATTACCCATTTCATAGGGAACACATATTAATAATGTAATTTTGCTTATACATTTTACAATATTTAAGAACAAAAAATTTCAAAAATATACAAAAAATTATTAAAATTTAATATTCCTGGAATTTCCTAGTAACAATTAATATTTTTTTTTAATATTTTTTTATTTAATAATATATTATATAAAGCTCTCAGCCATTTTTCATTAATAAAAAATCATTATTACCATTAAATTTTATAACTGATCAGCCTCATTTAAAAAAAAATTTTAATTTATATATATTCATTATAACTCATATCTTTACTATATATAATAGATGAGCCAATAAATAATATTGAAAAAAGTATCAAAGTGATCCACCCTAGTGTACATTGTACAACAATGTAATCAATTATACGTAAATATATATATATATCATTTAATTATATATATAATTGTTTTTTTTTATAAATGTATAATATTTAAAAAATTATAATAAACTATTTAATATAATTTAAATTAAACAATCACCTAAAATAAATGACGTAATTAGTAATTTGATATAAAATAAAATGTAGTATTATATAATATATAAAATCTCAAATATGTTTGATAATTTCCAATATTAAATAAGTTAGAAAAAGCAATAATCATATTTATGTGTAATTATCTATATTATTTTAATTATGAGTATTAATATACTGCAAATTAATCAATTTTATATATAAATTTATATATTAATTATTTTATTTACTAATGATATAGACTATGTTTACTGTATTGGGATGCATTATACAAGTAGAATTAAGTATTCATTCTACGGCCATTTAATTATCGGTCCTTTAATTCTGAGTGACTGGTGATTCTAGTAAAGCCTCCCATATATAGGAAATTTGCCAGTTTATATTAACATGAAAACGCCATTAAAATATAAATTTGAAGGATATTTAAATATATCTGAAAATATATCATACATTATATTATTTTAATTTATAATGAATTTAATTAATTTTCGTTAGAACAATTACAAAGTGATGTTCAAAGTAATCTCTATTAATTTCTAAATTATATTTTATTTTGTGAATATTGACCATTTATAACTGTAACGACGCACAACTTAGTTATATGGACACACCAGCTGGAGTAATGCGATTTCGGTTGTAATTTGTGCCTGGATGTTGACACGCGTTGTAACATCGAATACTCTACCGCCGCACGATAATTAGTTTAGTGGAGTCCTAGAGCTAACCACGCTTACAGACTATGTATCCTCTTAGATTCTATAAGACTAAAGTATTATGTGTATGGCCAGCAAACAGTGTTATGCAATACTATACTATTGTACACATTGAAAATACTAGGTTATCTTCGATACCTCATCGGTCAATTTAGTTTTTTGTAATACATATATTATAATATAACAATATTTATATTATTAATGATAATATATTTAATTTTAATGTAAAGCATTATATTTATTAATTTTTAATAAATGACCTAATAATATTAAATAATTAAATAACCGGGTTTCTTATAGGTTAATAACCCACGAAACCAGCAGGTCATGTTAGGTTTTTTATATTAAAAAAACTTGTAAAAATAAAAATATTTTTTATTTTCATTAAAAATAAATTATATATATTTTTTATTTAAAATAATCATATAAATCATTTTATTATATAAACAATTACACCATCCGGTTAATTTGAATCTAGAAAAAAAACTAGCTAAAACATATAATTCATTTCAAATAAGAATATTTATTTAAATATGTTAACTCAATTATTTTATACGAGTATTTACATAATGATCATACATTCAATATTTCAAGAATAGTGATTGAATATGTAAAATATTGTATTATTACAAAAATATTTATAAAAAAGTATCCATTGTAAAAACTGTTTAGCAGATAGAGTGACCAATAACATATATTATTTTCAATATTTTACTAATATAAAAGAAAATATTTTAACATTATTACAAAATACAAAAAATGAAATCATACGTATTAACCATCTTATTTAAAATATATTCATATATATATGTGTGTGTGTATTTCTGTATATGTGTGTGCGTGCATGCGACGCACTCTGTGCGAGCATGGGTGAGTGTTTATGTGTGTGTATTAATTGATTACATTTTATTATTCTTTGACAAATACCGATTATACAAATACCATTTCAAATACTATTGAATTTATAAATATTAAAAATTATATATATCATTTATATATATCACATATATATATATATATTTATATATAAATATATTCATGTACAACTCGTACATTTTAAAATGTTTTTAAAGATTTAGAAACTTAATGTTTTATATATACTATAAAATCTTAGCAAACAGAAAAAAGAAATATCATAGATAATAGAATAGTGTACGAGTTTTGTAATGAACTTTAATCAACAAACAATAATTTAAAATAATATGTAACAAATTATGAAATACTAAAAACTTTATTAAAACTCTATTAAAAAATAGCATTTAAAATATATTATTTTTTGAATTTACTTAAAATATTTAGATAATAATTTGGCTATTATTATTGTTAAAAGTTATTCATAAAAAAATCAAATAATCAATTACATTTCAGTTTCTAATTAAAATAAACTTTCTATGTATTCAAAATATATTTCTTTATTTTGTTTAGGTTTATAATTTATAATATTTAAATATTTCACATAATTAACTCATCTACTTTCTGAGTATCTATTTGGTTATGTTGCATATTGGGAAGTATATAATAAACTGATGTAATAGTTCATTTTTACATCTAGAAATGTTATTTTATTTTTATTATATATACTTGTTTACAAGTTTAGTTATAATAAATCAAAATGTTCAATACTTTAATATGTTATTGATAAAAACTAACTATGGCAATTAAATATATGTTAAATATATATATATATATATATATATATATATATATATATATATATATATATTAAGATATTCATACTATATGTATGTATATCTTAATATATATATATATATATATATATATATATATATATACTAACGGTAATTAGAAGACCAGTTGAAGTAAGAACTTGACTTCTTTCATCCTATACACATGTGTATTAATTGTAAAATAATTATAAAATGAAAGTATGGATAATGTAGTAGTCAGTATAGTAGTAAACAGTGTTCACCATCTTACAATATAGCATTAATAATATATTATAATAATACAATATTATTATATATATTAAATATATTACGTTATATTATATATACCCTATAGTGTAAATTCTATATGAAATGACTACTCAATATAAAATATGTAATTGCCTAATACTAATAAAGTAAATAAATACTATAATAATAATAATACTATAACGTAAACATATTTGTCAGTCAATACAATGTTAAATATACTGATCATTACAATTGTCATTGTTGTATTAGTGGAGAGTAATTAACTGAACACTTACCGGAACACTTTCTATATTAAATAATGACCAATAATACATATCATATAACATATATAAAGGCAACCATGTTTATATTTACATGCATATCTGATATACTCGTAAGATATTATACCTTAGTAGGAATAAAGCAAATGAAATCGTGTATACATCGTTTGCTAATTAAAACTTGTAAATACAATATCTCAAATAGTTCGTAATGTAATTCGTGAGTACATGGTATCAACTATCTTAGTTATTCATTGTTAATAATAATGTGTTGTTTAAGGTGTACCATTAACTGTATATATTGTATAGTATAACTTGTAAAATGTACACTGTACAATTTACATTGTGGGGTTTTGGTAATTATTAAGATTGATACTTATATAAATATAAATCTATAAATTGCATAATTTCATTTGTTGCGGCGTTATTCTAAATTTAATAATTTCTATATTATCCAAATCAGTCGGATATATTAATATATAATACTTTCTATAGTATATATCCTCATAGGTATATTTTTCTTCTTAAATCACTCTAATTAGGCCATCACATGACTGTATTATGTGAACATATTTTGAACATCTATTTTATAGTGATTATAGTGAAACACTATTTCTTAGGTACTATAGAGGTTATAACCTCGTACTTATATACTGTAGTAGAGTACTCTAGTATATATTCATTAAATGTAAGGTACAACGAATGCTCTTCAATGTATAATGTACAGTGAACAATGTATACTGTACATTATATACTGTATAGTTTATAATATACCAAGTACAAGAAGTAAATACACTGAACAAAATACTTTGTACATATTATACACTGTATACTATACACTGTATACACTGTACACAGTACAGTGTGCACTCTACATTGTACACTGTACACAGTGTACAGTGTACACTGTACACTGTGTACAGTGTACAATGTAGACTGTACACTGTACACTCTACATTGTACACTGTATAGATATAATTTGGATTTTAAACTGAGTTACAAACTAAAGAGGTTTAATGAAAAGCGATTATTTAAAAAGCGAACAGTATAAATTGTACGATACAATGATTACTGCACAATGTACACCGTACAATGTACACCGTACAATGTACACCGTACAATGTACACCGTACAATGTACACCGTACAATGTACACCGTACAATGTACACCGTACAATGTACACCGTACAATGTATACCGTACAATGTACACCGTACAATGTATACCGTACAATGTACACCGTACAATGTACACCGTACAATGTACACCGTACAATGTACACCGTACAATGTATACCGTACAATGTACACCGTACAATGTACACCGTACAATGTACACCGTACAATGTACACCGTACAATGTACACCGTACAATGTACACCGTACAATGTATACCGTACAATGTACACCGTACAATGTATACCGTACAATGTACACCGTACAATGTACACCGTACAATGTACACCGTACAATGTACACCGTACAATGTACACCGTACAATGTATACCGTACAATGTACACCGTACAATGTACACCGTACAATGTACACCGTACAATGTACACCGTACAATGTACACCGTACAATATACACCGTACAATGTACACCGTACAATGTACACAGTACAATGTATACCGTACAATGTACACCGTACAATGTACACCGTACAATGTACACCGTACAATGTACACCGTACAATGTACACCGTACAATGTACACCGTACAATGTACACCGTACAATGTACACCGTACAATGTACACCGTACAATGTACACCGTACAATGTACACCGTACAATGTACACCGTACAATGTACACCGTACAATGTACACCGTACAATGTACACCGTACAATGTACACCGTACAATGTACACCGTACAATGTACACCGTACAATGTACACCGTACAATGTACACCGTACAATGTACACCGTACAATGTACACCGTACAATGTACACCGTACAATGTACACCGTACAATGTACACCGTACAATGTACACCGTACAATGTACACCGTACAATGTACACCGTACAATGTACACCGTACAATGTACACCGTACAATGTACACCGTACAATGTACACCGTACAATGTACACCGTACAATGTACACCGTACAATGTACACCGTACAATGTACACCGTACAATGTACACCGTACAATGTACACCGTACAATGTACACCGTACAATGTACACCGTACAATGTACACCGTACAATGTTCATTGGCTGAGTGCGTACATGGGAGTGAGTGCAAGAGGGAGAATGGATATTTCCAAATAGATGCAAATCTGCACATTAGTGGTTTCACCTCTGATCTCTGATTTCAAGTCGCCGGTCAACTGATCTGGGTTGACGAGGTCACGTGTTAATTTGAGATACAATTCCTAGGTGTTCTTCTAGCCATTGCGATATTAATCATAGGTGCACGGGTCCAATGCACTGGTGCATCGAATAGAGAAAATACGATATAATCCAGCCAACGTAGAGATGGAATAGTTTTGTAAAATGCTTTGTAGCGTTGACAAGAATAAAATGAATATAAAATAAATTATACAATTCATAACATGAACTTCCCTTGTAGTTAATGGTTTCTAGTTAACCTGTATGCAGATGTATATTATTATCATGCAAAGTATTTACAATATAAATATATTGTCAACCTTTTAATTATAAATAAAATAGATTTTAACATTACTATTTAGTATGATAGAATCTAATCACTTGGCTAATTTAATAATTGCAGTAGTATAAGACAATAAATAAAATAAATGATGTAATAAGTATTATATATGTATTTGATGAAGGGCATTATTGTAGCAATAAAGTAAACATGTAAAATTAAGTAATGACCTCTTTATCATAAATAGTGCCATATACGCGATAAAAGCGAGAAACGAATTATAAAACAATACTATAATACGAGATATGTATAATATAATGTATATAATATATATAATAATTGAATACTTATAATATACATAATAGGATATAGTCAACGTGTATTGACATTCGCATTATCTTATACCGGATGTTAATTTCGAAACACAACCCTAATACTGAGATAACATAGGAGTATAATTATCATTTAGTATGTTTTATGCAAGCTTTCCTATAGTAATTGTTTTAGATAGTTTGAAAGGGAGCATTCGGTTATTCTCCAATTCAAACAATACGTAACTGTATATATATACAGATATCTATATATAGATCATGTCTCCACTTCTTGGATTCGAATATTTGTAAAGACTGAATCTTAAACTTTATAAGGTTGATTTAGCGTATACCTGTTGACATGTTTAATATATATGAATTTATTTGCTAGCTTTCCATAATAATATAATCTAATTTTTGTGCACTGGCTCAAATATTTATTATATTAAATATATCTTAAATATTCAATATATTGTTTGCAGATATTTCTTTTTCTATGAGTTATGATCTCGAGAAAGAATAATTAATCCTCAAATCGTGAATTATTGTGATACTGTCAATTTATTGGCAACATTCGAAATAATCTGATATCCTTTAAAAACACTTTATATTTTTAGTGGACTTGCTAAATATTTCTTACAAATCTGTGACAAATTTATTATTATCAAGACAATTTACGGCTCTTCCTACATGTAATTTGATATCAATCTTTACTTACAAGCCAAATATATATCATATTTGAGTAGTTCATTTTTTATGTACAGCAATATTAATTTTAAATATTGTCCTTCTTATTGTTGTAAAATATGTGATTACTTATTGATTATGTAATGAAAATTTATGTAGCAAATATTTATATATATTTATATATTTATATATATATATATATATATATATATATATATATATATATATATATATATATTTATTGTGTAGTATTGCCAGGATCAAATTAAGCATTTACTTGAGATTGACACGATATTGCATGAGCATATGATGAGATAGAAACATATATGATAGATAGATAACCTATATTTTATGAATCATGCGTTTTTAAATATATATTTATATGTAGGAGTAAGGGTTTGTAATGAGGATTGAGTTTTGTAATGTGAGAAGTAGTCGAACTTGTTGCTTTTCTGGCGCTGGACATTAACGAAAATTGCATATTATCTATAGATATTAGTATATATACATTCTAAAGTTTACGTGCTTACGAAATATTGCATAAGACGCTGGCGGAGAAACTATTTCCAAATCTAGGTCTATTCATGAAAGTACAATATTGAGTATATATAAAGTAAATAAGAAATGTATATCACCATCTAAATTTCAATATTGACATGAGTATAAATAGGACTCGTAATTCTTAAGAATAACTTTGAATCCTATGTGATATTATTGCTTTGTTATAAATAAAAGAATATATATATGTACACAAACACATACATAACACATACACATAGATGTACATACACACACACACATACATACACACACACACACACACACACACACACACACACACACACACACACACACACACACACACACACACACACACACACACACACACACACACACACACACACACACACACACACACATTATATATATATAATGTGTGTGCATATAATATAGATCTAAACATACCCTACTACTTATAGTGTATATCTAAACATACCCTACTACTTATAGTGTATATCTAAACATATCCTACTACTTATAATGTATATCTAAACATACCCTACTACTTATAATGTATATCTAAACATACCCTACTACTTATAGTGTATATCTAAACATATCCTACTACTTATAGTGTATATCTAAACATACCCTACTACTTATAATGTATATCTAAACATACCCTACTACTTATAGTGTATATCTAAACATATCCTACTACTTATAATGTATATCTAAACATACCCTACTACTTATAGTGTATATCTAAACATATCCTACTACTTATAGTGTATATCTAAACATATCCTACTACTTATAATGTATATCTAAACATATCCTACTACTTATAGTGTATATCTAAAATATCCTACTACTTATAATGTATATCTAAACATACCCTACTACTTATACCAACCAATCCATGTATACGTAGCAACAACATGTCTATCCACACGGTGACGATGTCTTTAGAGTTGTCAACCCCCCTGGCATCTTTATCGTAACCCGATAACAAGAAGAGATCGCGCATCAGTTTCTGTTCTGCGTTGGTTTCCTGGTGCCTGGAGTAGCGGATAGCGGCTGCTCTATTACCGCTGCTACTTCGTACGCGTGGCGTAGACTGGCGCGTGGTGAGGAGACGATGCGTAGGTGTTTTAGTATAAGCTTACCTCTTACCTCGTTCCTACACGCTACCCGCCTACACATTACGCGCCTATACACTACCCGCCTACACACTATCCGCCTACGCACTACGCGCCTATACACTACCCGCCTACACACTATCCGCCTATACACTACCCGCATATACACTACATTCCTACATCCTATCTATTCTGTAGTACAATTATTTATATGGTATAATATGTTAACCGTATAATGCATACTTTCTAAGTTCCTTTCATATTTTGATGTCTATTGTGATCTGCTAATACTTTAAATTGCATAACATTTTATAATTATGTAATACTTGTGATACTCTACTACCTACTAATAACTACTTACTATCTATTACCGATATTCTACTATTTAAATCATATAGCATACTGCTATACACATACTCTCTGCAACCGATATCACTTTATAATACCAACTTCATACTTCCTACTACCAATTACATACTCCATATTGCCAATTACATACTACCAACTATCTACTCCCTATTATTAACCATATACTCTATAATACCAACTTCATACTTCCTACTACCAATTATATACTCCATATTGCCAATTACATACTACCAACTATCTACTCCCTATTATTAACCATATACTCTATAATACCAACTTCATACTCCCTACTACCAATTATATACTCCATATTGCCAATTACATACTACCAACTATCTACTCCCTATTATTAACCATATACTCTATAATACCAACTTCATACTCCCTACTACCAAATTATATACTCCCTACTACCAACATATACTCCATATTGCCAATTACATACTACCAACTATCTACTCCCTACTATTAACCATATACTCTATAATACCAACTTCATACTCCCTACTACCAATTTATATACTCCCTACTACCAACATATACTCCATATTGCCAATTACATACTACCAACTATCTACTCCTTACTATTAACCATATACTCTATAATACCAACTTCATACTCCCTACTACCAAATTATATACTCCATATTGCCAATTACATACTACCAACTATCTATTCCCTATTATTAACCATATACTCTATAATACCAACTTCATACTCCTTACTACCAATTATATACTCCATATTGCCAGTTACATACTACCAACGATCTATTTCCTACTATTAACCATATACTCTATAATACCAACTTCATACTCCCTACTACCAATTATATACTCCATATTGCCAATTACATACTACCAACTATCTACTCCCTAGTATTAACCATATTCTCTATAATACTAAAGTCATACACACTACTACCAACTTCACACGATAACTACCAAATACAGGTTCCCTGCTACCTATCTTCAAACGCTTAACTATAAATCTCATTATCTATACTACCAAGTGCATGCTCTCTACTGCCAACTATAATCTCTCTACTACAAACAACTACATACTGTACGTTTCAACGATAATCTAGATTAATGATTCCATCTACAATTAATAAATGAATTACTGTTAATTCGTCAATATCGTTTAATAAATATTGCGAATCGTAGTCCTCTTGACCCGAGGTGCTACATACGAGAAATATATCTACATCTAAACTTCATTTAATACCTTGCTTTTTACAAAGGCCTAGCTCGCATAGGCTCATATATACTACATATATCATAATGGTATTGTGTATATCATATGTTATATATAGTATACTATATATAATAAGGTATACCTTATTATACCATGGCATATGATAACTCACGAAGATAGAGGACATTAGATCGACATATTAAAATATATATAAAGTACATACTTTATAATATATCTATCTGCACTCGTTGGGGTCGATAGTAGTTCAAGGAGTATGGAGAGTGTTTTAATCAATAATCTACCCATTTCCTTCAAAAACCTTGTAACCAAACAAACCTACAAACCAGGCTCAAACAATGATCTACGAACCTGTTGATGACAAAAGGGTTTTCAATTGTTTCCTCGTCATCAAAGTGATTAGTACTTTTCGTAAACACATAGCTCGCTAAGAAACAATATGGATTATTAGTTTTTTATTTAATATTATTATTAAAATATTAAAATACAATATAGATATTAACATAATATTACACTATTTTTGACTATATCAATTGGCTATCGTCACATGAAACTTCGAACACACTAATTTCTTAGTAAACCAAATGATCAAAATGACGTTTTAAATAACTGTATATTTGTTATCAGTTTAATAACTTCAATATAAAATCCGCCATGTAAAACTACTAATAATATATTATGGTATAATAAATTCTATATAAGATACATATTGAAGGTGTTAAACATATGTTTTATATATACTATATATACTATATATAGTATACTATATATACTATATATAGAGCATATTGAGTATTTATACTGTATTAAAATTTAAATCATTTCAATTAAACATTTTTAAGAATGTTTAATTCATTAATATATAACATATTTAACACCATTATATTATGGTTTAAAATATTTGATTTAAATCTAGGTTATACAACTAATAGAAATATAATATAATATAATTAATACTAATATAAGATAAATATAGTGTATTGAGTATTGATATTATATTTAATTAATTCCATAAGAAATATTTTTCAAATGTCGTAAATTCATAACATTTCTAACAAGTGTATATAACTCATTAGAATGAAATGAATTTAACGCCTATTTATTTGTCATGAGTTTAAAAAATTGAATATAAATCCAGGTTAAAAAATAATTACAATCAAATATAGTATTATCCATATAATACATTTAAATAATAACTGTATATAGTTATTATTATAATAATAATAAAATCCAAACACATACTAAACCAATGACATTTTTAATACGAATACAAAATAAATCAGATTTGTATAAGTAGTAATATTTAGATGAAACTTCTTTCATATTATTATAAGAATATAATATACATAACTCAGTATTATTGAAACATGTATATTTGTATTATTCGTATCATTAATACATATATGTATATTATATATATATATATATATATATATATATATATATATATATATATTATACAAATATTAAACATATTTTATAATATATATATATGTTAAATATATTTAAATAATTGTTTAAATATAATATATACGAAGATAAAAAATTAAAATTATATATATTTTACTATATATATAAAATAGTGTTCTCTGAAGTATGCTTTGTGATGCATTTGATGTTATGAAAAAAAAATAGAAGACATTTTGAACTAAAAAAAAATTACTTTTTATATTAAGCAACGAATATTTAAACTCAGAATAAAACGATTATTCCAGAGACTCATTAGCGGAGATTATATATAATTTTGAATTATTAATGATTGCAACGATACTTGATTTTCATTAATTGTAATGCTAAATATTAAATAATTAAATCACTAATAACAACTTTATTTGGTGTATAAGTAATGGGTGTATGTTTATCAGAATGAAAATTAATTAATAAATTACCATAGTAATACCCTAATTAATATTCAACTAAATAAAGTGACGTTAGGATTTATTGTAGATTAAAATAATCTAAATTTATGTATATTACATAATCATTCGTCATTAATCGTACAATTTATTATTTCCATTATACATATAAATCGATCACTTCTGTTGATACAGGGGAAATTAGTTTATTTTACGTCATCACTATAACATAATTTAAAAGAATTAATATAGATATGTGGTATAATCTTCATGAAAATAACCATATATATTACATATTATATATAGACATACATATACATATATATATATATATATATATAAATATATATATATATATATATAAACATAAATATAAATATATATATATATGTGTGTATGCGTGTGTGCGTGTGTGTTTGTATGTGTGTACATATTCATATGCGTGACATGTGTATTCTATAACATATTAGACTATATATATGTAAAAACTATATATATAAAAAAAATCGTAATATTTCTTATATATCAAATTCTTCTTTGGATCAAGATATAAATGTATTCTTACTAAGTATATATTATGATTTTGTTTTCGTATGTATACCGTATACCCTGCATTAGTATTACGACGCGATCTACAGATCTCGGGTTTCTTTATTCTCTGAATATTGATTTTTTTCCGAGACATTAGTATATTTTTTGCATTATTAAATATAACTACATATATTTATATGTAATGTAATGACGATTGTAATTTAATAATGAATACATTATTCATTCATCATGAATTTAGTTTACTGTAAAGCGTAAATGAATTAGTTATCTATATGAATCCTAATAAAATCTTAATCTCCAAATTTATATTATATCTAAATATTTAATTATATAATTAAATATATTTAATATATACATTATTGTAAAATATTCCTTACATATTAAAAAAAATATATAAACTTCTAAGATAATATATTAATTAAACTCGTGGAAATAGTATTAACTTTATTGTGGAAATAGTGAATAACTTTATTTCATAAAATACTTGTAGTTTAGTTTCATTATAATTATTTTATTTACGTATTTATTTATACGCAATTTATATTTTATATCAATTTATAGTATTATAATATTACAAACTGTATATATATATATATATATATATATATATATATATATATATCAAGTTATAACAATATATTATTCATAATGTTAAATAATCCAACATAGTACACTTTTTTCAGAAATTAATACTATTCCAAAAAATATCATGGTCATATCCGTTAAAACCTGATTGCAATTTAATCAACAAAGCATCTATAATATGATTTTATAGAATAACTCCAGAAAGTAAACTATTCATAACATTACTAAACTACTAGATTATAGTGAATTGGAGAGATATCTAAGAATATTCTCATGAACATAGATTCGTTTTTAATATCTAATTTATATATGACTTCACTTCTTCATTAACTAACTGACTCGAATTTAACTATATCATATAATCTAGAACATTTAAAACACTATTACAACACATTTCTATAAACAACCGATACGCCGGAAAACTATAAAACTCTATTATGCGTTAGCAGGAAGTATGGAAGCTCTGGGATAGAATATCTAGATCAGGAAGATGATATGGACAATTACATAGGTGGCTATTGTTAAGTCAACCTAACTGTTCTCGTCGTAAGACCAAGTGGTATTAATGCTAACAAAGAGACCATTGTGTTACGTCATTCCTTTCACCGCTGGATATAACTAAATGAATACATGATATAATAAGTAGTAGTACTTATAGAATTTCTATTTGGTAACAAACTTAGAGTCGTACGTATAGCGAGGATACATACATCTGGGCAATAACTAGGCTGTCCGTTAACCACACAGTAACATGAATCGATATGCCCGATGGAAACGGTATTACCGTTAAACTCCCACTAGGATGGTTATAAGCATATGGCTAAGATCCTAATGGAACCAATAACATATTGATCTCGCATTACTTGGCTGTGCCGTGCAAATATATAGAACAAGATGTAATTTATATGTTAATAATCACGATCATATCGATGGCCAGTATTTTCAAATTTATGTTTTTATTCTTGGAACAATGGTACATAGAATGATAACGAGGATATCCTCGTAAAAATCTAGAGTTCATAAACAATAACGTAGTACCTTTAAAGTATTGCATTATTATATAAGTTCTTATATTATAGCAATACATCGGTATTAAATATTAATTAATAATAATTATATAGTAAATAAATATAATGTAAAATTAATTATTTTTTCGATATACCAAAGATTTGATTAGAGTATTTACTCTAATCAAATATTATTTAAAAAGTTAATGATTAAAAATAAAAAGTATACAATAATAATCAGTAATTAATGATTTCATTAAATAGTTATATATATATATCATTATATTATTATTAAAGTTCAGATCAAATATAATGTATTACCCATCATATGTTGCAACACTAATCGACATATTATACTGCATAGTTATTGTATGGCATGTATCATCTAATTCAACAACTTATAACATCTATTTTTAATAGTTTCAAGTATACATTTGTACATATTTAATATAAATTTATATATAGTTGGCAACAGCTTCTTACACTTTCTATAGTTTTAATATTCACTTCTACACCTTCAGTATTCATTTCTGAATTCTCTATTAGTTACCTTGTAGTTTCTGATACCGACTTCTATAGTTTCTAACATCTACTTCTAGAACTTGTGATAGTTAATTTTACAACTCTAGTTTTGACTATTTCAAGAAGTCTATTTCTAGACCAATGCTTGAACAACTTAACTATTAAACTCTATTGATAATGTAACAGTAAACATAGTAAGATCTTAACTTGAA
Organism: Osedax frankpressi; assembly: GCA_964035775.1. Lineage (NCBI taxonomy): Eukaryota > Metazoa > Annelida > Polychaeta > Sabellida > Siboglinidae > Osedax > Osedax frankpressi. Next base: position 26,931,529 of record OZ038313.1, read on the forward strand.
TTAACTCACTCGGATTCAATTATACTACCAATTCCGCCGATAGCAACAATATTGACTTATCTAGATGTAAACATAATATTATCTACATATTTATTTATATCTTAGCAATAAAGTTAAGATGTAAACTAGGAACAGGCATTCTATAAATCATATAAGGACACGTATATCAAAATAAAAAGTGCGTATAGTGACCGACAACTTCTGTTCTGTTTCATCAAAGGCTACATGAGAAGTATGAGGTTAGAGATTTAAGACATTATTGGCCAAATAAAATTCTTTTGGTAATACGGTGAGACGTTTCGATCTAAATGAAAGTCATCGTGATGTAATTATAGTGATATCATATGATCCCAATATTTAATATTATGATTCTGAGGGTGAAGCTTCTGGCATAGAACTTATCTCTAAATTCTTCTTTTAAATATATTAACCATTAGAAAACATGTTGAACATATATTATCGAAATTCTATATTTTCATTTGCTGTAAAGTTTAACTTCCTCTTATGACAAAAATGCATGATTATTTTTATATTTTGAATATTTATTTTCAAAATATACAAAATATTACAGGTGAAATTATCTCTGATTTATTTGTTTGTTTAGTATGTTTATTCTTCTTCTAGTCATTTTTAATATTTTAATGACATTTTAATCCGGTTTACTTTTCTCATTTTATTTCTTATTTATTATTTATATTTCTTTCTTATTAATTTCAATTTTATAAACTCTTTGACGTTTTTTATTAGCTAAGAGGTGATTACGAAAAGGTCATGATTATTAGCATAGTTTTTAAAGGGGGAGTATTATAAACCATATACTTTGTATTTATATTTTTATATCTAATCTATAAAATATGATACGAAGATATAATCTGACACTATACAGTTTAATACAGTTTACCTTTATTTATATTTATATGTGTGTATGTGAGTTTATTTGCATGTGTGTATGTATATGCGTCAATATGTGTATGCGTATGGGTGAGTTATATAGTGTATGTGTGTGTGTGTGTGTGTGTGTGTGTGTGTGTATGTGTGTGTGCGTGTGTGTATATCAATGTGGCAATGTATGCATACGTATGTCCATGTGTGTATGTGTAATTCTATATGTGTATGTATATAGATATGTGTGTGTGTATGGGAATGTGTCAAGGTATGCGTATGTATGTATATATATATATGTGTGGTTCTCTGTGTGCGTGTGTGAGTATATGGATGTGTTTGAATTAGTAAGCATGCATATAATATATATCGCATAGTCCTATGCTAATTGCGTCACTCGCGCTATGATTATGTAATAGCTGTAATCTGAAACAAGACTAAATACACGCACCGTGAATATTTCCGGTTGGATTTCTCTGTACGGTCTGGGAATGGTACGGCTGTTACTCGGTGTTCTATATTCCGAATGAGTTTAATATAGTTGTTGAGGGTTCCAATGGCGTAGTTAAGGGCAACGCTAATTATCAATTATATCTTCCAATGGCATATTTCATTAATTATAATATAGCAGCTTACAGTGTTCAACTTACAGTGTTGGCCTTAACAATATATGTATACAATATAGATACACGATATATCCCGTAGAGTGTATAACGTATAACGTACCTTTTACACTGTATCCCATATATTGTATAAATACCCTATTGTATATGTAACCGTAGAGTATGAACTATACCCCATATAATGTACCCCGTGCAATGTATGGAGTAACTGTACGGCGTACACTGTACGGCGTACAGTGTACGTACAGTGTACGGCGTATACTGTACGGCGTACAGTGTACGTACGGTGTACGGCGTATACTGTACGGCGTACAGTGTACGTACACTGTACGTCGTACAGTGTACGGCGTATACTGTACGGCGTACAGTGTACGTACGGTGTACGCCGTACCCATATACTATACCATGTAAATGTACATAGTACAACATATACTATAAATATTAAAATCGGGAAATAACTCAATTGAAAAATGTTTTATTTAATACCGAGAAATAAATACATCTGAAAGATATGTGTTAATATGTAGGTAATTAAAATAGATGTATTAATATGTAGGTAATTAAAATATATGTATTAATATTTATGTAATTAAAATAGATGTATTAATAGCATACATTATCAATGTACAGGGACGACGTCCCTGGAACGTAGACAATACCATGCTTTACCATGATATACAATGCTATACAGTTTGACATCGTAACTCGGGTAAATTAGATATAAGACACTAATATATAGATTGGTTATCTCCGGGGATATCTCGTTAACTTATCACGGATAAGGATCCCTTATCATATAGTTAAGATATATGTATTGTTACCATTGACAATACGTGTTGTACTCTGCTGAATTATTATCAATTGCGATATCGATATATCATCTATTTATACATATAATTGATATCATAGAAGTTAGATGGCAGCACTGATGTACAGAAAGTTGTTAAATTATAATACAGGATGCATCAAATATATATAAGACATATCGATAAATACAGAATTAATTCTAAATTCGTAATTTAATTAGTAACTTACTCTTAAATATGCAATTCATCATCGTCTGGATATATTTATAATAATATTTGCTATGCAAATGATATTGACGTGTTGTTTCCGAATTGTTCACAAATACAAGAAAATAACGGGAATCTTGTAATATATTTACTATTTTTATAATATAATTATCAATCTTAAGATTTTATATTAAAAAATTAAAAATATGTTATTCTCTCTAATCTAAAATCGGTCGAACCCATGACGATATTATTTATAACAATTTAAGATATAATATTTTGATACGAGCCCGTGTACCTTCCCAAATGTTTTGCTCTTATCGTATCATTTAATTTTAACATCAATTATTATTAAGGTCTGGTCTAAATAAATAGTAATACAAATATTCAAACATCAACATTTTATTAAATTCACAAATATACACACATAACTTTCTTGCAACTGCATATGTATTCCAACCATACCTAATATCATATCATATCATATAAACTACTACAATATACAATGTATAGTATACATATCTTATAACATACAATTACACACATACTATAAAGAAAATATCAACATCAATAAACAAAATTACGTCATAATCTAATCACTATCTTCCCAATATATAAATAAATGAAAGTACCCGCAACACTTTTAAAAGTGAACTTCTCACATACTTACTAAACTTCCATTTATCTATTGAGTGTTTGGTATATATGTTGAACATTCGATAGTAACTTCCCCTTACTAATCTGCACTACATTATATACTATAGTATATAGTGTATAGTATAGTGTATAATACTATAGTGTATAGTATAGTGTATAATAATATAGTGTACACTATAGTGTATAATATAGTGTATAGTATAGTGTATAATATAGTGTATAGTATAGTGTATAGTATAGTCTATCAGCACTAACTCCAACTGACTTCCCCTGACCATAACTTCGCATTTCACATATGCACCCTATCGCCATTGTCTTACAAATATCCAAACACATCTCATACCGCTACTTTATATTAATCATGTGAACTATACATTAGTAATCACCACACAAAACATCTTTTTATATAATGTAGGCAAGATTAAACATACTTATTAAATGTATGGCAATATAAAACACGCTGATTAAATATATATATGAATTTTATATAAATTATATATGAATTATATATGAATTATATATGAATTTTATATAAATTATATATGAATTATATATGAATTATATATGAATTATATATTAATTATATATTAATTATATATGAATTATATATGAATTATATATGAATTATATATGAATTATATATGAATTATATATGAATTATAAATGAATTATATATGAATTATATATGAATTATATATGAATTATAAATTAATTATATATTAATTATATATTAATTATATATGAATTATATATTAATTATATATTAATTATATATTAATTATATATTGATTAAATATTAATTATATATTAATTAAATATTAATTATATATTAATTATATATTAATTATATATTAATTATATATTAATTATATATTAATTAAATATTAATTAAATATTAATTATATATTAATTATATATTAATTATATATTAATTAAATATTAATTATATATTAATTATATATTAATTATATATTAATTATATATTAATTATATATTAATTAAATATTAATTAAATATTAATTATATATTAATTATATATTAATTATATATTAATTATATATTAATTAAATATTAATTATATATTAATTATATATTAATTAAATATTAATTATATATTAATTATATATTAACATATAATTGCATTATGAAACCTGAAATTGCTAGCATGAAGCTCTCCAATAGTCGCATCGGGTTATATAATATTGTGAATTAGCAATTTAATTGTAGTTGTATGTTGATACTCTCGTAAGAGGAGTTATCGAAGGAGGCAGGGATATGGCTTGAGTGAATATGCCAAGTACTGACAGAGCAATACCATATAGTACGTATCGACACTGCAAGTGAGTTGGTATGCAATACTCGGCAGTTATGGTATACTCATACTCCGTTAAAATTGGGATTGGCATCAAGGACAAGCGGATTTCCCAGTTAGCGTAGGCAACAATAGTTAATTATAGGTAACGGAGAAATAATTCCTATTGACGATATGATAAATATTATAGAGAATATCTTTCTAAGTTGTCCAATTGTATTAACGTTATAATTCTTAGACGTGAATTTGAAACTAGAACCGTTGTCAATTTGAGATTTGAAACAACATAATAAATGTCGGCTTATCTTATTCGATATGTTTAAATTACGGAGTTCGTATTTTAGAATAGATATTCTATCGAAACGATATTACAGAGAGTTGTCTGCATATTCATATACCTACATAATACTACAATATAGCTATCCGGGAAGGTTATTTATTTTATTTTTTAAAGTAAGTAGGCACTGGGATATCGTAATGGTCGTGTCCTAAAATATACTACATCTGGGTGATTCACTGAATAATAAATAGGGTGAGGTTCGTCTAATTCAATGATATGAATTACGTCATCCCTATTCAGTGGTTAACCACTTATACAACACATCGATATAATACACATTTCATATCAGTGACGCAACAACGTATTAGACATATTACAAATCATGTTTTATTTCCATTATTATTTATAATCAAAATTATTACATATTAAATAGAAATTGTTTCAATTAAACAAGAGAATATATTCTAACAAGATGATAATAAAAAATATAAATATCCTCACAACTATAGTTGTCTATAAATATCCTCACAACTATAGTTGTCTATAAATATATTTATCATTTAAACTTATACATGAATATTTATGATAGAACGTATGGATATTTATTTAATAGCATGTGGTATATGTATACACACCTTTCAATAACCGGAAAATATATAAAATTGCAATTGATGAATTAATATAGGGAATTTTATTTTATATTTAAAATAATTATATAATATTGTACAATAGTTATATAATATGGTTAAAGGGAGGCAAATAAACTAAATAATTTCATTTTTACTTTTTGCAATTTCATATTATTTATATTAAAATGTAATCAATTCAGATACATTCTCTCATAAATACAGTGTTCCAGAAGGAATACTACAATCACATATATTAAGATGGAAAATGATATACTCTTCATAAATTTAATAAACTAAATAAATTCAAGTCGATTATGAATATTAACTAATTTATTAAATATTAATTATAACCTTGAATTAAGACTACATTCTTTATTTATATGCATTTATAGGTAATATATTTAATTATTTTATATAGTGTTGGTGACTTATTATATTACATATATAAATATTGTAGATTATTTTCATTATTAATAAATTATTAAATATATTGGTAATAGTGGATACACAATTTTAATAACCTAAATTAGTATCTCATAAACATAAATACTGGAATTATACTATATTTCGACAAAGTATGAATTGAAAATAAACTTTCTTCGCCATAGATACAATACATTACCTTAATACCCTACTACATAAATACTACCTTAATACCCTAATGCATTACCCTAATATCATAATATATTACCTCAATACCTTAATACATTATCTTAATACCTTAATACATTACCTTAATACCTTGATACATTAACTTAATACCTTAATACATTACCTTAATACATTAATACATTACCTTAATACATTAATACATTACCTTAATACATTAATACATTACCTTAATACATTAATACATTACCTTAATACATTAATACATTACCTTAATACCTTAATACATTACCTTAATACATTAATACATTATCTTAATACATTAATACATTACTTTATACATTAATACATTACCTTAATACATTAATACATTACCTTAATACCTTAATACATTACCTTAATACATTAATACATTACCTTAATACATTAATACATTACCTTAATACATTAATACATTACCTTAATACATTAATACATTACCTTAATACATTAATACATTACCTTAATACATTACCTTAATACCTTAATACATTACCTTAATACATTAATACATTACCTTAATACATTAATACATTACTTTAATACATTAATACATTACCTTAATACATTAATACATTACCTTAATACATTAATACATTACCTTAATACATGAATACATTACCTTAATACATTAATACATTACCTTAATACATTAATACATTACCTTAATACCTTAATACATTACCTTAATACATTAATACATTACCTTAATACATTAATACATTACCTTAATACATTAATACATTACCTTAATACATTAATACATTACCTTAATACATTAATACATTACCTTAATACATTAATAGTATTAATAGTATTAATTTAATACATTACATTAATACCTTAATACATTACCTTAATACATTAATACATTACCTTAATACCTTAATACATTACCTTAATACATTAATACATTACCTTAATACCTTAATACATTACCTTAATACATTAATACATTACCTTAATACCTTAATACATTACCTTAATACATTAATACATTACCTTAATACATTAATACATTACTTTAATACATTAATACATTACCTTAATACATTAATACATTACCTTAATACATTAATACATTACCTTAATACATGAATACATTACCTTAATACATTAATACATTACCTTAATACATTAATACATTACCTTAATACCTTAATACATTACCTTAATACATTAATACATTACCTTAGTACATTAATACATTACCTTAATACATTAATACATTACCTTAATACATGAATACATTACTTTAATACATTAATACATTACTTTAATACATTAATACATTACCTTAATACCTTAATACATTACCTTAATACATTAATACATTACCTTAATACATTAATACATTACCTTAATACATGAATACATTACTTTAATACATTAATACATTACTTTAATACATCAATACATTACCTTAATACATTAATACATTACATTAATACCTTAATACATTACCTTAATACATTAATACATTACCTTAATACATTAATACATTACTTTAATACATTAATACATTACCTTAATACATTAATACATTACCTTAATACCTTAATACATTAATACATTACCTTAATACATGAATACATTACTTTAATACATTAATACATTACTTTAATACATTAATACATTACCTTAATACCTTAATACATTACCTTAATACATTAATACATTACCTTAATACATTAATACATTACCTTAATACATTAATACATTACCTTAATACATTAATACATTACCTTAATACATTAATACATTACCTTAATACATTAATAGTATTAATAGTATTAATTTAATACATTACCTTAATACATTAATATATTAACTTAATACATTAATACATTACATTAATACCTTAATACATTACCTTAATACATTAATACATTACCTTAATACATTAATACATTACTTTAATACATTAATACATTACCTTAATACATTAATACATTACCTTAATACATTAATACATTACCTTAATACATGAATACATTACCTTAATACATTAATACATTACCTTAATACATTAATACATTACCTTAATACATTAATACATTACCTTGATACATTAATACATTACCTTAATACATTAATACATTACCTTAATACATTAATACATTACTTTAATACCTTAATACATTACCTTAATACATTAATACATTACCTTAATACATTAATACATTACCTTAATACATTAATACATTACCTTAATACATTAATACATTACCTTAATACATTAATACATTACCTTAATACATTAATACATTACCTTAATACATTAATAGTATTAATAGTATTAATTTAATACATTACCTTAATACATTAATATATTACCTTAATACATTAATACATTACCTTAATACCTTTATACATTACCTTAATACATTAATACATTGCCTTAATACCTTTATACATTACCTTAATACATTAATAAATTGCCTTAATACATCTCTAACTCTACTTATGTAAAGCTATTTAAATATGCGTTTAAATTCTCATGTTATCAGAATATTGATATAACAATATATGATATGAGTTTCTGCCTTCTTTTATTTTATTAATATATATTTATATTAACATATGCTTACTCTTCCCCCCCAACAATTCATATTATCCCCTCCCTAGCCTAGCCTATATATACACGTATTTATTTATATTTATCATGGAATATGCGATCCATTATATTTATTTCTAGTAAACATTATTCTTAAACTTTTTTAAGGCATGGGATTTGATAATCCTTTCCTGAAAGTTTAATTGTAAATTGTTGTGTATATTTGAGTCTATTTCATTTAATTCAATATAACTTTTTACTTCTACATTGTCTTATTAATTTATTAAATACACATCTTAATACAACCTTTGTTCGTGTTCAACTTATATTTACTTTTAAATATTTTATTTGTGTACATCATTCATAATCCATCTATTCTTATATATTTATTAGTATACCACTATGTCATGGTTTATTGTATTTTTTCTTTATTTTCCAGTCATTTTAATTGCTTTAAATTAAATTAATTCAATTCAATATATATATATATATATATATATATATATATATATATATATATATATATATTTGTGTGTGTGTATATGTGTGTGTGTGGTTTTGTGTGTGTGTGTGCGTGTGTGGGTATATATATATATATATATTTGTATGTATTAACTTATGGGTAAATTATACAACATTAGATAAATAACTATACATATATTAAACACATACTTTATAACAAACATTTAATAATGTTAAAACCTATCTTAATTGGCTATATTTAGCATATGTCCAATAATTAATATATATCCTATAAAAACATCTAATATATTACTAGAAAACATCAAAACAAATCATTGAGACTATA
>OZ038313.1:26941137-26977958 GCA_964035775.1 Osedax frankpressi
TGAAACCTGAAATTGCTAGCATGAAGCTCTCCAATAGTCGCATCGGGTTATATAATATTGTGAATTAGCAATTTAATTGTAGTTGTATGTTGATACTCTCGTAAGAGGAGTTATCGAAGGAGGCAGGGATATGGCTTGAGTGAATATGCCAAGTACTGACAGAGCAATACCATATAGTACGTATCGACACTGCAAGTGAGTTGGTATGCAATACTCGGCAGTTATGGTATACTCATACTCCGTTAAAATTGGGATTGGCATCAAGGACAAGCGGATTTCCCAGTTAGCGTAGGCAACAATAGTTAATTATAGGTAACGGAGAAATAATTCCTATTGACGATATGATAAATATTATAGAGAATATCTTTCTAAGTTGTCCAATTGTATTAACGTTATAATTCTTAGACGTGAATTTGAAACTAGAACCGTTGTCAATTTGAGATTTGAAACAACATAATAAATGTCGGCTTATCTTATTCGATATGTTTAAATTACGGAGTTCGTATTTTAGAATAGATATTCTATCGAAACGATATTACAGAGAGTTGTCTGCATATTCATATACCTACATAATACTACAATATAGCTATCCGGGAAGGTTATTTATTTTATTTTTTAAAGTAAGTAGGCACTGGGATATCGTAATGGTCGTGTCCTAAAATATACTACATCTGGGTGATTCACTGAATAATAAATAGGGTGAGGTTCGTCTAATTCAATGATATGAATTACGTCATCCCTATTCAGTGGTTAACCACTTATACAACACATCGATATAATACACATTTCATATCAGTGACGCAACAACGTATTAGACATATTACAAATCATGTTTTATTTCCATTATTATTTATAATCAAAATTATTACGTATTAAACATAGAAATTGTTTCAATTAAACAAGAGAATATATTCTAACAAGATGATAATAAAAAATATAAATATCCTCACAACTATTTATCATTTAAACTTATACATGAATATTTATGATAGAACGTATGGATATTTACTTAATAGCATGTGGTATATGTATACACATCTTTCAATAACCGGAAAATATATACAATTGCAATTGATGAATTAATATAGGGAATTTTATTTTGTATTTAAAATAATTATTTAATATTGTATAATAGTTACATAATGGTTTAAAGTGAGGCAAATAAACTAAATAATTTCATTTTTACTTTTTACAATTTCATATTATTTATATTAAAATGTAATCAATTCAGATACATTCTCTCATAAATACAGTGTTCCATAAGGAATACTACCCTCACATATATTAAGATGGAAATTGATATACTCTTCATAAATTTAATAAATTCAATAAATTCAAGTCGATTATGAATATTAAGTAATTTATTAAATATTAATTATAACTTTGACTACATTCTTTATTTATATGCATTTGTAGGTAATATATTTAATTATTTTATATAGTGTTGGTTGCTTATTATGTTACATATATAAATATTATAGATTATTTTCATTATTAATAAGTTATTAAAATTGGTAATAGTGGGTACACAATTTTAATAACTTAAATTAACTATCTCATAAACATAAATAATGGAATTATACTATAGTTAGACAAAGTATGAATTGAAAATAAACTTTCTTCGCCATGGAATGCATTACCTTAATATCTTACCTTACTACATAAATACTACCTTAGTACCCTAATGCATTAACTTAATATCATAATACATTACCTCAATACCTCAATACCATATCTTAATACCTTAATACATTACCTTAATACCTTGATACATTAACTAATACATTACCTTAATACCTTGATAAATTATCTTAATACCTTAATACATTACCTCAATACCTTAATACATTATCTTAATACCTTAATACATTATCTTAATACCTTAATACATTATCTTAATACCTTAATACATTAACTTAATACATTAGTACATTACCTAATACATTAATACATTACATTAATACATTACATTAATACATTACATTAATACATTACATTAATACATTACATTAATACATTACATTAATACATTACATTAATACATTACATTAATACATTACATTAATACATTACATTAATACATTACATTAATACATTACATTAATACATTACATTAATACATTACATTAATACATTACATTAATACATTACATTAATACATTACATTAATACATTACATTAATACATTACATTAATACATTACATTAATACATTACATTACTACATTACATTAATACATTACATTAATACATTACATTAATACATTACATTAATACATTACATTAATACATTACATTAATACATTACATTAATACATTACATTAATACATTACATTAATACATTACATTAATACATTACATTAATACATTACATTAATACATTACATTAATACATTACATTAATACATTACATTAATACATTACATTAATACATTACATTAATACATTACATTAATACATTACATTAATACATTACATTAATACATTACATTAATACATTACATTAATACATTACATTAATACATTACATTAATACATTACATTAATACATTACATTAATACATTACATTAATACATTACATTAATACATTACATTAATACATTACATTAATACATTACATTAATACATTACATTAATACATTACATTAATACATTACATTAATACATTACATTAATACATTACATTAATACATTACATTAATACATTACATTAATACATTACATTAATACATACATTAATACCTTAATACATTACCTTAATACCTTAATACATTACCTTAATACCTTAATACATTAATACAATACCTTAATACATTAATACAATACCTTAATACATTAATACATTAATACAATACCTTAATACATTAATACAATACCTTAATACATTAATACAATACCTTAATACATTAATACAATACCTTAATACATTAATACAATACCTTAATACATTAATACAATACCTTAATACATTAATACATTACCTTAATACATTAATACAATACATTAATACCTTAATACATTACCTTAATACCTTAATACATTACCTTAATACATTAATATATTACCTTAATACATTACCTTAATACATTAATACATTACCTTAATACCTTAATACATTACCTTAATACTTTAATATATTACCTTAATACATTAATACATTACCTTAATACATTAATACATTACCTTAATACCTTGATACCTTACCTTAATACATTAATACATTGCCTTAATACATTAATACATTACCTTAATACCTTAATACATTACCTTAATACTTTAATATATTACCTTAATACATTAATACATTACCTTAATACCTTAATACTTTAATATATTACCTTAATACATTAATACATTACCTTAATACATTAATACATTACCTTAATACCTTAATACATTACCTTAATACCTTAATACATTAATACAATACCTTAATACATTAATACAATACCTTAATACATTAATACATTAATACAATACCTTAATACATTAATACAATACCTTAATACATTAATACAATACCTTAATACATTAATACAATACCTTAATACATTAATACAATACCTTAATACATTAATACAATACCTTAATACATTAATACATTACCTTAATACATTAATACAATACATTAATACCTTAATACATTACCTTAATACCTTAATACATTACCTTAATACATTAATATATTACCTTAATACATTAATACATTACCTTAATACATTAATACATTACCTTAATACCTTAATACATTACCTTAATACTTTAATATATTACCTTAATACATTAATACATTACCTTAATACATTAATACATTACCTTAATACCTTGATACCTTACCTTAATACATTAATACATTGCCTTAATACATTAATACATTACCTTAATACCTTAATACATTACCTTAATACTTTAATATATTACCTTAATACATTAATACATTACCTTAATACATTAATACATTACCTTAATACCTTGATACCTTAATACATTATCTTAATACCTTAATACATTAATACATTACCTTAATACCTTAATACATTAATACATTACCTTAATACATTAATACATTACCTTAATACCTTAATACATTATCTTAATACCTTAATACCTTAATACATTATCTTAATACCTTAATACATTAATACATTACCTTAATACATTAATACATTACCTTAATACCTTAATACATTACCTTAATACTTTAATATATTACCTTAATACATTAATACATTACCTTAATACCTTAATACATTACCTTAATACATTAATACATTACCTTAATACCTTAATACATTACCTTAATACATTAATACATTACCTAATACCTTAATACATTACCTTAATACATTAATACATTACCTTAATACCTTAATACATTAATACATTACCTTAATATATTAATACATTAATACATTACCTTAATACCTTAATACATTAATACATTAATACATTATTACATTGCCTTAATACATCTCTAACTCTACTTATGTAAAGCTATTTAAATATGCGTTTAAATTCTCATGTTATCAGAATATTGATATAACAATATTTGATATGAATTTCTGCTCTCTTTTATTTTATTAATATATATATTTATATTAACATATGCTTACTCTTCCCCCCCCCCCCCAACAATTCATATTATCCCCTCCCTAGCCTAGCCTATATATACATGTATTTATTTATATCATGGAATACGCGATCCATTATATTTATTTCTAGTAAACATTATTCTTAAACTTTTTTAAGGCACGGGATATGGTAATCCTTTCCTGAAATTTTAATTATAAATTTTTGTGAATATTTGAGTCTATTTCATTTAATTCAATATATACTTTTTACTTCTACATTGTCTTATTAATTTATTAAATACACATCTTAATACAACCTATGTGCGTGTTCAACTTATATTTACTTTTAAATATTTTATTTGTGTACATCATTCATAATCCATATATTCTTATATTTTTATTATTATACCACTATTTCATGGTTTATTGTAATTTTTTTTTATTTTCCAGTGATTTTAATTGCAATAAATTAAATTAATTAAATTAAATATATATATATATATATATATATATATGTATATATATATATATATATATGTGTGTGTGTGCGTGTGTGGGTATATGTATATATATATATATATATATATATATATATATATATATATATATATATATACATATATATATTTGTATGTATTAATTTAAGGGTAAATTATATAAAATTAGACAAATAACTATACATATATTAAATCCATACTTTATAACAAACATTTAAATAAGTTAAAACCTATCTTAATTGGCTATATTTTACATATATCCAATAATTAATATATATCCTATAAAAACTTCTAATATATTACTAGAAAACATAAAAACAAACCATTGAGACTATAGTATAATATATATATATATATATATATATATATATATATATATATATATATTAATAACTGATAATGGCATTATAATAATATATTTAATTAGACTTCTGTAACACGGTACCGTACTCTATTAGTTACTTTTAAATCAAATGCATGCGTTTTACAGCGTATTAGTTGTTTACAACCATAATATAGAAGTTATAAGCTCTGACTACTCGATATATTATATACTACTTACCATTACTATACTTACTTAATACTACTTACCATTAAACAGATATAAACATCCCGGTAAAATAGTGATGTACTAGTTTATAAAATCATAACGTGTGCCACTACAATTATTGGTAAAATTAATGAAATTGGAAAAATAAATGATCTGGATTATTGATCTATGTATAAGTTAATATTCTATAACTATTATAACAATCAAATAATGCATGATAGCTTCATAATTCTATATTGAGCATACGTTTAGAATGTAAACAATATCCTACATTAGTCTACTGCATACTATATAGAAAGAATATATAGAAGATTTAGTTTACCAACATCCAATAAATAGAATATATTTCTGGCCGTTATATAGCTAATTTCTAATTCATCGCTGTATATCAAAATATTTGATCATACTTTCATTAGTAACCTAGATATCATAGATATCATTATAATACATTATTATATTAAATAATAATCTGTTTCATCGATCGTCCTTATTTCTTTTTATTATTTTTAATTAATTTAGCAAATAATTTGTTATATTTACTTATTAAAAAATATATTCACTTATTTAAAGACTATAATATATAATAATTATATTATTATTTATTTCTCTAAATAAAAACTACACATATACATTTATATTCCCCTCGCAAATAATATGTAGATTGTAGGTTACAAATATATCGAAAAGAAGTAGGATATATTAAAATTAAAAATATTTAATATACTAATTATATAAATATATTTTATATATCAAACAAACAATGTATTTTTATTGTTAGCAATATCCGTTATTTAGAGCATGTGTAAAGTAGCAACCAGTATAATATTCATCCAACCTCGCACGTATTACACACTTTGTTTAAAATAAACATCGGACATAGTAAATTGGATTCTGTTTTACATACGTGTCGGAGCTAGACTACTATCACGTGATCACATTGAAAGGCCGACGACTAACAGCCAACCTTATAAACAACCGCATACATTTCGGTCAGTAGTCTTTAGAGAAAGTCCATTTCACTCTAGAGATCGGAGCGAATTGTGCGTTAGTTTTGTCGCGTGATGAGTGCTAGAATTGTCTAGTTTACGTGATGTACTCGAGTTGGTACGTATGCCACCGGGAGATTTTGAAACACGTGACACTATAGGATAACTGTCCATGGGAATCAGTTTATTATGGGCGTGGTTTTATTGTGTGGTTAGGTGGATTGGTTTACGAGTATGGAGAAAAGCTCACGAATTAGACCTGGTATATAAACGATGATCCGGACTAGGAACCTTACATCTTTTAGTTTGTCAGACCAACTTTATTACTCTATTTTACGTTAGTATTTATTCGTATAGTAGTTCATTTTTTAAGTCCATTAATATATAAGTTAAACTAATATATAATAATATATATAAGTCAATACTTTATATAATATGAAAATATTTCATTAATGCGTTTAAATTAATATATGAATTAGATTTATTTAATAATAATCATTATTAATAAGTATATATATACATATATATATATATATATATATATATATATATATATATATATATATATGTATATATATATATATATATATATATATATATATATATATGTATATTTACAATTAATATAAACCATAAACTCGATAACAATAAAAGATAAAAATGATATATAGGATAAAATAAAACAAAAAAGTAACTAAGAGCTGGTTGCTATTGTATTCTTAGGGAATAATAAACAATTTTATAAATATATTAAGGAAAGAATACATATATTAAAGAAAAAGAAATTATAGGCAAATCCGATATTTAAATTTAAGTATCTATTGATAAGTATGTATTGATAAGATGTATTTAGAAAGTAAAAACAGTTATATTAAAGTCAGGTACAAAAATAAATAATTCAAGTTAAAAATATGTTTGAGATATAAGATTTAAAATGTGAATAGTAAATTAGGAATGATAAATTTATAAAGTAGGAAAATAATCCACGTAAGAAAAATAGTATAAATTTAAAAAAAGACAAAAGAAAAACTTATTTAATATAATTGTAATTAAAGATTAAAATGTTTTAAAAACTAATAATCAACTCATTTATAGAAACAAATCACCCATAACTGCTTCTATAATAATTTATTTGTATAGTACGTTTGTAAATAGTATTTTTGGAATAGATAATAAAAGTGCATTTCTTGGAAGCTAATCTTATAATCTTCAGTAGTGCATCCATATTAATAGTCCAGATACTGATACTTATGACTTTCAAACAGACTATATTATAACTTTAGAAGACAGTGTATAGGTCAGTTAAATTATACTTAATTAATGATTGCAATAGTTTTACAAAGTTTTGAGAAAGAATATTTTATATGCGATAACCGATTTAATTAGTTACCAATTATTTTACCTAAAAAAGGCATATCATATATTACATAATATTGTATATTATTATATATTATATAATATATAATATTATATAATATAATTTACTATACGCATCGCTGTCAACTTTATGATATTTAGTAACAATTTCAATTCCGTAATCACGAAATGTTTTACGTATTCTTCTTAATCGGAAATATCAATACTTAACATTAAGCCCCACCACTAGAAATATATCCCACCAACTAATCAAGGATAATACTCTATCCCAAATGTAACTAGCTGACCATAGATCCAACTCATAATTCTATATCATATAGATACTCCTAGATTTCACCATTTAACGCTATCTCAACTAACGATATGCCCCGTCCTTAGTGAAATGGGGTTCCATTATACGCTCCTCTTGGTGGTGGTTGCAGTCCTTGGCGTCTCTGAATGCTCGATTCAGTTGTGTTCATTCGACGAAGCTGAGCAGGTCATGTCTCAGTGGAAACAGTTCAGCGATTCGTCCAATGGGGCTGAGGCAACCATGTCGGCGGGAAGTTTCATCTTCAAGAGGTTCGCAGGGTCATGTATACTATTTGAGAATACGAGATTAACATGTGTACGATATATATATATATATATATATCGATCCACCCCTACAGATTATTCGAGTTAAATCCTGAAGCACGTTCATTATTTACTAAAGTGAACGGAGCTAACCCGGATTCTCCTGTATTCAAGGCCCACGTGTTGAGGGTTTTCAACGGTCTCGACATATTGGTCAATAAACTGCACAACAAACAGGCGAGTGGCAGAGTACTGTAATGTATAATACACATGTATAATGTATACGTATCTCCTAACCATCCCCTTAACCTATACCCATTAACATCTTTTATCGGCTCCTAACCCTCTCGCGCGGTTTCTAACCCCGCGACCACACCCATAATCCACTCGCCCCGCCCACAGTCCCTAGTCAGCATGTTGAACCACCTATCCGGCCAGCACGTCGTACGTCCGGGTGTTACGAAGTCTGCGTTCGCTCTGATGAAACAGGTGATGTTCGCGGAACTGCCCCACCTCGTCAGCAACTTTAACCCCGACTCCTGGGACGCCTGCATATCGCCCATCATGGATGGCATCTCGCACTCCCTGCCCCGGTAGACGTCCGTTACAGTCTAAGCCACGCCTTTTCTTATCACGTGATAGGGGGTACCTACCCTCGCCCGATGTATAGCCTGCATTCCCGGTAGTATGGTCGGCTAAATATTGGGTCTTACTCGTAGTCTATAACGAATTAACGGGTTCCCAAAGATTATGTAGATGAGTGGAATATAAAATGGCTGTCGCTTGAGAAATGCAATTCACTTTGATAAAGATAACAGGCAAATTGACGTTTACGGTGGTGTTTTCTAACGTTGTCGCCGCGATGGATCTTATCTAGTGGCTCCTAAAGGATCCAAAGCGGCTCTCGCGATAGATATATAGTATCTTTTGATAGATCTAAGGTGAACATTGTCCTATACGTATCGATATGCAAATATGATTTCATTTATAATAAAAGTTTCTAAAAGATGTACAATTTATTATACATTACTGAACCCGAATATAATTGTATCATCTATAATCGCTATAATAAATACAAATTAAACATTACTACTCTACTACATATTCTAGTATCTATGGAATTTTAAAATATTTACAATTGATATTATAATGATAATGTTATATATTAGTATTTATATATTAATATATAACCTATTAAAATGATATTTGTAGAATTTCTACTTTATTTCAAACTTCATAATTTTAACATTTAACAATATTTCTAATTATGTAATGTATATAGTTTCAAATAAATAATATTCAGATAAATGTAGGGTATGTAAATATAGTTATAAGTTATACAATTAATTAATTTTTATAAAATAAATAAATATGAAATGACTCCAATAAAAGTATAATATTTAATTAAATTTGAAGTACTTAAAACAAATAAATGAACACATAAATAGGTAACGGATTGTACTAGATAAAGTACAATATTTAATAAATAGCGACCGATTGGTCGACTTGATGATGCCAGGCGTAAAGTCCTCCAATTAGATCTCTGATGCAGACGTTGCCATGGTGAAACAGTCTTTGCAGGTGCATTACTGCTTTCTGTGAGTCGTTCCCTCGTCTACACAATACATAGACTTCCCTAGCTATAAGTATGTTAGTGTGTTCACGGTAAAAGTGTATACATGTGTATGTATATTTTGGTTCGCAAGGTTCTGGTACTATAATGATGATTGAGCTTGTATCATATAATTATATCTTAGTTATATTATATTATTATTAGTGAATAGTTATGTATATTCAATTTAAAGTGTAGGTAGATACATTGTTACATTATTTGATAACCTGTTATAAACCCTTTTGAATAAGTCTCCAATTGTTGGCTCTTTTTAAACTTTAATAAATCAGCTAAAGGAATATCTATAATTTTGTCATTTAAATATTAAATATAGGTTTCCATGATTCTATTCAATTATAAAAATAGTTATAGTATTTTTTAATTAATTATAGATTTAATAATGTGGTTTTTAATATAATATATATATATATTACAAGTAATACAACAAATACATAAATTATGTATCACACATATCTAAATAAATCTATGTATTATTGTGCAATTGTAATCATACCAACTGATTGCATAATCAATTTTACATATTTCAAGTTCATGTGCAGGTCGTATGTCAATAAGTAAAAGTTGATGTCCAGATATATTATTTAATTTATTGAATTCCTAAATGTGTGTTGATGTTATGTAATTAATTATGTAATTAATTATGAATATATATTGTGAAATTATTAAATAGATACTAATTAAAATACCTTAACTGAAATTCTATTGTTTTCAGACAATAAATTTACTTTTCCATCCTGTATTAATTGTAATTTTTTTATATTGAATATACACGTAGAAAAAAATAATATAAACATACGCATATCATCATAATATGATTATTAGTAAGCTTTGTAATTGGATTATGTAATATTAAAACTTTTAGTTATTTTATACAAAGTCCCTTATCATCACAATTTTCAAATGAAAATATGAATTCATTAATCTATTTATTACATAGACAATTTCACAAAGGCTTGATAACATAGATATTGACTACAGTTGATATAGAGGTGATTTGAAATATAACGACAAATTGCACCAATCTATTTCTTAGATATATATACTTATAAAATAAATAATACGAAATATGTTTAGGATAGTCAATTCTTTTGACATTAATTTTGTATGAAAACATTGAAGACAGAAATACAATTAGAAATAAATAACTCCTATATTATAACTCCTAATTGAACAGAATCTATAATCCATATTAATATTAAGTTACATATTATAAAAATTTTATATCGGCTAATTTTAAAAATATATTTTAAAAAACATGTCATTTATTTACCCATAAATGTATATTTCTTATTAACTGATTTATATATATATGGGCTGTATACAAACATACTAACTAGTATACTAAAAAATATCGGAACCAATCTTAATTAAATTTGTTCATTTTTTTAAAAATCACTAAATTGTCAATTTATATTATTCTACCATTAAAATCAAGATCGGAATCCCACTTTAAAAGCTCTAATTAACGGTAACCTTACTATGGTATTAGAATATGTTTATTATGACCTCAGTTTGAGGTGAAATTGGTTAACGCCAACCTTATCATCTGCTAAAGATCCACAGAACTGTAAGTAGTCGATTGGAGCAGTGATGGACGGGTTTTCCCCGCATACAATACAATCCTTGATCTTTGACCTTAAATTGATTCTACGAAAAGAACATTCCAAGGCATCGAAGAGTAGCATTTTACCTTCAAATCCAGCTAAATATGGGATAAATATATAATATAACCTAAAACATAATATAAAATTGTGACATTTTTGAGATAGATACATATTTATCTTTAAGAATTAAATAGAGTATTTACTTTAAAATTTACTTTAAAATAAAAATATGAAT
The DNA here is from genome assembly GCA_964035775.1 of Osedax frankpressi. Classification (NCBI taxonomy): domain Eukaryota; kingdom Metazoa; phylum Annelida; class Polychaeta; order Sabellida; family Siboglinidae; genus Osedax; species Osedax frankpressi. The sequence continues at coordinate 26,953,147 of OZ038313.1, forward strand.
AGTGTTCCGAAGAGGTGTAATATAGATACCATTTTATATTGCCTTGTTCTATTTTACAAGGATATTGTTATAATAATATGAAAAGAATTTGTGAAAATAACATTTTCATAGGATTCTTAGATTTTTTACTAAATTACTTTTTACTAAATTACTCATATTTATAGAATAGACCCAATTATAGAAAACATCAAAGTTTAAAAATTCATTACAATATATGAGTAAATTTATAATTAAATATATATATATAATTATATTCTTTTGTATATATAGAGAATATGTTATCAGTATTTAATTAATATTTGTGATAGTAAGGAAAATATTTATCATTTCAATGAAATAATAAAATATTATTTGAAACATTGATAAATATTTACTATTATTATAATATTTACTATTATTATAATATTTAATTAGTTTGTTTTAATAGTTATTTTTAAAAAAGCTAGAAGTTATTTTCAATATAACATAAATACAAAGAACAATATTTATTATAACTAACTATTATTTAATTAAAATTCATGACAAATATATATTATTTTTATAAAGGCATATCGTTATTGAATGTATAGTAATGTATGAAATTATTCAATCTCTAATAATAATATAAATTAGCTCATTTTATTTATATATCACATTATTCACATAAATTATTAAATAATTAATAATTTAAGTCTGAATTATTTTAATTATATTTACAATTTTTGTGAACAAAGATCCAAGGAATTTATCATAAAATCTGGTAGATATAAATATTCCCTAGTATTTATCATTTGTAACAACAATAACTACTAACATGGCATGTTAGAAATGATTTTAATAACTTCCTGTGCTTGTAAAGTTCCAATTACTCCAGGCGCTAAAATGTATATAAAGATGTTTACAAAATACTGAATGCATATATTTCTATTGTATAGTCTGTAATATAAAAGTATTCGAATTATACAAATTAGTACTTATACCTCTACTAACTAGGTATGCGACCTCTACTCAACAGACTTCTCATCTTAAACTAACTTGTACCCATAACCCCGCCGTCGGAACAGTTAGTAACAGTCTCTGGCGGTGGAGGCACTGGAAATAAGCACCGGTAGCAGGGACCTCCTTTGTAGTTATATACCGACAACTGATTGCAGTAGGGCGTAGGGTTAAGGGTCACCTATCTCAATCCACAACTAGAAACTTGTTCAAAGGATAATAGTATTTACTAAATACTATAAAAAATTAATAAATTTCAGAAAAACTAATACTAAACTAATTTATTAAATATTGAGCTAAATATTAAATATTTATTAAATATTGAGCATTATTCGTTCGGAATTAATAACAAGTGAATAATGTTATAATAATATAATACCCCAAGCTAAGACAGATTGTAAATAGAGTTGTAACCCAGAGATCTGAGATACTCGCCGAGAAGTGAGAAGCAGCAATCGATGTCTAACCTGACCCTCGAAGCGTAGGGCGCTGCCTGACACAAGGGGAGCTCCGGTCAGCACGGCGACATCATTGATTAGGTAACGCGAAGCAACATTGTCAGTGCAGTCCACGATGACGTCATACGTGTGTCTCAGCGAGATAAGGAAGTTATTTTTGATTATTTCTAAATTGTAGTAATGGTTAGAAACTCTTATCACCTGCATTATATTCCTATTAAAACTTTACTTATTGCTGACTATACAAGTTCACATATTACTTCCAATATTTCTACCAATTTCAATTCATACTTCCCTTATTACTTCTCTTATCATTTCCCTTACTGAAGAGTATGATCGAACTAAATGAATTATATTAGTATGAGATCAACTTCATATATTATAGACACTGTCATCATAAATATTAAATAAACATAGATATATATTATTTTATTCCTATATATTAATAGTTGCTTTAGTTCAATTTAAATACATTATATTCAAACTCGGAGAAAATAAACTTGATATTTACATTTTTATCTCGTGTAAAAAGTTTAAAAATATTTTTCCTTTATCCTTTTTTGAAAATATTTCAAATATTTGTCATAATAATGTAGCGGAATGCTTGGTATGACAACCTATTAGATTCTAGCGTAGCCTATTCTATTCAATAGATGTAGTTACGCGGGCATTCGCCGCGATTGGAAAGGATATCTTCGACAGACGTCGACGGCGTTATCGGCCGACAGGTATACGGCGTGCTGAACGACCTCTACCATCGAGTTGAGGTTTGTACACGCGGCGGCCAAAGATTCGCACTTACGCAGGCCAACAGTTCGCTCGGAGTGCTGTACCTGGCGATGCAGGTTCCCGGTCTCCACGACGTCGTTGTCCACGATGCCGAGTCGACCTGCGACGAGGCGAGAGGTTAGAGTTCACTTCGTATTCGCAGATTTCGCGAATATTATCTATCGGCATGGGTAAATCAATTTATTTTTATATTTTAAATATATATAATGGTAAGAAAGGTCGCCTATTTTAATTAGCTAGAATTTAAATTTAAACATCTATAATCTCTAGACTTATACTGTGTCTTTTATACTGTGAATTTATATTCACAATTTACATTTTATATAATATAGTTATCACAAACATTCAATATTGATTAGTATGGAATTGTAACAGGGGTAATATGTTGTAACTATGAACAACTAATATAACAGTAACTAATATTTACATATACTATTAAACAGAATAAATATATTAGAGTAGAAAACATATTAGATATAATATTTATTAAAACACAAAATACACAACAGTTATTTATATTAAAATGAAAAATTATAAAATCATTAAATAATGATATTAATTTTAAAATGAGTAGTAGTATTATATAACATATAAAAAAATTAACAAAGTAAAAACATACGAGGTTTTATTATAATGATTTGAAGAATGATATGAAATATACAAACCGACTCCGGCTGCAGCTAAATAGATTGCGCAGGGGCAACCCAAACCACCAGCGCCTACGATAAGAACACTGCTCTCCGACAAAGCCGTTTGCCCTATTGACATCGAACCACGAATAGGTATATATTATGATAACTCGATATAATCAGTAAATGTAATAGAGATATAATTAGCCTACCTTTCATTCCAAATTCCGGCAATATCAATTGTCTTCCATACCTTTGCTTTGAGCTGTTATCCATTATATAATGGTCGTCCTAATATTATTGTATAAATATATATATATATATATATTTATATGAATTAATTATTTTAGTATATACTATTTAGTACTATATTATTTTTAAATAATTAATTCGTATAGAATAGTTTAATCATAGAGAATAGATAAATATTTCCGCTTTAAAATATATAAGTAGTTTTAGCGTATTAAATTATTACATATCATATGAATAAAATCATAAATCTTAAAACTTAAAACAAAATAATACAAATTTATAATATATTTATTTTAACCCAAAATTTATCTTTCCAATTTATTCGATGATATTTTGATATGCCTCAGAAAATATCTGGATCATATATTAAATACGATCCGGTAAAAAAATGTTAAATTAGATATGCCAAATAATCACTGAACTGTTTGTTATTATGCATGATGATTTTAATATGAGTCATAATATTTAAGAAAACTATTAATATATGTAAAGTTTTTTATTGATATGTAATTACTTATTCTAATATACATGAATATTATTTATAAGTTATTATATATTTAAATTTTTGTTATTGATTATTATTATATGTGTGAATAATTTTGTATATGAAATATTTGAATTCATCACAAGCATGGATTCTGACCCGATCGCATATTAGAACATGTACTTTTAGAACATGTATTTATTAGAATATGATGTTAATTCATATTATAATATATGCTACATATATCATATATAAATCATATGTGTATATTATATTATTATTATATTACATATTATTATATTAAATATATTATTGTAAAATAGTAATTATGTATTGCCAGTAATTATACAAATCAAGTAGTTCTCTTAAATGATTTTAATCGTGGATATTCCATCAAATTCTCACCCGGTCGTATTCCATAAGTGATCCAAATTCTTAACCCAAAAAACGACATGCCCATGTACCCTGATTTACATTTAAAAAAAACTTATTTAAGAAAATTATCACATTTTTTATTTTATTTATAAATACAAAATGCAAATTATAAAAAATGAATTTAATCATAATATATTAAATGATATGTATACATAACCATTATAGTACAATATTAATTTGGAATATTATGATCAATACAATATTAATATTCTATGAATAAATATAAATTTAAATATATATATTTACCAATGATAATAAAATATAAAATTTTACAGAAATTATATATAATTTCAATATTAGTAAATCTGTAAAGCTGTTCTTTTGAATAATTAAACCTTATTCGTAATATTTATAACCATCATTTTTATTATAAAAAATTATTAGGAAAACTAATGGAGTTAGTTAACTATTTGAATTATTATATTATCATAATCACGACATCTTCTATATTTTAAATACATTATTATAAAATTATAAATTTCAGAGATATACTTATCAGTTTATTTAATATAGTATTTCGCATTTTTCGTTTGAAACTTTATATGTGTATTCTATTTGTTATATACCATATAGGTATATAACTGGATAAATATTAAGATAGCAATATAGAAATTCACTCTACTTTAAAAAAAATTTTATTGGATACTGCTTCTCTTTATTTAATCTGTATATGGCTAGTTGATAGAAAATCTAGACTCTTCATGTCATAAAGTATATCATACCCTGTGATGTTTCGATATTTAGTTTAAGTTCTATAATTATAAGTATAAATGACACGACTTATTTCATATGTGAACTACTATGATGGATTATTTTGACTATATTTATGATTAAAATAACTATTAACAACTCGACTTAAGTGGAATAAATATAAAAGTATACTAATCTATTGAAATGTGAGCTAAATAGTAACAAGAGGTAAATGTTTAAATTAAATGACGTCATGTTATAATGTTCTGTCAAATGTCAAAATTGCCACATCTTTACTTTGTTTACAAATACTCATTCAAATAGTTGTACAAATGACTTTTTCACAAGTTTCAACTAAAACCAGAATTAATGGGAGTTTTATATCATTTCTTTACCACGATGTGTTAAATGGAACACAACATTCCTCATGTTGCAAATTAAATTTATTTGAATTTCCCATATCTAAGACGTTCTAGTCTATTTACTGATAAATATATTATTAAAACTTTATTCACTCGTTTCATAGAATATTTAAACAATGTTTAACAAATGCAAATCCTTTTTAACGATTTTTTAATATTATTTGTTCGCTATCTTGCAGAGTAATTACTTTTAATAGTTTCTCCTATGCCGGCTAAATGGTGATCCGTGATAACTTTATGAAGGGTAATGGGTATTCGTATAACTTTGATGATGCTCTACGACCCTCAGGGAGAATTGGCCAGCTAGGTGGTTACACATTCAGAAGGTTCTTGAACGCCCAGGTCCATTTGCCCATGTCACATTCGAACATGACTCTAAGGTAACGCATGATTATTTGCCATTTCTGGACAATTTAATATATCGTTACTCTATTGCTTACTCATTTATACTATATAGTTTATAATAATATCCTTAATATATAATTATATATTAAGATATATATTTAGTTGTTATAACAAATTCACAATTACTTATTTTCGAAATAATATTGGCATATTTATAATTTCGATATTCCAAACGTTCATCATTACAGTTGCTGCCATTGATTCAGGAGAATTGTAAAGTTCTTGTTATTGGAGCCGGCGGTCTTGGTTGTGAATTGTTAAAAGATCTAGTATGTATTTTTTAAATTAAAACTTTCATGACTATGAACAGTCTTGTACATTATTTTAATTATTAAGTCATATATGTATATGATTTATACTTCTTTTAGAAATTTCATTAAAAAATAAACATACTTTAATAATTAGTTGATAATAACTTATGAAAATAACTTCATTTAAATATTTATATCTAATATAATATCAATGTTGTTATAATATAAAAATTAAATATCTATGTATTTTAAGACATAGATATAAGATCTCTTAAAACTTTTAAGAACTAATTAATTACACAGGCTTTGATGGGTTTTACCAACATTGATGTTATCGACATGGACATAATTGATTTATCAAATCTTAATAGGCAATTTTTATTCAGGTTTTTTAATATATTTTGATTTCATCCATTACTTATTATAATGTATTATTTATAATATTTTTAAATAGAATCTTGGCCACAGGCACAAGGATATTGGTAAACCAAAAGCTGATATAGCAGCAGCCTTCATTAACAGACGAGTACCCGGATGTTGTGTTACTCCGTTAGTAATCATTTCATTAGTTATTTCATATCTTATTATTATTATATCTTATCTTATTTGAATTCTGTTATAATTTATAATGGTTCACATATTTATTGAAGTACATATGAAATTTGAGTATTATTCACTATTTATAAAAAATGTCAACTACTAAATACCCAATAAAATATTATTAATAATATAACTAACACAAATATTATCAAATAAATATAAATTTGATTCTATCATAAATTGTATGCAATTTATTTTTATTTTTTGAATTATTTTGTAATATAATTTAGAATTTTAACAGATTATTTTATTTACTCTTAATAGTCATTTTAAGAAGATTCAAGAATTTCAACAGGATTATTATAAAGGTCATTGTATAACAAACATTGTTTAATCAAAATAATTCAAAAAATTGTTTAAAACTTTTTAAGAAAATTCTTTTTATTAATTTAAATTTGATATATTTTACGCTGTAGTAGTTGTGTATTTAATTCAGTACCACTCTTTATTAAGACCACTAAAGTATATGCACTCTATCCTTTCAGAGTTTGATATTGTGGTATGCGGTCTTGACTCAATAGTAGCAAGGAGATGGATTAATGGAATGTTGGTTGGTAAAATGTTTTCAATATAATTCTTTTGCCTGTCTCTCATTGACCGTCCAAACACATAACTTTGTTCAACCTATATTCAGCCTCTTTATCTAATGTCTATCTCGTAATTAATTACTCTTGTTCTCTATCCCGGATCCTAATAACTTTGCGAATATTATCTCTCTATAACATGACCTTTGTAAAACACAATTCCAAACTTATGGTATATCATTCCTATCCATCTGACCTATAAATAACATGTTATCTAACCTTTTGACCTTTACGTCATACATTATTTAACCTGATCCTAACTTGGCAAATGCATACCGCACACAACAGATATCCCTGTTGCAGTACGATGACGAAGGTGTACTAGACGAGAGCACCATAGTGCCTCTAGTGGATGGCGGAACCGAAGGCTTCAAGGGTAACGCTCGCGTCTGCATGCCTGGTAAATCAGCCTGCATCGAATGCACTCTTGACTTATACCCTCCTCAGGTAAGACTCTCTTATAAGACATTATATTCACCAAACATGATTGTATCTACCCTCCCTTGATAAACTGGCATTTAACCTGACTACCAGGTAGAGTTATTCTTTTATTTACTGACCCCATCTGACCTATATCCTTTTTATTATCTCTTACTTCACATATTTGTATTCTATCAAAGAACTTCTAATCTATTTACCTTCCGATGTCATGGTTAACTCGTCATCAGCTTGTAGGTAATTAATAACACGTATCAAGTATAATTTATAGAGTGCATATCATAATAATATAGAAATCTGTAAAGATATTAAAACAACAGTCAAAGAAATGTAAATTGGTATTTTCGCAGGTAAATTTTCCAATGTGCACAATAGCAAATACACCTCGTCTTCCCCAACACTGCATTGAATGGGTCAGAATTATCCACTGGGCTAAAGTACGTCCGTTTGGAGGTAATAAACTGTTATATTTGTATGTTTATCAGTTTATCATAATGAAAATTAATTTGTTTAAATTCAAATTTTCTATGAGTTTTTACAAATATAATAATGTCTATTAGACATACACTATAGTGTACAAGTGCTTATGAATACACTTATTTTGTTCATAAGAATATTTCTTATTTTATTTTTAGAGAAATCTTAAGTTTATATCATATATAATCTCTACTAACAATTATCCATAGACGATATCGAAATAGACGGGGATGATCCGATTCATATTCTATGGATTTTTGATGAGTCGTTGAAGAGGTCAAACGAATTCAATATTCCGGGGGTCACATATCGTTTAACTCAAGGTCAATATATTAATGATAACCAGAGTGCAGTTTTTCAGAATTTCAAATATTGAATAAGTTTATTGAAATTTAGTTTAATTTACATATTTAATGTTATCCTATTTATGAATTTAGCAATTTAGCATTTCGATTACACTCGCTATCTCAATCTCCGAACCTACACGGTTTGCCCTACCTCTACACCGTCGCTAACATCTAGCCCACCTAGATGCTAACATCTAGCCCACCTCGATGCTAACATCTACCCCACCTCGATGCTAACATCTACCCCACCTCGATGCTAACATCTACCCCACCTCGATGCTAACATCTACCCCACCTCGATGCTAACATCTACCCCACCTCGATGCTAACATCTAGCCCACCTCGATGCTAACATCTAGCCCACCTCGATGCTAACATCTACCCCACCTCGATGCTAACATCTACCCCACCTCGATGCTAACATCTACCCCACCTCGATGCTAACATCTACCCCACCTCGATGCTAACATCTACCCCACCTCGATGCTAACATCTAGCCCACCTCGATGCTAACATCTAGCCCACCTCGATGCTAACATCTACCCCACCTCGATGCTAACATCTACCCCACCTCGATGCTAACATCTACCTCACCTCGATGCTAACATCTACCCCACCTCGATGCTAACATCTACCCCACCTCGATGCTAACATCTACCCCACCTCGATGCTAACATCTAGCCCTACTCCTCGATGCTAACATCTACCCCACCTCGATGCTAACATCTACCCCACCTCGGCAGGCGTTGTCAAGCATATCATCCCCGCCGTTGCCAGTACTAACGCTGTAATTGCTTCTGTGTGCGCCGCTGAAGTGTTTAAGATCGCTACGGGGTTCGGTTGCGATTCGTCGTATCTATCGCGATAAAGCGTAGGAGATGTATTGACCTTTCATTGTTTACGATGAAATCGCCGACTCAATTGTTTACGAACCCCTTCGAATAACAAATAGCCTACTTTTCATATTAACTACGACCTCCAAACCCATTAAATATACGTATCTATAATCATATATCAATACAAATATGGTAACACCCTCCAATATGATTTCACCTCAAAGTGTATTGACTTCGCAAACCCTAACGCCAACCCTAGAAACACTTTAACATTATTCCTAACACTGTATACAGATGTTGCCAGACTTTGAATAATTACACAATTTTCAACGATTCCGAATCCGTCTATACTTACAGTTACGAAGCTGAGAAAAACGTTAGTTCTTGTGATCAATGGCCTCAATATCTTTTTTCTACCTTAATACCAATTACTTTAAATACCAATTACTTTAAATGCCAATTACTTTAAATACCACTTAATCCATTATCTTTAGTCTATCGGATTTATTAAATTAAATTTTATTATATCTTATTTTTAATGTTTCTTTATTACTTCGACTGGGTTTTACCGTTAGCCCATTAATTTCATGATATACAGTAACTATATATACAGTATATACAGTGTCCTCTTAATTATGTGTATTCACAGATGTGGGAGTCATATGATATTTTTGGGTATTATTCAAAAATCTAAATCGCTCAATTCAAGTAAATAAATCTAAAATGTAAATAAACTATTAATGCCATGAAATTATTCACATCATCATGGATTAATACACGACTTTGAACTGATCTCGTAACTATCTTCTGCGAACTAGCAACGTGCAACCGCATGTTAAACACTTCGTACCCGCCACCAGGAGAACTGCCCAGCTTGCGGAGACATTCCACCAAATCTTCACTTTAGCTCCTCCCACAAGCTGTCCACGGTTACAGATTACCTGAAGGACAATCCAAACTTGTTAGTGTTGCTTCACTTTTCGATGTTCTGAGTGCTGAAATGAGTTGGGCATCAGAATTTCACTTATTCATTGCGTAAATTAGAGATTAATAATTTATATTTAATTATGAATTGGAAGTCAATTTATTCAATTCATAATTTTCCATTCTTTTTTTTAGATATATGAAGATTACATTCAAATTTAGAAATATTATTATTTCCTTGTAATGTGTATAGAATTCTTGGTAACAATATACATGTTTACGATCTTATAAACATTAAATCATATAAAGGTTTCAAGTTGTATGAAACAAAAATTCAATATAAATAATTTAATTAATTATAATAATAAATTGTGTAAAACAGTTGTTTAACTCTGAAAAATATATAATTAATTATTGAAAATAATCTTAATATTAGAATCCCCTAAATCATTTGAATTATTTAAAAATACATGAAATGTATTAGATTTTTATGAGTAAACAAAAATGTTAAAAATATGATAAATATTATTAAGCATACAGATTTTCAAAATTCTGATATTAATTCATTAATTGATATTAATTGTTAAGAAATATAGTTTCATAATAAATTATAATTGTAGAATTAATTCTCTGATAAATATAAGAATATTAATTCTTATATTATAATTATAATTTGTATTAATACCAATACATCACGTCACTATAATATACCTGCATTCCCGCTAGTCTATTTAAGGCTCCAGCATTGATCACCAGTATTAATGGAGAGGATGTCACACTTTACATCGAATCTATCGAGAACATGGAAAAGATGCTCCACCACAACCTTAATAAAACACTGTCAGGTTTACAGCGTTATATAATATAACAATCTTAAAATAATAATATAATTATTAATTGAACAATTTAAATTTAGTCAATAATATTCAATATATCTTTAGATTGATATATAGATAGATAGGAATCTTATTTTTATGTCAATAATTACTATAAAAAATAAGCATTTAAAAGCTCACATTAAATAGTAAAATTAACACATTCATTAATATATATAAATTATGACCTATTCTACTAAAAGAAGTAAAATAATACAGGGCCAAAAGAGTGATTTATAAATATATATTGTATAATTGTATTTTCAATAGATCAATATTATATTTTTCATGGTATTACATATTAAATTAATAACAGAGTATGTATTTTGGTAGTGTGATATTTGCATATTAAGAATCTATTTATAGATGCATTATATGAGAGGTATGTTTATATATACCTTTAATAATTAATTAACTAATATCATAATGTAAAATATACTTCCATGTGTTTTAAAAATGAATTGCTTGTATAACATATTAATTGGAATTAATTTATATAATTTATATTACATTTTTTTAAAAATAATTGTTTCCTTATCAGAATTAGGATTGGTAAACGGACAAGAAATTATTGTGGCAGATGCAACTTCACCAAAGTCAAAAAAATTCATTCTCTATTACACTGATAATCAAATGGATATGGATGAATAGTAATATTTTATTATATTAATAGTCCGATTATTGTATTGTCTTATTAAATAATCTTGTTCATATTGTTAGATATATAAATGAATTTAATTTTATATAATAAAGTTGATGCTTCAATATACAGTGATTTGATTTATTATTTAAATATGCTTATGAATAATTTTAAAAACTCAATTTAAGATTTTTTTAATAATCAAATAATATTAATAGTTATTTATATAAAGTCAATAGATATTTGAATATATTTGCAAATGAGTAATTTTTATTTTGAAATCTATAATAAAAGAATAAATATGCTTGTCTTCATATCAAAGGATATTAAACAATAATAATTTGATATATAGATAAAAGTAGAGTAAAATACATTAAATATAATTGGAATCAATAACAATAAATAAAATAAACTACAAAACACATTGACATCTACGCTTTTCTTAACCTATATGAAATAATAGGTTTTTCAGGAATCTGTATCATCGTGGTTTTGTCAATAGGTGGAAAGCGTCCATCTACTAAACTAAACTCATACTTCCTCAGTAAGACAGACACTATAGTCTTCACCTGTTTAATTGCATAATTATATAGTGCATATCGTTACAATCTAGAGAACCATATATTTATTAATATTAATCATGTATGAATCTATTCCAAGTCTAGTTAGACTTGATATACAAATTCTCACTAATGAATGTACGTATGCATGTATGTCTAAACAGTAATAGAAATTCTTAATAGGTCCCAAAACTCTATAAAGTCGACATACATTAAATAGAGGCTGATTATTATTACCAGCTAGGTCTAACTTCTAACAAACAAATGTTCTGAATACATACTATGGATTCCACAGTATGTTGTGATAATCTACTCTTTACAAACTGGTATACTCCCTAGTACCTCCTTTGGACATTATATAATAGATGGCACCTCAAAACCTCTTTACAAGTAAATCACTAACACTACAATATTCCATCTGTGAATGAATCATCTACAACGTCAGTGACTCATTCGAATAAGCAAATGACTAACCTAACACTCATTAAACCACACCTAACCTGCACATAAGCGAAGGTCTCGCCAATACAGCGGTGTCTGCCTGCCCCAAAAGGTACGTAATTGAAACGGTCCTCGGAGGTCGATACGCTCGACTCCACAAACCGTTCGGGGTCAAAGGTCTCGCGGTTCGGCCACACACCCGGCAGCATTTGATTGACAGGCGGCGATACGCAGACCTGGTGACCCTCGGGGATAGTGAATCCCATGCATTGCTGACCGAGAAGATATGGATTAGCTGCCGATTTAGAAGTAACGCTGCGAATTACATTTTAACTTAGTTCCTAATGTAACTGAATCTCAACTCGGGTTAATCGCATCCGTACACTTCGACCAATAAAAAGAATTGTCGCATTCGGGCTTTGAAGCGAGAAGCGAGAAAGTGTGCGTGCGGTAGTCGTGGAGAGGGAAACACAAATTACGCAACACGCTGGGCTACGACCGTTTAGACACCTACCTGGGGAGATTCGACTTGTCTCATGACTGTGAAAAGAGGAGGTCGCAGTCTCAGAGCTTCCTTCATGCACCTGTCCAAGAGATCTAGTCGCTTCAGGCCGTCGTAGTCCAACGGGGCCTCGTCTCCGCTGTATGTATTCATCAACTCATCGTAGCATTGTTCCTAACAACGCGGATGAGGTGAGTACGGGGGGGGGAGACGCGGTCGCTTGCCTTAGTAAAGCTACCTGGATATGTTTGTTGGCTGCGAGGTAGAACAGGACCCAGGATGTCGTCGTAGAAGAAGTGTGTTGACCAGCCAACAATAGGCCGATGCACATTCCGGCCACCTCATCGTCGGATAGGTGACGACCAGATCTGGTAGGACAATGGGTTGTTGAAATAAGTTAAAGGGTTATGTTTATTCAATAGATATTTAAATGTAATCCATTTACAATGTTATGGGTTATTACTTACATATAAATATACAACCATGTTAAAATATAATAATTATTAAAAAATTATTAATAATAATATAATGGTAACGGTCTATAATTTATATTCTGAATATAATACTCTGGGAAGATCTATATTAAATTAGGGAATAACATTTAACATACATAAAGTTTGTGGTAATACACAAATGTATGCGATGGTAATGTATCGAATGGAGGTTATTGTTAAAGAATTCTAAACTAATATATCAAAGTCAATAAAGCAAGAAATAGAATGGAAATTAGAAAGAATTGACTTTACCCAGGAATATAGGTACATATGCACTTAACTAAACACATAATAAAATGACTTATAGTCTGTGATTCAAAAAATTTATTTTGAGAATATTTATCCTGTAAATAAGGCATTTGAGATAATACTATTTACTTTAATACCACAAATATATCTATATACATATATCTCCTACATATATCTCTATTATATTTGAATAAGATTAAATATATACTTATATATTTCAAAATATGTAATCTAAATATTATATAAGAATATATAAATAAATTAGTTAGTCTGTATAATTATAGATTTACTAATATATTGATTGGTGTTAATTTTTAAAAGCATTAATAATATATAATAATCATAGTATACACATAATTCAATAACTATACAAATGATGTATAAATATATATAATATCTTCTAGTATAGGGTATACCTGAGTAACTAATATAACTAGTATACAAAATGACTCCATCCAGGTCATTTTAGTTTTATAGTTATATAATAAAAGTGAAAATATATTTGTATACTAATTGTTTTCTGGGTAACTCTGCAAATAATGTTGGTCAATCTTTAAATATTTTATATAATAATAACATCGGTGTTTGTTGAGGATTCAAGCAGAGGATGTAAGAGATTTGTAAAATTCATTGATGTACAGAAATTACTAGAATTGTTTGTTATGATTGGTTGGTAAATACTCATAAAGGAATTCAAATGGGTAGTTATTCATTACTCAATACCAGATTAAACAACAATGGAGTTGTACACATTTTAGGTGACTTATGGAATATTGAATAATATTACATAATGAAATAAGACAATTTGCCACAAACTTATATTTGGAGTCTAAGAGTGTCTGCAATAAGTCATCAAACTTATCTCCTGTTTTATTGAGCTGCCTCCTCTTGTCTATTGCTTTGTAGAACATTTGTTTGATCTTCAAATGGGCAGAGTCTCTCTTCCTATTGGACGGAGTGAGTTACTAATGGTGAGGTTGTTATGGGTTGCTAAGGGTGTGGTTGTTATGGGTTACTAAGTGTGTAGTGTTAGTGGTTACTAAGGGCGTGGTTATTATGGGTTGCTAAGGGTGTAGTTTTAGTGGTTACTAAGGGTGGGGTTATTATGGGTTGCTAAGGGTGTAGTTTTAGTGGTTACTAAGGGTATAGTTCTTATGGATTACTAATGATGTGGTTGTTATGGGTTACTAATGGTGTGGTTGTTATGGGTTACTAATGGTGTGGTTGTTATGGGTTACTAATGGTGTGGTTGTTATGGGTTATTAAGGGTGTGGTTATTATGGGTTGCTAAGGGTGTAGTTTTAGTGGTTACTAAGGGTATGGTTCTTATAGGTTACTAATGTTGTGGTTGTTATGGGTTATTAATGGTATGGTTGTTAAGGGTTATTAATGATGTGGTTGTTATGGGTTATTAATGGTGTGGTTGTTATGGGTTATTAATGGTGTGGTTGTTATGGGTTATTAATGGTGTGGTTGTTATGGATTATTAATGGTGTGGTTGTTATGGGTTATTAATGGTGTGGTTGTTAAGGGTTACTAATGGTGTGGTTATTATGGGTTGCTAAGGGTGTAGTTTTAGTGGTTACTAAGGGTATGGTTCTTATGGGTTACTAATGTTGTGGTTGTTATGGGTTATTAATGGTATGGTTGTTAAGGGTTATTAATGATGTGGTTGTTATGGGTTATTAATGGTGTGGTTGTTATGGGTTATTAATGGTGTGGTTGTTATGAATTATTAATGGTGTGGTTGTTATGGGTTATTAATGGTGTGGTTGTTAAGGGTTACTAAGGGCTTGGTTGTTATGGTTTATTAATGGTGTGGTTGTTATGGATTATTAATGGTGTGGTTGTTATGGATTATTAATGGTGTGGTTGTTATGGGTTATTAATGGTGTGGTTGTTATGGATTATTAATGGTGTGGTTGTTATGGGTTATTAATGGTGTGGTTGCTAAGGGTTACTAAGGGTTTGGTCGTTATGGGTTATTAATGGTGTGGTTGTTAATGGTTACAAAGAGTGTGGTTGTAAGGGTAGCTAAGGGTGCGGTTTTTATGGATTGCTAAGGGTGTGGTTGTTAAGGGTTATTAATGGTGTGGTTGTTATGGATAGCTAAGGGTGTAGTTTTAGGGATTACTAAAAGGGTGTTCACACCGGATTAAATTCAACCGCAACTCAAGTGACTAGTGCTTAGGCTACTTTTCAACCAAAATACAACATAGAATTAAATTTGGGTGATTTGGCAACTTTGGGTGAGGCATCTGATGTTTACATATATTTATAAACAAAGAAACATTTTATATTTTGAAATTTGAATTTATTTATTCAATTCATAAAATATTCTTTAATATGCTCTATGTTATAAATCAGAACTTAATACAATCATAATAAATTCAATTTTATTAGCAACTTGTATTTTAAAATATTATTTATAGTGAAAAATAAGATTTATATCAAAACGTAGATCAGTCACCCGATTTGCTATTAATCCGGTGTGAACCGGTTTTAATGAAATGTTGTTGAGTCACTAGTCACCTATTTACATGCAATTGTGGTTGAATTTAATCCGGTGTTAACACCGTATAAAGGTGTGGTTTTTTGGAGGTACTATGGATTTGGTTTGTAGAGATTTCTAAAATTGTCATTTTTAGTGGTTGCTAATGGTATGTATGTTAAGGGTTGCTAAGGGCGTGGTCATTAAGGGTTGCTAAAGGTATAGTTGTTAGGGGTTGCTAAGGATGGAGAAGGAGATTGGTGTAGTTGTTATTTGTTATTTAAATGAGTGTAAATGCTATAGAGGAGTTGTAGTTGAGATGTAATTGAAATCATGTAATATATACGTGCATCAAGAGTTAAAAGGTAGAAATAGTATAAAGTTATAGGATAAGAAGACAATAGTAGACTGGAAGTGAAATAGTGAAAATGTTGGCTTTTGCAGATGAGACAGTAAACAGACAATAAATGACGGCTGTAAGTAATGTAGGGGTAGTGTAGCGGTAATGCAGACCTATGGGGTTATGATGGAGTGAATAAAGAGCTATGGGGATGAATTATATACCTGCTAAATATCATAACTAAATAACTGTTAAAAATATTTGATCTATAAACCAAATATAAAAAATTCCAAAAATTGTACCACTAATTTTAGAAGTTTAATAAAAAACCAAGGGATGTCTAAGTAGCCCTAAGTGGTATTAAGTACCCGCTGTATGCTTGCGAGGTATTTACCTGAACGAAGGAAGAGGAACCCACGTGGGAAGTAGCCATGCTAGGTGGGAGAAGCCACCGTCCAGGTCCCAGTAGAGTTCGGCCACCTCCTCGTTGAGTTGGCTGCGAATCTCGGGTCCGTGGAGACAACGCGACGCAGTCAGAATAATGACTTCGGAGAGGGCAGCAAATATGTCTGGGGTCGGAGGTTAGTAGGGTTAGGGTGGAGTTAGGGTGGGGTTAGGGTGGAGTTAGGGTGGGGTTAGGGTGGAGTTAGGGTGGAGTTAGGGTGGAGTTAGGGTGGAGTTAGGGTGGAGTTAGGGTGGAGTTAGGGTGGAGTTAGGGTGGAGTTAGGTTGGAGTTAGGGTGGAGTTAGGGTGGAGTTAGGGTGGAGTTAGGGTGGAGTTAGGGTGGGGTTAGGGTGGGGTTAGGGTGGGGTTAGGGTGGAGTTAGGGTGGGGTTAGGGTGGAGTTAGGGTGGGGTTAGGGTGGGGTTAGGGTGGAGTTAGGGTGGAGTTAGGGTGGAGTTAGGGTGGAGTTAGGGTGGGGTTAGGGTGGAGTTAGGGTGGAGTTAGGGTGGAGTTAGGGTGGAGTTAGGGTGGAGTTATGGTGGAGTTAGGGTGGAGTTAGGGTGGAGTTAGGGTGGAGTTAGGGTGGAGTTAGGGTGGAGTTAGGGTGGGGTTAGGGTGGAGTTAGGGTGGAGTTAGGGTGGGGTTAGGGTGGGGTTAGGGTGGAGTTATGGAGAGGTCGTATGGGGTGCAGGCAACGCGAGGTAATTACGATGGCTACGGATTGGGGCAATGATTATGTCAAGTAATGGTCTTATTATGGGATGGAGGCAGTTGGGATTAAGATTTAGTGAGGAAAGAAGGGGTAATGGTGTGATGGAAGTAAAAGAGGTTAAGGTTAGTTAGGTGGGAGCACTAGTACGGGAAATGGATAAAGAAAATATTTCTGAAATATCATGCAATTGTAATGATAAAGTTGGAGCTAAAGTGAGATTGAGGACAAGAAAATTTGAGGATGGAAATTATGAAACACAATTTATAATCATTTTCAATGTACAGTAAAAATAATTCAAAGAAATCATGAATTTTGGGTATTTATAAAAGAAATGAATATGACAAACTATTATTTACTTCTAATATATAAGTCAACATATTTTGACACAGATTAGTCAATAGATGTCAATATTAGTTAATGATATGTTATCACCAAATATGAATTGTCTAGAGATAAGAAAGTAGTACTCAGACATTGATATTGATTAATAAACACAAACTCTTCTCTCCGCTATCGCCCCAACGCTGGAAATAACATTCCACCTCATCTTGAATCATCGGTATGTGTTGGCGGAATCGCGCAATGTTCAAACCAGTCTTGAGCATCTTCTTCTGTTCGAGGAAAACCTAGCGGCGACAATGAGCGAATAGGTTATAAGCTATTCGAAGTGTATAGGCGCAAAAGTAGCGATTCGTAATCAACTCCGTTCTACACTAACCGAGATAGCGATATATCTTATCGGGGGTATAGGGGGTTAACCCCTTCGACGCCAAAGACTACGTGCACCCGATAACCTCCCACCTCCTAACCTCCCACCGACTGCACTGTTGGGTACATACAAACCGCACTACTTACACCAACCAGATTAATTGCGCGGTAATCCGCATACCTCCCGCGATAACTAGGTTAGGCCCCGAATGGGCCCCTTGCCCCCGTCGTGAGCTAACTCCCACCACTCACCGGGTTTGGCACGTCGTAGGCGACGCCGGGCCCGAACACCGGAGTCGTGAGTTTTCCGTAGACCTTCTCGGCGTTCAGCTGATCATTCTTGGAGTTGAAGAAGAGCGCGGAGGCTTCGGACCCGATTAGATAGGTGAACGTTTTGCCGACCATGGTGAAACTGAACACGGGTCCATACTGGTCGGAGTATGGCGAATTAGCATGTTAGATAGTTACAATAGCGAGGATGCCATTAGGTAATTACATTTAGATTGTTACATATTAACTAATTCTATTGGGTTATGATCTTAGATTATGTGCTGATCTGGTCAAAATAATAGGTGTCTATTAAATACAATTATTTCAGCTAATAATTGTTCTGCTATAACATGTGCTACATAGTGATCTATATTATTACAAGGATTAAATATTAAATACAATATTATTAATTTTTAAATTATTTATTTTTCAACCAACCTTTTGATAAGCGGCTAATAAAAATTTGGTGGAATCTAAATTGAAATTAACAGCTTGTCCAAGGTATGGAATTGTAGATGGAATGTGTGGTGGATAGTTCTGTAAAATAAAAATATAAAAAATATATTTATGAATTTATTTTGATATTATAATAATACAAAATGTATATATATATCATTTTCTATATATAACTTTATGAGCTATTTAGTGTGTACCCATTATATTTTTTGAAATAAAGTATGTATTATAATAATTAATAATGTAATTGTTAAATTAATTAATTATTCAATTAATAATTAAAGTATTGAAGTTATAATGAATTATTAAGACTATTAATGAATCAATAGTCGTATGGATAAAAAGAAATGATTCCTTATTATTAATTAATCATGATAATTATTTAATTATAATATATTAACATATTAATTATAACATATAATATTATTAATTATTTACTAATATAAAAATATAGTATTACACTATATAATCAATACGTATATTGATATATATATATATATATATTCATATATATATATATATATAAATGTATATATATGTATATATATATAAATTATTTATTTATTTTTAAATCTTAATAAACCAGATTTTTTTCTTTCATGAATTTCGAAGCGGCGTACGTGACTCCCAACACTGCAGTCACCGTAACCATTGCAATCGTACTAACACTAGCTTCAGATACTTGTTTACTAGCAATATCTAATATATCCATTTCTGCTATTATTCCAAGCATTATTAAAATTTATATATTATATAATTATATAACTAACATCTATGTGAATATTTTGAAAAATATTAATTTTATTATTTGTATTTGAACTGGTGATATCAAGAGGGCGTGTTAAGTTTTTATTAAATAAATAGTTCCAATGATATACTATATATAATGATACAAGAACTGTAAAGATATTATAAATAATAATAGTTAGTTAATACTTATATATTATAATGTAAATAAAATTATAAAATTGGACAAAAATACATTATATTATTGAGTATTTATATTTATAATATTATGTATAAATACAAGATTTGTATTGGCCCATAAATATAGGATGATTTTCAAAAACATTATTTATAGTGATTTATAATTGTATCTATATTTTTATATTCATGATCCTACGTGCTAATATGTACGACGTACATTGTACGTCATACATCGTACGATATACAATATATATATATATATATATATATATATATATATATATATATATATATATATATATTGTAGGAAGTCAACGGCGTACATGCGTACATGTTGTATGTCTTACACTAAAATGTCATGTTAAATCATAAAAATCGTAATGTTCTAGATACTGTATATTGTAAAAAGAATGATATGAGTAATAACTTATATTATCTAATCTTTGGTAATATATTGTAATTATCTATATCAGTAACTATATTAGTTATACATATATATATAATATTAGTTATATATGATGTAAACAATTTATAAATATGTAAATATAGTTTTGTATAATATATATTTACAATTGTAAATTGCTTCTTATCTAATAAACTTGTTTGAACATCTTTTAAAAAGATACTGATAAATAAATATTGAATAATAATTTATTTAAATTAGAATTCTACGATAGGATATATAATTGTAATTATTTTTTACCTTTCCATAAATATGTAAATAAGAGAACTCGATAGTTATAATTAAATTATATTCAAGTATACTGTATTTAAAGTTAGCTGTATTTGTAAAGTTAGCTGTATTTGAATTTTAGAATTTTTTGTATAATTTTATAATTATGATAAATAATGGAAAATTGTTGAATATATTCTATATCTATATATATTATAAAATGCGTACATCATATATGTTCAATATTAACAACTGAATAATTGGAATATTTTATATATATGTATATAACAAATGTATGATTATCCATTATAATTTTTTAGGGATATTTTTTATTATATTTTAAAATAATTTCTTATTATATTCTTATGATGTTGACTTCATAATTTTCAAAATGTATTATATAAAAACAGAATAAATTAAAGACATTAAAAATACAGTAAATCAATACAAGCCAATAAGAGCTATGAATGAGTTTTTAACAATAGTGCAGCTACTTTTAATTTGAGATTTCCGGTATTATGCAATTCAAATCTTTAATAATCCGAGAATATAGATTTAATAATTTTACATTGATCAGTAGATTATTATCTAAAATCGAAATTTATAATTTGTAGTATTCTATAGGATAATTATCTTGTATATAAGTGGGAGTAATAACCTATGACTTATAAGTATTGATATCCGTGCATATTATTAGAATATATATTCATATGTCTAATATGTTTAATTTCAATAGTATTCTTAAAAAAATCTAAATATAGATATATAGATATATATATATATATATAAGTATATGTTTGTATTGGTATATGTGAGAGGGTGTGAATGTATGTTTATACTTATACTAATATACATAAATACTAAATAAACCTCATGTAAGTGATCCACCAATAGATAATCATTAATGATTGTGATAAATACATTGAGCTACTTTACTCTTTATACTTGATAGAACAACGATAGTAATTACAACATTAGAATAATGTTAGGTTAACTTAATGAATTAATTTAATTTATATTTAAAAACAAAGAATATAATTAATAATCTAGGAACATATATCAAATTCTATCTATAACTAATACATAATAGAGTATAATAACAATAGAAAATATATATAGTTATTTATATATATATATATATATACAAACTCACACACACATACATATATATATATATATATATATATATATATATGTATGTGTGTATGCAGTTGTATATATATATATGTGTGTGTGTGTTTACCTATTTCCTATCAATACACTAGTATATAAACTATCTTATAGGAAATGAATTATTTGATAAAAAGTCATGTAAAAACAATTGTTAGTATACTTGTATATGTAAAAAAGGATTTTTTTAAATAGTATAAAACAGGGTAGAACTCAATAACAGGATATATTGCCTATATATATATATTAATATATATATATATATATATATATATATATATATATATATATTGATTAAATATAACGACTGATAATAATAATACATACGATTAACGAAGTCCGGAGAAATAAATATTTATAAATTATGAATATTTGCATTTATTTCCGATTAGAATTAAATTAATTTAAATGTACTGATATTAAGTAATACAACAGTATAATGATATGTATTCACACATCATTTATCTACTCACAGTAATTTATAACTTATTAAATAGTACAATCCTTTTAAACAGTTACAATCACTTTGCAAAAAAAATAATGATAACGATTGACGTATGCTCTAATAGTTATTACATTTAAAGGAATGCCTATAGGCATTCCTTTAAATGCTATATTTTACTAGAACTTACATAATCGAATAATATTGTAAGTAATGTGACATCGAAATATTTGTAGGTTTATATAACACGAATACGTGTTACTAATGTAATGAAGTTACCTACATCTTCACATAAATATAAGTATAAAATTCCTAAAAATAATTCATTATCGATAGAGTATGAGTATATATTGTAATATAAATAATTTGGTTTATGATTCGAATTTTAGTTGGAATCTAAGGTAAATTTTTAATAAAATTAAAAAATACATCCTGGGAATACATTTTTATTTGTTGTTAATACTCCGAAAATATAATATTATATATATATATATATAAATATATATTAAGTAAGTTATATGGTATTTAATTACATTGGTCGTAGAGTTGTAGGTGTCAAATATATGGTTTCAAGTCGAGTACGAATTAACTATAAATGATTTTCATGATTCATATTTAAAAGTTCTGTATAAGATATGGAAGAAATATCAGATATATTGTTTACAGATTAATATGTATTAGGAAATTGGCTTATTAATATCGCTTAACTAGACAAGTGATTGATATTTTGTAATATAAGAAATTGTGATAAAGGTTTGTAAACAAAATTTTAATTACGATTTTAAATTTAGTTTGTATTGAGTTTAAATTATATTTAAAATCATATATAATATTATAAATGTAATTACAGAAGAAATACAGATTGCCTGCATAATGTGTCATTTACATTTTGAATTATTCATAAACATCGATAGAGTCGCCGTTATGTATAAGCGTTTAGTGGCTGCTACGATCCTATCGATTCCGAGCGTAATTGATTGCTGACGATTTCGTATTTGACCATTGAGAATTGGCGTGAGTGACAACCCACGTCAATACTTTACACTATGAATTTCTATAGCAAATTACTGATAATTTATTGTCGTGCAACAATCAACGTTGTTGGCTGCATTACTTAGACTTATTATAGGTTAAATGTAGAGTTATTAAATTAATGTATGTGTCAAATTGATGTAGCATTTAAATTTATAAATATATAATTTGTGATAACATATAATTATGTCATTTACAGAAAAACTAATGGGAATATGTAATATTATTGAATTGGCAAGATATTTAAATGGATAGCAGATCATTTTTACACCAATGGTGTCTTTTTTATGGTTTACATGAGAATGTTGCAGATGTACTTCATGACAGGTATATATTATATATTATATATTATATATATTATATATTATATATATTATAGATTTTTAACTTTCTAGATACTATATACTATATACTATGTTAAGTAGTATTATAATGTATATTGATAGTAGAGTAATTATATATCTGGTATTTTTATAGTAAATTTAATAGTGTACTATTATAGTGGTACTATTATAATGGTGTATATATTATATACTGTATTGTAATACATAATTATAAATTAATTTTAGTATATTCATTAGAATTATAATAATACTAATTTAAAATAAATTTATATTTATATACATAATAAGATAATATATTACCATAGTTTAATAAGTGCTTTAATATAGGTATTACGTTAGAACAGGAGAACAATTGGCTAATTTTGACGTAAAGGTATTCATCAAAGATGCTCAACAAATAAGATTTCTCAATACAAATTCAGTATCGATGTTGAGGGGTTCTCTTTTACAGGTTTAAATTATATTTATTATTTAAATAAAACATTTTATAAATATTATATAATAATAATTATCCCCGACAAATAAACGATTATAATATAAGGGTGTTACGAAATTAACTAATATAATTAAATTAATTATTATTATTATATAATAATATATATATACGCATGTATAAATATATGTAGATATATCTAACATATACTATAGTATAATATAATAATAGTACTAGTACTATTTATAGAATATTATAACTATAGTTATAATTATAATTATTTATTATGAACCATCTAATTAAATAACTTATATAAATTATTAACCTATGTATATATATATATATATATATATATATATATATAATATTGAATATGTCATGTTAATATCCAGTTATACAAATCAACAGTTACTCATCACTATTATAAATTATAATTTATAAAGAATATTTAATTTCAGTATTCCGTTAATAAGAAGTTAGTGAATAAATCAATTTGCAAATCGATATTATTGTCATCATCAAACATTAACACTAGAATAAAGAATCATGCCAGTAAGTGTTATAATAAAAAATATTAGCTTAGCCTAGGTATAAATAACTTTTAAATGGATACA
>OZ038313.1:26980658-27018543 GCA_964035775.1 Osedax frankpressi
TAACTCTTACCGATAATAACTCTTACCGATAATAACTCTTACCGATAATAACTCTTACCGATAATAACTTTTACCGATAATAACTCTTACCGATAATAACTCTTACCGATAATAACTCTTACCGGTAATAAATCTTATCGATAATAACTCTTATCGATAATAACTCTTACCGATAATAACTCTTATCGATAATAACTCTTATCAATAATAGCTATTTTCATTAGTATATCTTCTCACTAATAGCTATTTTCAATAGTATCTCTTCTCACTAATAGTATTTCTCAATAATAGTTTTTATCAATAATAGATCTTCTCAATATTGGCTCTTCTCAATAATATCTCAATAATTAATCTTCTCAATAATAGCTTTTCTCAACAATAGCTTTTCTCAACAATAGCTATTCTCAATAATAACTCTTCTCAGTAATAACTCTTCTCAATAATAACTCTTTTCAATGATAACTCTTCTCAATGATAACTCTTCTCAATAATAGATCTTCTCAATAATAGATATTCTTAATAATAGCTCTTCTTAATAATAACTCCTTATTTCATATATATCATTCTTAACTAACTTATACAGCACCTCGGTGAACTATTATTATTATTGTAATTATAATCTTCTACTATTAATAATATAGCATTTATTCAATTTGGTGTTTTCGAAGAAGTGTAAATATCGAGTTTACCTTCTTTCATACTTATTTCCTTCACAACAAATTGTCCAGACATTTAAGTTAGCCAAATGCTATCTTAATTGGCTTCGATTAATATTATTGATTATGTTTACATCAGCAACTATTTACCCTATATTCTACTCAATTAGACATCTTCTATATATTGATACTACTTTAAATATCTACAAACTTTAAACCTTTCAAAATTGTGCATTTGGTTATTTCTAAATGTATCTATATTTTGTGGATATATCCGATAATTTACTTTTTACAAATTACATATAACATATCACATATTTTCTAAAGATTTTATAGTCTAATATATTAGCTTCAATACACCTATAATACTAACAATAATAATTTAAATATATGAATTCTACTACAAATAATATTCTAATTATTATAACTATTATATATATGATATATAAATTAAATAATATATATAATGTATTATAATATTCGTTATTCATTTAATATTAGTGATTAGGCCATTTAAACCTTTATCTCTAAATATACCTTCATTAATTAGTTCCATCATATTTAATTGAATTTTTACAGTCAAACCAACTAAATATTAATGAAAAAATGTTTAAAAAATATTTTCGGAAATAAAATAGTATTCTAGTACCATTTTATAATGGTACATTTATAGTATATAATAGATTTTTTTACAATGCATCTACTAAAGTGTGTTAAATTTAGTAAAGTTAAAGTTATTGTTGATAACAAATGCATTGTTTTAGTAGAAATTAATTGGTTTATAATTTCAAACATTTATTGTTTTTCATTTTATTTGATTAAATGAATAACTAGACGTGACTTTTTGTATATAATGTTATGAATGCAATTTATGATCATTTTGAATATTTATTTTCAAACGTCATATAATATATTATTTTTTCTTATATTAAATAAATTGATGTTAATACATAAGCAATATCTATACATATGCATTATTAATATATGATATGGGTTCAATCTATATACATCGAATTGCTAAATTTATATAGATATGTTTTATGTGGATTAATATTAATTCCCTATTATATAACAATGATTACCCTTGGTAATCTTATAATATTAATTTACATTAGAAATGCAAACTATACAATACTCTGCATTGATATCATTTTTTATATATAATGATTATTCGAAGTATACATTTTGTGTTGTATTTTCTTTCTAACGAGTTAATAATATACAGTGATCGGGTGTTATATCGTTTATAAATATTTATTAATTATCAACTATAATAAAGTAAAACATATAATTTTAATACTTATATTAATATATATATATATATATATATATATATATATATAGATATATATATATATATATATATATATATATATATATATATATACCATTATAGTAATTAAAATGATAGGTTATAATTATAGCAATAAATCTAATCATTAAATTAAAATAAATTAATATCTAAGTTGCAAAGAGGATGAAAGTCGTAGACGAGATCATGGACGATTTAGGTGAAAAAAATGCTTCAGATCCGCTCAACGTATTAGCTAGTTTAGAGCAGAGAAGGCGAGAGACGCAACGACTACGTGTTCCGCAGAACCGCATTCACAAGGGGATAGGTCTTAACTCTTCTTCGGGCCATGTTTATAGAACGAAAGCGAAGTCGGTAGGAGACGTTAGCTCCGAAGGGCTGACGCTCGCTGAACTGATTGCACAGCGAAGGAAAGAAGAAGTAAAAGTTTATGCCTGCCCTATTTTTATTATAATATAACTAGATAATATTATAACCCAGTTATAAAATAGCTAATACGTATGTAGCTAAATGTATTATATATAGTGTATAACTATAGTATATATATACATATACTGTATATATCTATAGGAAGGTTTAAGTAAATAATATAATTTATAAATTATTTTTTAATATGTTTTTTTTTTCTAATATTAGAGGCTATTATTTTCTTTTAGTTTATCTTAAAAATTCAGATTTTATATAATACATATGTAATAAAAAATCTATTTTTTACAGTATTGAACTTACAATTTTGTTTATTTTCTACAATATTTGCAGTCACATTTATCACTCGAAGAGAACATACTATATCAAAAAGTTCGAAAACCAATGCTAACAACATCGGAGAGTTTCATTGACGATGGCCATATTAGGACTGCATCCAAAACTGACTCATCGCCTTCGATGCCGCCGATATGCGTAGCTAATTTAAACACGAAAGGCGGAGGTAGTTCCAGAGTTTCAGGCGATCTTGGCCTCGGCGGAAAATTGCTCCCCAATATAGCCGGGAGAACAGTTGCAGACCTTCATCGACAACCGATGAAAATGATCCGGAACACGTCCGTAGAAAGTGGATCCGTCGGACGAAAGATGATTGATAGATCGAAAGTAGAAAAAAGTATAATTCAAGATAAACTCGCCGATCAACTGATCGCCAGTCTAGACGAGGAATTGACCACTGCCTACTGAATAAATACGTCATTGTTTGCTGGCAAAGCCGATGTAATATCAAGAATTTGATTATTAATGTTATAAAGATAATATATTCACCTCGTAATCAGGAGTTCATTAGATTTCCTCGTTTATATGCGTATCATTTTGTACACTTTTCGAGATTATTTCTAGGTGATTCTAAATGGCTTCCCGAAATAATTCTCACTTATCGTTATAATTATAATCAAATGAATATTTATTATTAAGAGTTACCAGACATATTTTTAGTGATTATCATATAATAAATGTATTGATCGAGTTTAATAGTATATAATTATTATATTGAAGTATTATAGATAGTTATATACAATTCATTAATTTTGATAATATAGATAATATTTAATCTGATAATATAGAACTCAAATAAATATAAAACAGTTTAAAATTTATAAAATCTAAATGTATTACTAGATATTTAAAATATAAATCATACTTAGAAATGATACAAGTAGACTACTACTATAAAGTAGGTTACTCTATTAAAACCTATATCTAGTTTTCTATAACTATAATTATATATAAATAATAAATAAAGTACAAATATGACTTTAGATATAATGATATTCAATATATTATAGATAAATGTGTAAATAAAATATTTCTGATCAACAAATATACTATCAAAGTTAAAATATCATAGATTAATCTATACAAATTTGTATTACAACTAAAATAATATAAGAATTATGAATATATAATTAAATAAATGATAAAATTAAATGTTGTCTATCAATACATACAATCTTTTATAAGTAAAATTACCATTCATTTCTATTAGGGTAATATACATAATCGAATTTTATGTAAATTACCAATATATGGTTATCCGTAATTTAAAAGATTGTATATAAGTTAAAAATGTATACAAAAGGAGCATAAATCTGAAATAAAAAAGAAATTCATAAATTTGATTATAATTCATAAATGGAATCACATGGAAATAACCAAACAATAATTACATAATCCAGTAGTAGCTACATTTTATATAAAATAATTATGGAATAAAAGTTTACAGAATGAAGTCACTTTTTAAATAATATTGACAATATAAAAAAAATTCAATAAAATAACAATATATTAAGATCAATTTATTATATTGTCAGATTCTCAACAATAAATGGCATTAGGATAAAAATGAATATTCAATAATATAAATAATAAATTAAAATATAGATATTAATCAATGGAAATACATTGCATAAGAAGGAGTAATCACATTAAAGCCATTTTTCACCTTATAACTCGGGGTCAGGGGGTGCATTAAAAGCTTTGCAATAAACAATTTGAACAGTGACTAGCTATCAGATAAGACTTTAGTCTTCATCGGATGAACTGCCCTCGCTTAGACATAGATCTTGACCTGTAGGAGGTATAAGTATGTAGGCGATGAATCAGCAAATAGATACTAGTAATATAATATTTAAAAATCAATATAGTTATTATTCCAGGAGTATTTACTCCATCTATCAAATCTCATCATAGGATCAGTAATGACATAAACACCGCGTAGATGTTTATATTGGAAAGCTAGTAGTATTCCAAGGTAGAAAGGTTTGCGAAGAGATGTTAAAATTGAAATTCCTGCGAAAACTCTGACTAGCGATACTAACTCAACATGCTATTGTAGGCACTATTTGATAGATTTGAGTTGTCCATATCTGAAGTAATAATATTAACTTAAAAACATATATTTATCGATACGGTATGAAAATATATTACATATATCTACAATGTTTGAAATAACGATATTGGTACACTTCAATAAAATGACTTGCGAGTTGAATCCAACTATAAAAAATTATTGTCAGTTCATTTTATTGATACAATCATTGTAAAATGTCGAGACATATTGAAGGTGTTTGCGAAACACCTTCAATATGTACACAGCCCCGTGGTGGCACTGTATTCTAATCTTACGCTTGGGATGGTACTAACCACTGAGAGTTGGCATGCTCAACATGTGATTTGCTGGAGTGTCTCGGCCCAAGCCAGTCAGCGACGCTGGCATGCTCGGCAAAGCATTTTGATTGGTCGACGGATCCATGCCGGCAGAGATGTCACCATCGATGAAATCGGTTTCGGTAATCCTGCTATGGTCGTTGCTATGGTCGTTGCTATGGTGAGCGGAGAGTTCGGCCTCGTTGACCTCGCAATTATCGTCGGATGAGGAGGAAGAAGATGAATCATCGTCGGAACCAGAACTGCCGTCACTTTCTGACGAAGAACTGGTGGTTTTGTGATCTGCAACGGTGGGAAAGTTAGCCTAATAGTAACATAGACATTGATATGTTCATTTAGAATATATAAATTTGTTTAAATCCAAAATTAAATGTTTTGTTTTCAGCAAACATTGACAATTAAAATTTATGAAATTTAACAGATAAATCATCATCAAGAGCGAAATTAATGTATATTTGTTAATATTATTATAGTAATAAAACAATAATAATATAAACCAGATAACATAAAACAATATTTTACACAAGACAACAGGTAAAAAATCAATATTAATTAATAAATTTCTGCTTGATGAAATTTGATATATATAAATATTTAATATACATAATTTATAATCATATTTCATACAAAATAGTGGTAGAGTTATTCTATAATGCAATCCATCTAATGACAATATGTAATTTGTATTATTCAATTAAAATAATTTCTATTAAATTCAAGTATAATATATTTATAGTCAAATTATAAATTTAATTATAAATTTAATTTAGACTCATGAAGGTACAAGTGGTTATGATAATCTTGATAATTTAAATAGGTCAAATAATAATGATATATTTAGAATATATCATTATATATAGATAAATGTGTTGTATTTCACATAAATAAGTGATAAATATGGTAAAATTAAAATATAATTTATATTAATAGTCAACTAAATATATACAGTCAAATTATAAATGTAATTATAATATAAAGACTCATAAAGATGTGTGGCCTTGATGATATATATAATATAAATATAATTATAATCAAAATATATTTAGAATATATTTATATTTAAATAAATGTATTCAAATTCATATAAATAGGTAATAATAATAAATATGATCAAAATTCCAATATTTATAAATTATATATATATTTATATTATATACAAAGAAATACAGAAGAGAGAATGTACTCTTATTATCCACAATTCGTAGCATAATATTAATATATCATTGTATTAAGTAAAGATCAGAGTTCATTATACTATAGTTTAATGTAAAACAGTATGCCTTTCACTTAAATAACTCCAATTAATTTTGAGTTACTGTTATATCGTATTTCAGCTATAATATTAGCTTTCGATAATTATGAAGTGAGAGTAACGCTATATTGTGAAATATTGAACAATTGTTTTCTATACAGGAATATGTATTATTAAGGATCAAATATTAAAAATAAATTGATATTTAATAAAAGTATATATATATATATATATATATATATATTAATGGACCTTCAAAATATCGGATTGGTATTAATAAATTATTGTTGGAAAAATTGCTCAGCAATATTTCCAACTTCAACATTTTTAGCCAATTTATTATTCATCAATCGAACCGATAATCTCTAACATTAAATACATATCCGAAATAGCACATTACAGAATTTAAATGTGCTATGTAACGCATAAGGTAGTGAATGAGCAATATAATGTAGTGAAGGAGCAATATAATGGAAATGGCACGTGTAAAATGTCATGTGAGGAGATGTTTAATGTAAAATAGGTCAATTCTAGAAGAGGTTATATATATTAAGGGAATATGTAGGAGAGATATTTAAAGAAGAAAAGGTGTAGATAGGTAACCATGTAGAGGATATATGTAGTGCAAGTATGACCTATATACATCGTATATAGAGGAGGTTGCACGGATTGGGAGATAGATCTATAGTAAAGTATAAATATAGATCAAATATGTATTAAAAATAATGTAAATAATATTTACTTGTGGGGTGCTTTCCATTATTTTTATGCGATATCGGTGCTATATTTCTATGGCTGGTATTGACGTTATTGCTTGGCATTTGCTGTAGTTGGGGTATCTTCGGAGAGGTTTTTTGAGGTTGTTGTTGGGTGTTTTGTTTTTCCGTTGTAGGCCAATCGGAATTTCCATAATCTGGTGTTTTCTTTTCAGATCTAATTACAAATAAACGATCATTATTTATACATTTAAATAAACTATTAATTAAAGATACTGTTATATTATATAGATCCAAAAAGTGAATAATAAAGTGAAGAATATATTTACCTTGTCTTTTTTAATTGCAAGTTATTTATCAATTTCTCGATGGTAATTTCACCCGTAACATTGTCAATTACTAAAACACATTCTTTCTGTGTGGGTCTTATATTTCCCTTGAATATGGTAGATTCGCTGCCCTGTAATATAAAACAAATACTTTATTTTATTTTAACATATATTTATACAATAATTAGTAAAATTTATATTATTACAATAAAAATTAATTTATATATAATTTATATACATAAAAAAATTATTTTATTTTATTTTAACAAATATTTTACTATAATTAGTAAAATATATATTATTACAATAAAAATTAATTGATATATAATTGATATATAATTTACACATATTTATGGATCAAGTGAATGAGCCGATAGCAAAAAAAATCTCACTTGCAAAATGTTGTTCATTAAACTTTTTCTATATCAAATCAAAAATTGGAAATAGGTTTCGACAGTCCAATATTGTTTGAACGATTGTTAAATACCTTTTACTAGGTCACATTATATTAATTTTCTTTAATGTATGTCTTGTATTCATAATTAAATGATATAATCGTAATATACAAATATATATATTTAATAAAATAATAATTTTGTTTATTGTGTATTCTGCTGTATATGTACGAATATATACAATACAAATATATAGCAAATGATAATTATCATATATCATCAGCATTTCAAAATTTTCTAAACTCAAACTTCTGTATGAACTTTGTTGAATCTGCTATAATATTTCACAATCATGAAATTGATTCATATTTAGCTAAAATATAAAACATTTTAACAATTGTAACTTTGGATCATATTTATATGAGCGTATATTTAGTGATATCTTTATTTTGATTTCATATCGTACATATTACAATATTACACTATAAATTTCTCAATACGCAAATATGTTAAAATTTAATTATCTTAAACTTTTTTCATAGTATTGTTAAATTTATTCGTACATATACATAAATTTATTCGTACAGCAGTCTATAATTTTCACAAATTAGTTCATTTATTATATATATATATATAATATAATTCATTCAATCCTTTACATATCAAGTATACTATTTATTAGCAGATATTTATATAGGTATCTAGTTTAAATGTGACTTTAATCAGTATTTTATTGCTCAGTAGTAAAATCTGTGTTAGTGGAAACACTAAAATTCTACTATATTACTGTCGTCTGCTCATTTACTTGATCCTTAATATTTTGTAATCGTTAAAAATAAACTTATAATTATTTGAAATTATATTTTTATTTTATTTATAAATAACATTTAAATGTGTATTGCTTGATAACTATATTTAATAATATAGTAAACATTCATTATATACAATATAATTATAATATAGTTTATTCAATCAGATTACCAACTCCAACATGAGGTACCGAAACTGATAAATTGTTACCCTGCCCAATTTGAATTCTCGATTTTTGATTACTATCTATAGAAGCTGGTTTGAAATCGTCTGCAAATAACACAATATACAGAAATATACGAATATTAATATAACGTTTAAGAAATAGTATTATTATGAACTAACATCTTACTGAGTGAAATGCGACTTTCGATTTGGATCCAAAACTTTTTCCAAGGTGTAATTCGTGAATTTGATCATCTATATTAAACCCTTCTGGCATTATACAGCGAATATTAAACACTGTGAGATTAATAGTACTTTAAGATTGCACTTAGAATAACATAACTGTAAAGTATAAATAAATAGTAATTAATAGAAATACAATAATAAAAGGAAATATTGAATGAATTTAAAATATATTTTTTTTATATAAATTGCAGAATTATAAATACTAGATGGCGGTGATACATGTTTATTTACGTCGAATATGGGCGTGTACATTATATACGAGTATGCAGAGGCAACGATAATAAAAATGTTCTATTGCATTACTTACGTTTCCAACTAGCTAATTATATATATATGTTTATATGTTAATATAGATATGAAATCCAAATTTGAATATATCACAAAATCTCAAATATTATTCAATTTAATCAATCTGTAAAATACAAGGTGCTTTAATTTAGTTATATAATGCATTGTCAATTTAATAATAAATATGTTTTAGTGTTTGTAATTTATCAGTTTGGGTTTCTTTGTAAATTTGATGTGATTTAACAAAAACTAACTAGTTTTACAATACTAAAATTTTAAGATATATATAATTCGTTATATAATAATAATATTATAATTCATAGCCTAAATTAATGACATATATTTGTCACTTTATGATGATATAAGTGATGATAAGACTATTATTAAACTAATACACATTTCCGCACACCCATAAACACGCACTCACATAAACTTTAACAAAAACACGAATGCACGCACGTACGCACTCGTGTATGCACGACGTGCATTTTAGTGCACGTGCGTCGTACGCCGTAATGAATGCGTACGATGTACGTCGTACGTGTATGCGTGTATTTGTTAATGTGTATATGAGTGCGTGTGTATATATGGAAATATGTATTACGTTGCACGTGCATTGCACGTACGGCGTACGTGCACGGACACATATACGCACGTATTCACGCACGCACAAACATATACATATACACACATTTAATAAACTTCCTAATATTATCTTTAATTTGAAACGAGATCACTCATATATTATAATATCCCATGCCAACTTTCCGTACCTAGTACAGTGATAGTTTTATGTACTTAGTACCAAATGAAGTGTTTTGTCAGGTTACCTAACCAGTTACAATAATCTGGAATTAATCCGGATTTTTGTACT
This sequence comes from Osedax frankpressi, assembly GCA_964035775.1. Lineage (NCBI taxonomy): Eukaryota > Metazoa > Annelida > Polychaeta > Sabellida > Siboglinidae > Osedax > Osedax frankpressi. The sequence goes on from OZ038313.1 coordinate 26,990,855, forward strand.
ACGTTTCGTAACTAAAGTTATATATATATATATATATATATATATATATATATATATATATATTATATATGTATACAAATAGTATATTTCATATTGTTATATGAATGTATATAATATATAAATATATATATATATATATATATATATACATATATATACATATACATATATATATATATATATATATATATATATATATATATATATATACATATAGTATGTATATACATGTAAATTCATTTAAATATATATATATATATATATAATTACTATATAATATATTATAAAATAGTCTTTATATTATGTATAATATTTAAAGAAATGTAAAATTACTAACTTAATTTTGTTATTTTGTTGTATATTTAATTAATTATACAAACGTATATGTTTACATTACCAATATATGGCGTTATAGTATATACAAAAAATATAGAGAAGAGTCATATATGATCGTAATAATATATTTATAAATAAAACTTTAAATATTTTTTATAATTTTCTATATAATATATTTTATATAATGAGATATTATATATACTGTGTAATATAATATATATATATATATATATATATATATATATATTAGAATAATAATATATATACTAGTAATTTGTGAATTAATATTTGGGCTTGAGACAAGTATGAATTAGTTACAAGGATAATATAACCTGTAACCTGTTAGTTACCGTTTTAGTACATATATAACCAACATTTTAATAGTTATAATCTTACTTTAAATTATAACTATTTATGGCATAATAAAATTGTATTTTAATATTTAGTTACAAGTGTAATATAATTGTAATCGTTTATGGTATAATAAAATTATATGTAATAAGTAGTTACATGCGTACTATAGATTGTAACCACCTGTAGTTACATATGGTCTGGATTTGGTTCCCTGGGATATTACTTAACTATATTATATAGTTATCATTAAGTATACTTACTTACTTTTAATCTATACTTCTCTACATACTTAATAATAACAAATAACTGATACTTACAACTATTTCCCCAATCGCATTATTATTGTTAAATGATATAATACACATCATTACAATCCCTTTACACCCATTTACCACAGTTAGTTAGTTATATATATGAATATATCTATATATATATATATATATATATATATATTTATATATATATATACATACACACTCACCAATAGACACGTAGACACATACACATAATTACATTTTCAGGTTCAATATAATCTTTATGCTTTAAAATTCATTGTAAATTGAAAAATTAATTTAAATTGGTATAATCTATAGTTTATATATATCTGTTATAGTATAATGAGATCATTATATGATATTATGCATATGAATATCTTATATTGTTTCGAAATATATTAGATATAATTAAATGATATCATATAATGATCGCATACATACTAAACGCAAAAGCAACTAAATTATATAATACGTTTTAATAATAAAAGTGATAAAAACATTCATATTACAATTGCTTAATTATGATAATTAGAAAATAAAAGCAATTAGTAAAGATGTAATAGATAACTTAAATATATATTCACTTGAGGTTTAGGTTATTCCATAATTACATGACTTAAATACACACCTTCATCTTCTTAAATAACAGTTCCGATAATTTATAGGTTTAATTAATTGATTAATCAATTGAAGGTTAGTAGATTCACGAGGGTTTTAAAGAGTAACAGTATAGTATTATGGTAAAATCAGTTGGTTATAGTCTAAATATACTTACACTCAAGTGCAGTTATTATAAATAATTTAGTCTCGTATACTATAGTATTGAGTTATAGTAGCTAAGTCTGGAAAGTGTAGGTAATATTGTGAGAAGTACTGTACTATATACTGTACATGGTATAATATACACTGTTACACTGTACAGTATACAATGTACTGTGTAGAGTGTATACGATATATTGTTTATAAAATAATTTACTTTTTGTATATGATTTTATACAATTAAACCCTTACTTTAATTATATAACCGAATTATTTAAAACAATACCTTCTAAAAATAGTATAGTTGACTAACAAGAAATAATCTATAGATTATAATTCTATATTATAATATAGAATTATCGTATATGAGAATTCTAAAAATAATTATAAGTTAAAAATTTAAATTTAATAATTATTTATTAAACATTACTTTTGTTATATAACATATATTATTAATAAAACTACAACGCTAACTATATATTTAATATGCTATGTTAAATAATACTATATATATGTTTCATAATAATGTTATCTATATTTTCATAGTTAGTAGAATATTAAACATTGAGTAACACAAAATAAAATGATCGTCCATATAAATGTTATTTTACAATACGATCAAATTATTAAAAAATATTACTAGAAATTTTTAAATTCATACAAACAAAATTAGAAACTCGTAAATAATTAGAATTCAGACAGTAAAAGCAATGCTTAAGGCAAGTATTGTATATCTAACATATGCGAGACTTATGTAATTTAAGATAATTATCAGAAAAAATTATATAAATAAAATTATATTATAAAATAATATATGAATCTATGAAAAATATCTGATTTCTTGAGCATAGTTGTTCTAATAATTCTAAATATAATGTAATACTAATTGAAAATATAAATTACAATTAGATCCTCAGTAATATCCAATCTAATATTACTTGACCTATTATTATGTCCATGTGCCATATAATAGATGACATTTATTTTATGATTTATAATACCTCAATATTTAAAGATGAATCATATAATAGGTAAAAACCAAAACGTAATCATAATAATATTAATTATATTTTAGTATCCATGAATAACAAAACTATCTGAAAAATTGAATATAATTAGTAAATACAGGAATTTTCCGAATTTTAATAACTTTCAGGATAACTAGTTGTAACTAGCTGTTGGTAATAACACTCTAGACTATAGAACATCGTGTACTCGAAATCTGTGTACCATGTACTATAAACGCATAACTACATCATATAAGATTATTTGTACTCGATAATATAAATATGCCATCAATTAAAATGAAGAGATCTATATCTATTATATATGTGATTACAAATATGTTATTGTTCGCAGTATACTATAGCATAATAATAAACAGATTTTGATATCAAATTTAGTTAGGTTATATGTTATAACATAACGTAGATGGATTTAGAATTAGAATTAGGTATTGTCAGAGGGTAAATCTCCAATTATTGTAAACTCATATCATTTATCTTGTTACTGGTAATAGACCAAACATACCTATATTGATATTATAGAACCTTTTAGTAGGTGTGTTGAAATCTTGTAAAGATGACTTCGTATATATATATTTATCTTTGCTTTATGACAATTTTGATATGTTTTTGTTTATTCTTTGCACACGTTTATCCAAATAAATATGTATTTGGTTTTAATACCTGGGTGACATTTAATACAAATGGGCCGTTAAACAAATCAAATACGATACATTTAAATTTCTTCAAACTATATTCTTAATATTTCATATTTGAATTTCTGTATATTTATTTAACTAATTTCTTTTTTTAATATTTTTTAAAATTTTCCAATCATAATCATTATCTTGAGGAGTTTCTATAGGGGAAAACATGTATGCGATTACATTATTTCATTATGGTATATGTTTCATGTAGACTGTAAATTCAGATATGAATGATAAATGTCATAATAATCAAGGGGGTTCATCTATCAATACTGTCATTGCAGTAATTAATAGCGTAAAGTATGTTTGCATATGAAATGACCATCCTTCTAGAAGGTATCTAAAGTATATAATATTTCACGATCATTTTTTGGCCGGATTCTAATAAGTTATTTATAGGTTGATAATTTCTTGATTGATTGTTGTTCGAGTGCTATTTATATTTTCTTACTTTATTACCGAATCTTTTGTGATGAAAACATATTCGTAGTTTTTTCTTTGTCTTGGATATTATGTTTTATGAAACTTATTTAACATATATGTTCGATATAGTCAGTACATCTGATTTATTTACAATTGATATATCATCCGTGCAGATTGAATATATATTACATGTATAATTATGTAATTGTCGTAAAACATATTTTTAAGAGTGATTACTGGACACACGGCACTTCCGGAATTGCATGTAGTTTAACAAATGAATATAACTCATATTTCATAAGCCATATAGATTTTCTAATTATTTTGCTTGTGTTCGGAAGGTTTTAATAATTTAAAGGTTAATAATTTGTATATAACGTTCTTAAATTTGATGTATTTATTGATGGTTTTGTAATAAGGTTAATTAGTTTATTGGCAATAACTAGTGATACTATAATTTATTTGATAGTCCTTGTATTATATAATTATATTTCATATTATCAACTTATATGTTAACATTTAAATATGTGTTGTATTTGTTATAATTGGATGTTTGTTGTCATTTTTGTTTAATCTTCCATGGTGTTGCTTATTTATTAATTTGTTTATTAATTTGTTATCCCGACGTCTGTCACTAATGTATTACCCCAGAAGTTCTACGGAATACAAAGAATAACAATTTGATCTCTGAGTGATCGGTAATACATTTATAAAAAGACTTTACTTAGCGATATTGTTATACCCACATTAAGCTGTTGATAAGCTGTCGATAACAGTAGAGTACGCCGACATAATCCACTACGTAGTATATATATATAATATCGTGGCGGGCATTAGTGCATATATTGTTACGATTATAGCTGGTATATACGGTATATTTATATACACATCAAGGCGATTTAGTGTAAATATGACATCGTCAACGTCGATACCAGCTGTTCAAGTAAGCTAGCCTAAGCCGTTAGCTAGAAGTACCATTGGTCTTCCAGTTACAATATGCATATTATTACCTACATTAGTTAGTATAATTATGGCAATGACATATATAATATATTATATATATATGAATATATAGATATTCTAAATTCATATTCACTATGTTACCTGTCACATATTAAAATGTTTCTATAATTTTTTAGGTCTAACTCAAGGATATATATTGTAAATATTATTTAATAAATGTTTGTAGTGTACCAAATAAAAATAATTCTTCAAGAATAATTATGAATTAGTTTAAAAAAAAATTTGTGTTAAAAAAAATGTTACCAAAAATATGGACCAGTTCATGTTTGTATATAAAATATTGATTATAAAACTAACAAATATCTAGCAAATAATTAACAATATCTGAAATGTATTCTTACCTATAAACTTATAAATGATTACATAATTGAAGACACATATACTAATTTGTATAAATACTTATTTACATATGCATATTACATATTGCATATAAATATTGCACAATAATATATAGATATACCATTAATATAATATTGAATCCTATTCTACACAATTAAGACTACCTAATGGTTTGATAATTACTAATTTGTATTAATACTATTTAATAAATACTATTTATAGATCAATGTTATTATATAGGTCAATGTTATTATATAGATCAATGTTATTATCTAGATCAATGTTATTATCTGGATAATGTTATTATCTAGATCAATGTTATTATCTAGATCAATGTTATTATATAGATCAATGTTATTATCTAGCTATCAAGTTAAACTATCTTAACTTACAGCTATTTCATTACTGAATTCTGTTAACATTTCTATTTCTAAAATTATTAATGAAATAAGGATACATTGTTATTTTATTTTGCATCTTTTCGTGATTAGTTTAATTATCGTTATACGATTTAAATATCTCTCATATGATATTTCAGATTATAGGCTATAATAAAAAATCATATTCAGCATAAATATAAATATTGCACAATAATATTAAGATATATATATCTTGATTATAACAATTATATTTCAGTTTGATGTAAATTAAATTTATAAATGTGTACTATATAAATTGCAAACTATCGTAATATCATAATATCAAACTATCATAAAAGCAAAGATTACAAGGGAGAATATTAACTATAAAATATTATAAACTTCCCAAGTCTGAGTATCTTTTGAGAACATCTGGTATATCCTGATCCACTTTATACAAAACTGGATCCATTCTGAATTCAATGGTCTTCAACGGAAGTTTTCCATTGTAAAAATCATTCGTAAATTTATTTATACATTCGGTTCTCTCAACCTGTATAATTAATAAAATAAATTAAAAATAAATGTTAATTAATTGCTTAGACTATATTACTAAACCATGTGTGTAGCATCAGTGGAAAGCATGGCAGCAGCAGGAGAGCATTCTGGGCATTTGAACTTTTGCCTTGGAGTTATCTATTTCGAAAAAGCATATATTGTCTATATATACACAAGTGAAAGCTCATATAAGTATATTTTCAATATTCCGAAGATTTTATTGACCAAAAATAATATATAATACAGTAATCATATGGTAAGTAATAATGTTAATAAATATGCTGAAACTATATTATATCACTGGATAACTTAACATACTATTATACTTAAACACTATTATAATAAATATTTCAAAAAGAGATAATTGAATACTTTTCAATTCTTAAATTCACTTTTATCAACAATTCTTTACAAATGTTATAAAATCTTTAAAACCGAGTTTATAGTATGATAACAATACTTGTACGACCTTAATCGGGGATTTTCCTGTAACATTAGCAATAAGAAAGTTCATTGCAATGTCTTCGCAATTGAAATGAACATCGACCCAATTCCTGAGCTCCTCTGACATTTTATAAGTATACATTTCGCTGTAATACTATAAAATAGCTTTGATTAAAATACATATATATATATAGATTATATATAAAACATTTCATAATTGGTGATCACTTTTATAATTATTTATAAGAAGAGTTGTATAATACAAAAACTATTAATATTGTAATTAATTAATTAAAGAATTATTTAACATTTTAGAGATGAATTCATTTTGACAATAATGGTAATATCAATTAATATAATTTTATTAATTTTATAAAATTATTAATGTGATGAGAATTTGGTTAATAATTTAAGATAAAATTATTATTATTAATATTTAAAAATAATAAGTCAAAAATGGGCATTGATAAAAATATTAATTTTGATAAATATTTGTATACAATTTTGTTAAAAATTACCAATATAATTTTAAAGCTAAAACAATAAGATGTTTCTTTTCATTGTATAAACTCATTATAAATTAATCATTTTTAAATATCACCATAATATATTACAATAAAGATTATTTGTCTGACTATTATTTTAAAACATTACAAATATTACTAACAAATTCATCATCATTACTAACAAAAATAAAAAATAATATAATAAGTACAAAATATAAATAAGTATATTTTAATCAGTATATTCTATTTAGCATTTGGAAATAAGAATTCTAACTTTCGAAAAAAATTTATTTAAAATTTTAAAATGAATTTGTAAAATGTTTGTACAATTGTCAAAAACAAATATTAATTTAATATTATTAATAATTTAGAATGTTAGTGTATATCACATTTTAATCAAATTTATATAACAACCTAGTACTGCAATAATGATAATTTTAGTTAAAAGTATAAATTATGACAAGTAAAATGCATAATTTTCTTATTTAATGGAATCGGAAAATATTTAAATTATTGATTTAATGTCGTGAATGACTGCAAACTGACCCTGTGGTGGAAAGCAGCGCCAGTAAGAACCATGGACAATGCCGACGTCCATTTGCTAGAATAGCTCCATGTTTTGTTCAATTGTAGAGAACCAATGTGTAGTCTTGAGGGGAATCCTACCAATCGATCTGGATATTCCCTCCACACCTATTACGAGATGAATTTAGTTAAACTTCACACTATATTAATATGAAGTATGAGTCGTGGGCGACAATATATTATAAACTTTATTTTATTCAAATTACAATCTTATAAAAATAATATTATTTATATAATAATTAATAAAATTAATATTTCAAAGTTACACAATTTACCAAAACAAGGAAACCTGATAGGCAAACTCCAACTCATCGCTGGTCAGCATCACAATGTCATCATCCAATTGTAGAACTGCCTCCGTTGTGATCGAGTCGTAGGGAAAGAAACGGTTGTTTAGCTTATTCTGCCGAGTCTGGATTACCTGAAGCGATGTCGTAGTTCTACAGATTTCGAATATATTAATCACATGTTCTATCATGCGATAGTAAAAATCAGCCTTTTATACTTTTATGAAACATCAAATCAAACGATTATTAACGCTCAGATAACCCCACCGACAAAAGAATCAACGTCTCAGATCGTCTCATAAATGAATGCAATAAATGATTATTTAAAAACTATTTTTAAAATATTTGTATTGTATCAAATATCAAAAACAAATATTTAGTATAAATATATAATACATTTATTTTAAATTTATTGGTAAATGTTTGTCTATTTACATAAACAAGTTTTATAACAAATTGATGGAATCATAAAAAATAGTTCTTATATTCGTAAAAGTGTGTTAAGCAAGTAAAAATAATAAAAATTTACCATATAATTTTAACAATATGAAATGCATATGAAAATGAAAATTATTGCAAATAACATCATCAAATTTATTTTATAAAATGAAAGAGTTAAATTTAAAGCTTAAAACGAATTAATATATAAGAAAATACCGGGTGTGTATCTATATAAAGCAATTACAAATAAATGGTGCTCTTTTCGATATAATATTTTTAAAATGGCTGATTAATCAAATATATTTTATTTTGATGATATATAGAAAATTCTTTAACAAATAGTTTGCATGAATATACTAAATACTAGATACTTGTATTTTATTTTGTAGTTTTATTTTGTAGTACACTATTGTGTAGTAGTTAGATATCTTTAATATGAGTTTTAGCTTTATATAAGAAATATTTACAGTTAACAGGTTATGAGAAATTAAATTAACCATACGATAATAAATTTTGAAATTAATATTTTTACAAATTTAATCGTAAATCGGAGGTAATATATGGTGACGTTTATATAACATAACTTTTTTTTGTTATATTTATTATTTTAATTAAATTTTAAAACTATTGTAAACTATTATTATATTATCTATTACTTTTATGAGATATATACAAATTTTAATGGAATACAAATATTTGTAAAATAATATTATGTAAATTTAACCAGATAATTAAATACATTGTTTGACATACATTTGATGTAATACATATTTATTGTTTTAAATTATAAAATATACTATGATATGTATATATATGTTTTATTTAATATTCTTGATATCAATATTTACCGAATTATGAGTTATTTTATTGATAATAGTTAAAAAATGAAAAACTTAAAATCAAGTGATTCCTATCAGCGTGTAATACTAAAGTTATTAACGTTAAAAGAGATAATACATGAAATGTGCATATAAAAAATATACGGATGTCCGAAAATATATTTAGAGTTGTAAATATAACTTACAATTGTAAATATATTAATATACAATTTTATATTTATATTATATTATATTTATTATATTTAATATATAAACTAAATTGATTAATTATAAAATTAAAGAAAATGAAAGTTAGGTCAATTTAGTGAACAGAAAACCTTGACAGGTTTATTAATATTAGGCCACTGGTTAGCTGGAGGCGGAGCTTTCAGCTGATTATTCCATATGACGAGTACGGATGTGAGTGAAGGGCAAGCGTCCAGTCGCTTCATCAGTTTAAACAGCGACGCCTGGCGGTCATACGTCAACACAACTGCCGTAAAACCGTCGGAAGCCGGAGCGGTCAAAGGCAGGAAGAGAGGGGGTCGTAGACGTCGCTGAATGATAGGCATAATGTGGGTGACGAGAATTAATAGAGAAAGGGTGTAGAAAACATAGGACACTGTACCCGATTCTTTGAGAATTTTCTGTAGTTCTCTGTCTATTTAGACAACAGTAATAATAATAATGTAGTATACTAATTAGTAATATAGAATAGAGATGTTCGAATATAAATAATAAAAGATACCATTTCAGGACGAATATTCCACTCGTCGTAATGTTCTGAATTGTAGGGAAATATTCTTTCATTTAAGATTCGGATTGTTGTTAGAGCAATTTTACCGGGAGTCGACATGTATGTCTTGAAGAGCCATGCACCTATATGGTAACATAAGTAATCAGGTAGGTCATTGTTATTCATGATCTACTTATAATTTAATCAACCTAAGTATATCTTCCTTCGAAATTGCAAAATTAGTAATCTAAGGAAATTAAAATATTAATTATGATATAAATTATTAAAGTTACCAACTAAATTAATTATTAATTGATGAAGTATAATATATTTTAATTGAAATAAGTTGCCTGTACATTAAAAATCAGATATCAATTGAATATATAGTTGAATATTTATATAACCTTGCAACTGCATTTCACGAATTCGAGCAGCAGTTTGAAAGGGTTTAAGAAGCAATGACAATTCAGATAACTGAGATTCTCTAATCCTAACTGAACACCTGAAACATCGTTATGTATATTTATATAGTAAATTTTAGTACATTTTTCACTTACTAATATGTATTAATAAAAACTTTAAATTGTATAGTATACAAAAGTAATGCGTGTCGTATCACGTCTGGTACGCAGAAGTAGCCTACCTTGTCCAGTCTACGATATCTTGGAAGGGAAGTACGTAGTCATCGCAAACCACGACGGGAATGCAACCGAAACGCAGGGCATCGAAGAGTTCTCGTTGCACGAGCCGATGTTGTCGAATCACAAGACAGAAGGTGGAATCCTGCCGATGGCGAGGCAGTGAAAGATAACAATAAGGGTGTTGTGTGGATGAGACTTTTATACATGCTATTATTTGTATAAGACTCATCAAATCATATTAAAATTGTATTTCAAAATAATGACACTTCCCTAATGTTATCTATTGTTTTAACTAATAGTGTAACGTTGTTTATAATATAATATCAATGTTAATTTGTGTAAACAACAATACACTATTAGTAAAAAATATTATAACAATAGATTATAACATTAGAGAAATATCATTGTTTGGAAATACTATTTCAATACGATTTGGTGATTCTCGACACATACGTATATGTATTGGCTAGTGTAGCTATCGCTTACAATACATTATCTATTAGGCTCATACACACCTGTAAAGCGTCCGAGTAGTTATACATGGCACCACTAGCCGTAGAACAGAGTGTTTTGGAGAGCCCGACACCTGGTGTCACGCCAGGACACCGATCCAATAAAAGGGTTCGTCGTCGGTCTTCCGATTGCTCGAGAGTATCGCGTGCCTCGGGCGGCAGAGTGATCACGTTACACGCCAACAACCATTTCCTGTTGCTGTTGCCATTGGGAACAGGTTAGGTATGATTACGAGGTATATCATTAATCAAAAATAATCATCGCAAAATAATAGTAACAAAGAAGTGGAATTATTATAGAAAGAAAAATGGGGTTAAGGAAAAAGAGTGGTAGCTAAGGAAAGCATTCTAATCTTCAGGAAAATGTAATAGATGGAATATAGGCTAGTAATCTAGTAAGTCTACAAGGTGAAATTTAAAATAATATGTATAGATATTAATGAGGTTACATCGTTATGAATAGAAGAGATGGTGTAGTTGCATTACAGGTCAACGAGATCTCGAACGTCTCCTACAATATCACCGAATCTCTAGATTCGGCTCTACGACACATGCTCAGATAGAGTCGTTGCACGTGAAACCCGGTTGTGTAGTCGGAGAACATGTCGTGGCTGGTGAATAACGGAATCGCTACGTCCATCGTACGCCTGAAACCCGTAATCGGAACATCGGCCGCCGCGACAATAGCGTAGCCTGGGAAGTGTAGATCAGCCTCGATCAGAAATGATTTTAGTCTTGGATACTTACTTATGGTGAAATATAATGTGCGTAGGCATGATGTAATGTGCGTAGGCATGATGTAATGTGCGTAGGCATGATGTAATGCGCGTAGGTACGATGCAATATATGTATAAAAATACATGCGTTCTCTGAATAATTATAAATGAAAACATTACAATATTTATTGAGGTACATTATATGCTGTTTAGTATAAAATGTAGAAATACTAACCTACATCTGTACTTAATGATATTTCATTATCGAAGCTGTTACGTATGGCATTGAATATTATGTGATTTTCTCCATTTCCCCAACTGTTGTAATGAACAAAACAATGAAAGCTCTTTGCTTTTAAAACATATATTAGTTTCGAAGCCAGTTGTAATGATGGTGCGGAAGGCTATGTTACTCCCCGTAGAACTATTATGATGTAGTACAGTAGGTATACTATACCGGTGTGTACAAACTATTTCAAACTGCGGAGCATTCGATTGGTGAGTACGAGGTTCAAGTTACGTTCGTTCAGCGTGTCGATTGGCGGCAGGAATAGACACGCCTCCGCCGGGTCGGTTGTTGAATATGCGCTCTCTTCGACGGCATCGCGTAGGTCGGCGAATTCGCGCGACCACGGTAACGCCGCGATTGTAAAGCCAGCGTCGTCAACGAATACCGTTTCCGGATATACGTAGACCTTCATCGAGGGGATGTCGTTTCGCCCGCATCGGTATACGTTTATGCAGGTGTGAAGAGTACACGAGAGTATGCCGGGGTGTGGGTGACTATCGGCAGTTGAGTTTAAAGAAACGTACTCGATGCTACGACTTCGATCACGTAAAGCGAACCAAGAGTACAAGAAGATAATCGAAAATAAGAAAATGGCGAGAGCAAAAGTGAAAATAGCATTTTTGAAATTAAAGTAGTTTACTTGTCGCCTTGGACACATGTTTTATTGTATTCTATTGTTTTAACTAACGTATTATTAAATATTTATATAAGAAATATTAAGATTTACAATACGAATTTTAGACAAATATGATATATTTAAACAAAATATTTATCATTTTTTATAGTTTATATAATGTAATACTATATATAGTAAATAAGATACATAAGTTGTATTACAATATATTAGATAAAATCACTAAAATGGTATTGCGAACTAGACATTATCAACGTATAATTGATTTTATGGGTAGATTATTATAAATTTGCATAGATAAATCAATTGATAATCATAAGATCAATTGATCAATCATAAATAAATTGATAATCATAAGATCATTTTTTTTTAAATATATAATAATTATTTTACTTATATATATACGGATATATACCAACTATACTTTATAATATATTTCTATTTTACATTTGTACAGTTTATTTTAAATGATTAATGAGTAGTATAATAGTATAATATTATTATAATATATATATATATATATATATATATATATATTATTAATATAATATTATATTTATGATATATCAAATATTAAATATATATATATATAAATATATAATCATAAATGGATATTTATTAATTAATGTTGATTATAAATATTTATTAAATGTTTATATTTATATCCAATCAAAATACTCAATATATATTTTATTACTCCAAGAACCAAAGAACTTTAAATATTTCATATAATGATTATAGATATTGAAAGTTATATTACCGTGTGAGATTAATAATTACGTGGTCTCCTTTGGCCATAATAATACCCAATATTAACAAGGTAATCTTGGATAATATTAATCGTATACTTATAATATTTATATTATAACTTAGTTTTATTAAAGTATAATTTCATTATTTACTGACTACTAATATGTATCACGCCCATTGGGCGTCACCCATCACAACTAATCAATTGTTTTGTGTGAAAACATTTGGGTTTACATATATATTAAAATAATATTAATATCAGTTATATATATTTTTAACATTTTAAAATAATATAACTTGTAAGTTTGGTTTTATTGTTAGTATCAAGCAATCTAAATTAGGTTAAATTGTAATCAGTTTAAAAAATTAAATATATTACATAATACACAATTTGAGTAGACGCATTAGTAAAGTAATATTAATATATTAACGTTGTCGATGTTTATCACGCGAGTATTCCTCATGAGTGAACTATTTCAGTTACGAAGATGTATAAAATATAAGATGAAAATACCGTACGACATAAGTTATTTTATGTTTAATTGCATATACATCCAACTCCAGTGACGAAGATATCTTTTCAGGCGTGTATTAATTAATATAATATATGCATGTATGAAATGTATTTAAAGTTGTTATTATTCATTATATATTCCTTTATTGTACGATAATGAGTATTATTTGATTTTTCTATTATTTTCAAAATTAATCTATGTATAATTTTTTAAAATTATATTTTTTTATAATTTTTTTAAAATCTTTATTTATACATTGTAATATGGGAGAAATAATCGATAGCGTGCTGAATACATGACTAGTCTGTAGTGCTTATTGAATATGATCACATGATGAGCGGCTTTATTGAATGTTGACTTTCAGCGCGCATTCCTATTGGACAATTTAAATGTTGACTATAATTAATTTATAATATATAATTGCAATATACTAAATTTAGTTCCAATTTGAATTATATATTATATACAAAACAATTAGTTAAAAAACACAGAAACCCATTATTATATATTAAAAATACTTTTTATTTTGTCAAAAATATTGTTTTCAATACATTGATATATGAATGTATATAATACATTCGATAACAATTGTTATGAAGTAGGGTGTTAACTTACTTCATAGGATAATAGTAATAATAATTTAATATTATGCAGAGTTGTATTTGCAAGACATTTTTAATAAATATAAGGATCTAGAATTTAGTCTCATATTAGGTGGTTTAATTTAATTCATAGATTATTTTTAAAATATGTTTAGTACCTATATTGGTATTATAATATGTATTATAATATAAATATTTTTCTACTATATAGATAAATTTAAGACACTTATTTGTGATAATATAGGAGGTAGGTTGAGAGAATATATCACAAGATAACTGTTCCTAGATGATGCATTATCTTATAAGAGATTTGTAGATGGATAAGGGTAATATATCTTCTATGAAGATGATCTAGCTATATACTTCTATGCCTACTCTTAATATAGGAAAAAGAAAAATTAAGAAGAAGATGGGAGACGAGAATGTGAAGAAAATTATACACGATGTAGAGTTAGGTAAAAGGGATATATGGATATACTTTGAGGGAGTGGTTTTATACAAGGAAGGTGAAAAGGGAATTAAAGTGTTAGTGGTATCACGGTTATTTGCATATGATATTCATAATTATTAGAAAGACATAACAAATATGTAAAAAGGGATTTTACGTTTATTAAGGAATATGTGAATAATTTTGGTGATCGCTTACTACGTTTGGGCCATTAAAACTTGTATTTATAGATTTTCTAGGACTAAATAAAGCTGCAGACAAAAGGGAAAGTTTAATGTTAATTACAGATGCTTATACACCGTTTAATATGGACATCCCGACTATGAACCTGTTAGTAGTTACATTAGCAGAGGTTCTAGTGAATTAATGGATATTTGATATGGAGAGTACCGGAGAGAATTCATTCGTATCCATGTAGATTTTTTTTAGTCGGAAGTAGAAAGGCAATTATGTAAGCTATTAGGGATTTCACAAAGTAGAAATATTCTATTTCATCCGAAGAGGAAGGGAATTTGCGAATGAATGAATGAATTCAATAATTAGCGACCAATTGTTCTCTAATTAATTTGTTAGAAGTTCTGGGACACAAGGAGAAGAGTAAGTGGCCGTTACATGTCTCAAACTAATGCATGCTAAAAAAATTGTATGCCACAAAAATCTACTAGTTAACTACCTTTCGTTAATATGTTCTGGAGTGAAGAGATATTGGTAGTAGAAGAGATATTTAGGATAGATATGGGAAGCACGGAGGGATACTAGATGAGAAATGGTACACTATTGTAATAGTGTATCACCCTGCTAGAATAGCCCACAACATACCTTAATATGTTAATGTGTCTCGTAAAGGGAATAAAGATGGGAGTATTTTCAGTTGGAGGATATATTGCCGAAATATCTTCTGTTGGTGGATTAATATGCATACATTAAATAATAAATTATAACTTATGTTTAATAAGGAAATATTACACAAATATGTAATACTTGATCCTTATTAAGCTTTTTCTTCACAACAAATGATGTTACTATATAAAAATATTAATCATTTTAATTATTTATTTGCAACATTTTCCTTTCATTGAAGTTTCAATAATAATGATATGTGCATGAAAAAAGAGTCATCTAAAAATGTGTCCATTTTTTTATATGGTGCGAAATTTGCACTAATCTCTGATATTACGCTCCGTTTCATGTGAATTAATTATAATAAATAAGAAAGTTGTTATATAAGGCTATATTATATATTTTTCTAAATTAAAAATTAAATAAGATGTTTTTCAATATTATTATTAACAAACTTATGCGAGTAAATATGTATTTGTATAAAGGAAGCACAATAAATTTAGATATCATAGATTCTTTGAACTATGTAAGACCTTGTAGGATGCCTTTTAGAATTGCTCCGTCTACGTGAATGACAAATGTATGCAATAGATTCTTTTAAGTTTTTAAATGGGCGGACATACAAACCTATGCCGTAAAAATATATATTTTATTATTAAATGATATTTATAATTATTTTCTATATATAATATATATTTAATACAATATAAATACATTGGCAATGACAAACTTTTACAATAAAGTATATTTATTTATATGTAACTTGATCTTTATTTGCATCTAGTATAATATATTATAGTTATTTGTTATATATATATATATAACTATAGTTAATATTATATATAATTTACAATAGTTAAAAATTTTAATAATTATGATAGTAAATATAATTTTATAAATAACTGCAATGAAATACATTATTATACTCATTAATGTACTTTATTTCCTACTTTTTGTAATACTTCTTATCTGTTTGTTACTTCTTTAGAATGACTTAATTTAATTCTTCTGATATATTTATGTTACATTCAATATTTTATTAAAAGTATACTTTTTATTTACTATTTGATTTCTTGTTAATCTTATTATTTCGTTTTTGTGTTTTCTAGCCTTAATATATATTCATATCAATATTGATTTAATGTTCATGATCTTTATTTATATATTGGAAGAAAAAAACTAGGAGAAGACTAATCAAATTGCGCAATGAAACACGTGACTTGCACACTAAACACAATTTGGCACGATATCTACCAACGACGTTGGTCCAACGTTGAAACACACGCCACATCTTCGATAAATACCGCAGCCTTTTGTATTTTCAAAATAAATATTATTTAAATTATAAATATTTGTCATAAGATTTAAATCAAAGATTTAAATATTTATATTTCAATTAATATGACCTATTTATAAATATTATTCTTATCAGACTTGTCAGTATATATTAAATGCAAACTAATATATTTATTAATTTGTATATTAATATTATGCCTCGCATATACCTTAAAATCGAATAATATAACATATGATTATATTTAAAGAGTCATGGCTCTCAATGTTTCGCTTTCAAATAAGTTGAATTCAATATATTTGTATGGTATATTTTTATATATATTATATTTCAAATACATTTATTTACATAATTGATAATAAGTTGTATCATTACACTCGTGTTATATTTAGTCGAACTAACTACAAATCGGCATAGTGAGGCATGGATTACATTCGCAGTTCTTGCGCCGAATGGCGTAGCTGGATCCGACCAACTTTGATCGCAGGCTATGTGGTGGCACTACTTGTTGTTTTGCCCGTTATGATCGTCGAATTCCAAATAAACGACACGGTCGCCTACAAACAGGAGTGGTTCGTCGGTGGACTTTTCGCCATTCTGGCTATACCCATATCCATATGGGGCATTGTCATGCATCTTATCCACTACAATGAACCCTATTTACAGAAGTACATTGTGAGGTTTAGATATTCTATGCGAAAATAATGTTATACTTATTGTTGCCAATCTAAATTGTTATTATTATTTATTTAATTATGATTATGATTCCCATTTCTATAGAATTTTGTGGATGGTTCCAATATATGCAGGAAATGCTGTTAGTAATATTCACATATCATTAAATAGAATTAATGATATATTAATTTGACTTGAAGTCAGTCGAGTACTTTATATGCTAAGTGACCGGTGGTCGTGTGATGGGTATTGCCTAGTATGTCGATTGTGGCTAAGAGGTTAAGAGTCATTATGTAATACCAAATGTAATACCAAACGCTTAAGATACTTGTTACCATCTTAGCAGATGAATTACGCAGCTTAGTTCAATGTACTCCAATAAATCACTAGAATACTTTTAATTTTGTTGCATCAATTGATTAATTTATCTCATAAAAATCTGGAAATAACACAATTTTAAACCTGTTTTGGACTTATAGTGAGTAATCAATAATTAAATCTAAAATATCATACAATATATACTATTTCCATCATTAATTATTATTATTAGTAATAATTTATTGTACATCCTACATTGTCATTAGCAAATAATCTTACTAAATCTTTCACACTTATATCATCACCCATCCATCCCGTTGTAACTCTTTAATTACCAACTAATACAGTAATTACTTCCCGATTCAGTGGACATTGCGGGATGCTAACATCCGGTAAACTAACCCGTAACCCACTCCCCCTAGTGGCTTGCCATGTGCTTCACCGACGCCGCCATCTACCTCGACACCGCTCGCGAATGCTACGAAGCCTACGTAATCTACAATTTCATGGCATACCTGTTGTCGTTCCTAACCCGTCGCTATGGCGATGACTTCACGGAACTGGTCGCTGAGCAACCACCCGTCTACCACATAGTACCATTCTGCTGCTGCAGTAGATGGCAGATGGGAAGGTTAGGTAGTGGGATGTAGTAGAAGGATGGTGGTGGATTGAAAGTTATAGAAATGTAGAGTAGGGGAGGGAGAATGGAAAAGTGGCTGAGGATTAGCAAAATGAAGAGTAGAGAATAGAATAGAGAGGAAGGAGAGAAAGTTAAAGGTAGGGCATGGAAAGGAAGCTGAGTTGACTGAAAGATTAAAGAATATGGAAGTAAAGGAGGTAAAGGGAAGTGGATAGGAGAGTAGTGAATGGAGAGGTTAGGGAAGGATATGATAACATTAGGGAAGGGGATAGAAGAAGAAGTGAGGTTTGGAGAAGAAAAGGGAAAGCAGGGGAAAGATAGAGTAGAAACAGGTCGGTTAGAAAATAGGAGAGTAGAGAGTTGATATGGATGGAGTTAGTGAATAGGGTAGAGGTGGGTTAAGTCATCTGAAAGATTATATGATTAGACATGTAAGCGTAGAAGACATATTGCTTAGTGTCTGTATAAATAGGTTAGCGTTGTGTAAGGTATAGGTAATTGATAAAAGGGTTAACTTGATGAGGAGTAGTTTGGGGAATATGTGGTCATTAGAGTAGGTAATCGAGAGAGTATTTAGTAGTTTTAATTATCGAGTTTGTATAAACGTAATTAATATATTACCATTCTATAAATAGCTTTATAAATGGCGTAGAAAACAATAGTTTTATTCGACACATTCTCACATGATATATTGTCATTCTATTTACATCCCTATTGTTAACCTCGGCGAATAATATCGTCCATCTCTCCAACATCTGCGATGCATTTTATTAACCCAAACGACCACGAGCTTCTCCCTTCGTGTCCCGCGCGTGTTTGTGTCAGTTAACACGTATCTTAACTCCGCAGCGTGTTTATTTCAAATTGCCGGCACGGGGTCCTACAGTATACGGTAATTCGCCCGCTGACCACAATCGTTGCTTTGTTAGTAGCCTGCTAATGTTGCTTATTATGAGTAGTTCGTGCAACCAATTATATTATATAATCCATACTTTATTCTCGTTCAAATTATCTCCATCTTGCGCAAATTCAAATTTCGCATAAACATTCTATATTATTTCCCAACTAATTTTAACATAACTTAACCCTTCCAGCACATATATACCCCTATCTAACCCCATCATAACTAATGATTGATTTGCAATTTATGGCTTATTCCAATACTAAGGATTTGTGCATGGGCTGGTGTTTATAATGATGGAGAATTTGGATTCTCTTCGGCATGGATGTACCTTTGTATAATAAATAACTGTTCTCAAATTGTTGGTACTCAAATTGTAGTGTGTTTTTAATGTCCTTCAATAGCTAAATTTATATTGCAACAATTATCATCTTGCTGTCATTGTAATTATCTCTTTAGTATATATTTTAATTGTATTTCACACGGAAGATCTTTACTTTAAAAAACATTTTAAAATTATTTTTAAAATTATTTATATTTTTTAATACAATCTTTCAATTTCAATTCCGTATTAGATTCATTAAAGTTATGGATTAAGAATATTTATTTTTAGTAATTAAAATTTATAATTATTTTTTATGTATTACTAAATCTCTAACTCTTTTTTGTTTTATTGATTTTTTTGAATGATTATTAAGTTTATATTAAACTTGTTTAAAAAAGTAGAATTTGAATTAAATTTGTTTTTTATTATATTTATTTTGTACCCATATTAATTGAATGTAATTTGTATATCAAATTCAAATATATTAAAATATATTTGTTCAAAAACTGATCAATTCATCTAAAAGAAATTAAAAAAAATTAAAAATGTAATATATAAATAGATTTAAAAGATATTTTATACTTTTCTCAAAATGATTCACTACAGTGGGCTATGTACTGTCTGATTCTATTCTACAGAGCTACTAAAGACCAGTTGGCACCGCTTAAACCCCTCTCTAAGTTCATTTGCGTCAAGGCTATCGTGTTTCTTTCATTTTGGTTGGTATCGCATGCTCGTTACTGTTACTTCAATTTATAAACTATTTTTCTTTTGATCAGGCAATCGGTGTTGATTTCAATACTGGTACATTTCAAAGTCATCGAAGTCATAACTGACATTCATGTTGTCGCTAATCAATTGCAGGTTAAGATATTCTGCTAATTATTTCTAAAAATGTATTCATTTAAATTTCAACATATCATATTTTATTCTTACTTTTTTATATTATATTGATTAATTATTAGAAAGATAAGATGGTAAATATATTTTTTCTTTAAAAACTTGTATTGAATTTTTTAGAACATTTTCTGAGTGATATTAATCTTGCAGGTGTATTTTTGCATAGTTTTATAATATGAAAATGTAATTCAATGATCTCATCATGTATAATATTTTTAAAAATCTATGAAATGTATCTTACTTTGTGTATATCAATATATGTTACTTATTAATACATACTTATTAATCGTCTATCAAATTAATCAACTCTCATTAATTGTTGAATTTTAATTCCTATTACTCCAATTACGAAATCATTCTGTCTTTTCATAATTAACTGTAACCTTCCCATATAATATAAAGTATACTCCCTACTAAAAATGTAAACATCATTATCTCACTCCTTCAATTGAGTACGTTATTACATTATTATAATGACATTGTCTTACGAATAACTCATGACTTACTCTTTGATCACCCAATTCAACTTTTCCAAATTTAATTTCGCCCCCCGTCATATACATAAATTGCATTCACTCATTATACCCTCCGCCACCTCGCATCCCTCATTCGGACTGCTACATTCCGCTCCTATCGTGTCCCAACCGTCTCCCTGATTCTCTTCCGTTAACCCGACCAGAACTGGCTAATCTGCATGGAGATGTTTGTGGCAGCAATTGCACACTACTACTCATTCTCCTACGAACCCTACATGGACCGTAACTCCGCAGACGTTACGGGTGCGTACCACTTAATCCACTATACGTTACCCTACGTCTTATGAGAGGCAAGCTATAACTAACCAGATATTACTACTTTCCATTTTAATGTTATTGATATATACAAATTTGACCAAATGAATTTTATAATAATGCTTTAATTAAGTATATATCAATTAAAATGCAATTTAATTAATTCAGTGTATCTATAAATTGATTTTTACTGTATTTGATATGGAATATATCACTCTAACAAAATACCTATAACTCTGTCAATATTAATTGAATCTATACAATATCTAATACCATGACAGATATTATATTAATCAATATTAAAATATTCAATATATTGGATATAATATTAAAAAAATATAATAATATCATTTAATAATATTTTTGTTGGATATTTATTTCACCAAATTCTTGTAAAAATTTATTTTGTGTAATTATTCAAATGAATGTATTAATTAAAATCTATTAAGTAAATTGTTATATATTGAATTGTATTACATTGTATTATATTATTCAGTAAATATACAATTAAAAAACTTAATTCATATATATTTATAACATAATTAATATTTAATATACTAGTAAAATAATATTTGTAAATATATAACAGAATAGAAAATTATATAATAATTCTGTAAATATATTCAAACAATATATATTTATAAAGAACACTTTTGGCCCTGCTTTATTTTAATACTTTTAGTAGTTTTAGCCATAATTAATATAAATATCAATTAATGTTATGATAATATATTTATCACATGGTCATATTATAAACAAAGAGAAAATTGCATTCATACAAAATTCATTCAATTCATTTCATTAATTGAAACAAAACTTTTGAATTAATATAAAGATGAGTAAAATTCATTAAAATAAATATTTATTTAATGCATCTGAAGTTCCTAGATCAATATAATAATTAAAACGAATGCATACCTTTTATATGTGTAATGTTGTGTATCCTACATTGTGTAGAATTCAGCAATTCTATAATTTTAAGCTAATTTTCTGAACAATCCCGATTATTTCTGTGCAGTCTTAACTAACTCTTATTATTTAACCCCTGACAGCCGATTGGTGGAGGTCAATTCGGACGATGATGGACGTGTCCGATGTAAGGGATGATGTAATCGACCACATTCAACACGTAGGCTAGTACTGTTGCTTCACTTCCACCAGACTATTGCATTAGAAGACTACTGCACCACTGCACCACTAGTACTTAACTGATTCCTATCAACATATCTGTGTTATAGCCACAGCCTAAGTCTGTGTTTGCAATGTGTATCTCTTATATTCCAAAAGAGAAAAAATTCCAAATTATTTTACATTTAGTTATCCCGATAATAATCAATCATATTTCCTTTTTGCATTTCTTAATTAATTTTATTATTTTATTGATACAAACTTTTAAATAACTCGAATATTTCTCCATTTGAGTATTGAGTAGTGATCTAGGAGTGATAGCAGTTTTAGGTGGAGATATATCGCTTGAGGTGTATTGTTAATTTGATATTAGGCAAACATAATAATTAATAAACAAATAATTAATGTATAATTAATTTCGACGTGTTAAACACGGTATATGCTTTTACCACTGCAGTGCTTCTATATTAAAATATAATTCATAGTTTATTAAAACTAGAATCAATTTAAAGAATAATACATTAACATAACTTTAAACTTATATTAAAATTCAATAAAATAATGTATAAAAGATATTATATTTATATAATATATATTTAATAAGATATATATAAATTTATCAATAGGAACAATATTGGCCATATATAATAATAGTAATATAAAATATATGTCTTAAAATATTCATAATTGAAAATTATTCGTAATCTATCGTGAAAACATATAACTTTAATAGCAATTTATACAAACACATATCTTTAGTTAATTTGTAACTTTTTAAAATCAATATAAAATTGAGGAAATATTGTTTTAATCCATATTATTTAAATGTGAATAATTTCCCACTTCAATACATTTAAATCAATCTACACTAGACTCCGAAACTTTGATTGAAACGTATCCATAATTTAATATATATATGCCTACAATGTTGAACTGATATAAACATCATATATATAATATTATATAAACAATATAGGTTATTTTCAATACAAAAAAAAATTGATCTCTTCTTTATTATTACAGTTTGTAATACTCGACTATTTAATTCATGTTCAATAAATGATGGCTATTGTATACCCTATTCATTTGTACTCTTGTTTCATTAACCTCTCTCTATCTCTCCAATATAGGTAAGCAGGCGACCTCCATAGTGACCAACGCCTCGGGTCACATAATCGGTCAAGGGACAAGCGATTGCGCAATCGACGACGAGCGTAATCCTCTACTCGGATCGGATTATGATCTACCTGCGCCCTCTAAGACCTCTGAACCCGATATGACCTCCGACCCCGTAACTACCTACGATCCCGCCAGACCCTCGCAGACTACGGATCGCCTGATTAATCACGATAACTGACGTCACTTACCGTATCCCCTAGTCTATGAATCATATTATTCCACAGCCCCAATTGTACTGAGCCTATGGTGATTAGATTAAGTATGAATTAGTCTGCATTAAAACCTATTTATATAGATTAATCGAGTTTTGAGTAACCAAGAAGGCTATTGTGATATTGTTTAAGCGAATCGTTGATCAACCAGTGGAAGTTTTAATTTATGAACAAGTAGTCGATAGATTTATGTAGATTTGATGATAGATTTCGAGTAGTACTTAGTATCAATAACTAGTAATTATTACAAAATGTTACATAATTTGCTACAAAATATTACTTTATTTATATATATAAAGTATATTATAACTGGTGCACCTTTTTATCTTATTTTATTTATAACTTTTTGGTTTCTATTTTATTTTGACGATTTGTTACTTTAACCATTTCCTATTATTCTTACAAGTAATTCATTTTTATGTGTCTACATCTTTTCAAGTATTATTGGTGATTACATTTTAGATAATAAAAATTTATATTCATTCATTTATATTCATTCATTAAAGTTATATCTCAAAAACCTGTATACCTATTTATACTATATTTAATAGACTGGTTTTTTATTGGATACATTCTATTCATCTAAGAATAATATTAACCCAAATATTTTTGGTTAATATTTAGTAAATATAAATATAAAAGAATATTATATATGGTATTTGATGGTACTATCTCTTTAAAATTGAGACGTATATATAAACTCAGCAGGTAAATACTAATTTAATTTAAAATATTACATTTATTAATTATTAAAATAAATTCAGCAGTGTTTCGGTAGTGACAATTGCGAGTAAAAAGGTTGATAAAAGTAAAAGTAAATTTAAGTAAGACCTTTTCACATGATCACACATTCGTCTGCTGTTGGGTCGATTGCGTCTATCTCGCCATTCGCTACGGCCTCCCTGCGCTCCAGTTCCCTATCTGCCGCCTCGGCAGCCATTAACTGCACTTCGTACTCCGACGGCTTATCTCGGAACGCGTCGAAGAACTGACCTACGACGCTGAGATTCCCGTTATTGTGTTCGGTCTCCACCTGCTGAACGCGATCGTTTACGAACCTGTCGTCGGCGGTTTTAGCGCGAGAGCAACCCGCTTTCCGTTTCGTCGTTTTTCGTCCGGATCTCGCGGCCAACTCGGTTTTCGTGTGCGGCACCTCGCCAACGGTAACGTCGTTCTGTTCGTACTGGTCGTGTTCCAGTTGCGCCACCGGGTTACCGTACGGCGGACCGTGCGTCGTGAACTTCTCGAGCTCCTCGATCGTAGCGGGTCGGTGGGCCTCGGACATGGCGGTCGCGGCCGCGTACTGTTGCCACGGTTCTAGTGCGTCGTGAATAGTTGGGTCGACCGGTTGGTCCCTGCCCAGCAGTCGGGCTATCGTTCGCGAACCGATGCTCTTCACGAAATGCGATAGAGTTTCGGCCGACGATTTCCGTGTGGCCGGACCGGACATCGGGTCAGCTTGCGACGTGGATTGTCCGCGATCGGGTTGGGTTAGAGGTGTAGAATCGACGTGTTCGCGTTCGCAAAGCGGAACCGGAAGGCAGGGCGCAGGACCCGGTTTTAAACGGTGCTCCCAACACGCTTCGCAGTCGCACCCCGGCATCTGGTATTTCATTAATGCGCACTGAACGTTCTTTCGGCGACTGCTTTTCTGAGGAGAACGTTAATCTTTAATATCGATTGCATTTAGTATATTAATGCATAAAGTATGCAACTTATATGGTGTAATGCTAGAAATATTTAGTGTGTTACATTCAATATATATATCAAATCCTATTTTGCGGCCAATAGTAATTTTAAGTTTTATTACAAAATAGTAATATTTTGTATAGTCTTTTTTTACACGTCTCGTAAGCTATTATCTTTAAATTGCAAATTGCTAATCATATGTACATATAATATATATTATTACTGGGAGGTTAATAGTCATATTATAATCTGTAATATATATATATATATATATATATATATATATATAATATATATATATACATATAAATATATATATATATATATATATATATATATATGTATATATGTGTGTGTGTGTATGTGTGCGTGTGTGTATGTGTGTGTGTGTGTATGTGTGTGTGTATGTGTGTGTGTATGTGTGTGTGTGTCTGTGATAGAGGGTATGCATCTTCTGATATATTCGAATTTAAAATTTAAATGTGAAAAAAGAACACATAAAATTGCATTGCAATATTTACACTATGTATACAATATACAGTATATTCACAACAATACGTTATAATATCTATAATTCGTAAAACATAAATCATAAACATTAACTTTTTTAATAAATTCGCAGGATGGAAAATCCGTAAAATATGGAATTTCTTTCTTTTTTATTTGTTTGCAAAGTTTCGATGTTTCACTCCTAGTATGATTGTTTATAATATATAGCAGTAAATATATATATTGTATAGTATGGTTATAATATACTTGTTTAAGATAATTTAAGGTAATACTAATTTAAGGTAATAATATAATATATAATAATATGTAATATTATATATTTTGCTTAAATTTATCTGCCCAGTGGATTTGGTAAAGCTTTTTATAATTGGTTTTATTAATTTAATACCTCTATTTATATATTTAATTGTGACATGTAATTTTTAATTTAAGTAAGTCTAATAACCAACCAGATTCCCATTGGTTTGCCGTGATTGTGGTTGTAAGTGCATTCTTTATAATTCCTGGAATAAGGATTCGGTTTCAAGATGCTACGTCCTATTCTTTTATTTGTTTTGAGAACGGAACATTTGGAAGATGGAAATGAAAATGATGACCTGGAACGAAATCTCACGCATTTCTAAAATCGGTTAACGATTAGTTTATATTAAATATTATTTGCTTTAAATATCAATATATCAATATTTAAATTATATCTATATATAATAGAAAATATATTTTATAATGTATTAAGATTATTGATTACTGGGAGGTTAATAGTCATATTATAATATGTAGTATATTATATATCATTATGTGCATTATGTGAATATTTTAATATATGATAGAATAGATTATATATGTTAAAGAAAATTATGATATATATATATTTATATATATATATATATTTGTATACTATTATAATAAAGTAAATAGAATAACTAAAAATACAACTATTACATAATATTTAATTTATCACACCTACTTTGATCATTATTTTAAGAATATATATTTTAGAATATAAAACTATGTATACCAAATACACCCCAATTGTTCTAAAATCAAACCATCTAAATATAAAAGTAATTATATATTAATACGAACAATATTGTTCATCATTAATTATGTAAATTCGTCGTTAGTAATACTATTTATGAAAACAGGATATGTTCTATGATATTTAATTAAAGTGTACGATAATCAGTATTGTTTTTTCAATGATGATTATAAAACAACCTATACTATAA
>OZ038313.1:27018743-27116243 GCA_964035775.1 Osedax frankpressi
AAACATATGTGAAATGATCATATATATTTTATAACGTGCATACTAACTCCTTCTTGATTATTAACTTCCCTAAGTAGCTTTGCTTGTTTCAAAGCTTCTATTTTCTCAAATTTTAATTTCAGCTTATTAGCCTATTTATAGATAAGATTAATAATAAATAATTTGAATATAATTTGAATATAATTTGAATATAATATTTTATTACACATTAATAGTATGTATATATAATTACACAATTACACATATACTCACACCTATAGGAAAAAGCATATATGTAACATTTTTATGAATAACATTATATATAAATAAGAAATGTGCAATATGATAATTCTTAAACAATACATAAACCTACCAATAATTTTCTTTTTTTTCTTTCTAATTTATATTTTTTACATTTTTCTTCATTTTCAGTAAGATTACTATACGAATGTGTAGTTTTTCCGTTTCTTATACCTATTTCGTCTTGTCCTTTGAAACCTCGATTATCTTTATTAGAAAGTTGTTCTTTTTCTACCAAACCATATACTTCTCTCTCAGAGTTCATTTTAAAACTATGACAGCATAAGTACTATGTAGTATTCAAAATATTATTAATATAATTAATTATACTCAATTTATAAATATTTTAAATATTTATTTCAAATTTGAATTATTAATTTAATTGGGTGTTTAAATTTTAGATTGCATATTTTAAAATATTAAATAAGTTGATTTAGTATTTATATATTGAAAAATACAGAACTATACAATATATAGGATTAATGTTATCAAATGTATTGATAAACCATGTAATAAACTAAATTACATATAAAAGAAAGCAACATAAATATTATATCATATCAGATTTTGAGGAATATATTTGCAATAATAACATAATTATTTTAAATCATTGTAATCATTGTTCATATATCGATAATATTAACATATGTGTTTATTAATATATCTTAAATACTTAATTCTAGAGAGTTCTGGTATCAATTTAGATCATATTATTGTTATCATATTAATATTAATAGTTGTAAATCCATTCTTAGCATTAAAAACAAGTTCGTTATAATATAATATAATAATATATCACAATATAAATATATCAATATAAGTGTATAAGTTTATAATTTACTTAAAGTGTTTTGATATATTTCATCCAATATCGTATTTATTTGTAAATGCGAATATAGTCATAATATACGAATATAGTCTGTTATTTACATTTCAAAATCTCATATTTTCATTAAATTATCTATTCATATCATATATCTTTTTATAAATAAATTAACCTACATAAATTATACATAAATTAACCTACCTTTAAACGGTTAACCGTTTAAAAATAAAATAATGAAAACTACCTAAAGTAACCTATACCTAAATATATATGTTAATTAACGAAAGTAATGTATGAGGATTATAAATCCATCCAAAATCGTATTTAAAATATAGAAATTACTACAAATACCACTTGGATATATTTAATACTAATGACTTATAATTCTGTAATCTCAGGGAAACATGTTTCTAAACTTTATTAAAACTATTTTTAAAACTATTAATTTATAGAATATCTTTGATTATATTATATTCTTCTATGTTTCTTATTTGATATATATACAAAATTTCAGTTTATCTATTAATATCTATTAATATGTTATGTGTGAATTACCAGATTCTTATAGCGGATACTAGGAGTTATTGACATTTCCTATATAATAACCTAATATAATATAATATATTATTTAATTTAGGAATATCACGAATATTTTTTATTTAGGATACGTAAATATATTTTATTTTGGTTACATATAATAAACTTTAGGGTATAATTTGCTTTATTGTTTATGTTCTTTAATTATGTTACTGTTATACGGAGGACATGCTCAATACCTTATATTCGATATATATATATATATATATATAATATATATATATATATATATATATATATATATATATATATATATATATATATATGACATCGATGCTATGAAGATCTTCATCATTACTATGAGTAAGTAAAAATAAAACTAGTTAATTTAAAGGAAAAATACAAAATAGTTAAATCTAAAGTATAAAAGAGATTAAAATTGACCATATACTTTCGATAAAAACCACATGAGCCTATCGTTCCTTAGAATAACCAGATTGCAAGTTGGACCACATAAAACTAGACATTCCCAGCTCATTATGTAGTGAAGAATGTTCCCGTTACTAATATTAATATGATCCTGCCATAATAGGTATGCCAAGGCCCAGAGAAGAATATTTTTTATTTTTCACCAACATTACTATTATATCTATCATATAAATATTACCATGCACACTAAATTTAAGTTCTAATCATTTTAGCCTTAAGTTGACATTAATAATAATTTATTTTATATTCAAATAAGGTGTATTATGATTAACTGGATTCTACTGTCCAAAACATTCCAAAATGGTTATTTTTACTACTATATTATTTATAAAAATAGATGTTATGGTAGTTTATGTTAACGTGTTGAAACAAATATATTTTATAAAATATAAATACTATAATTTATAAATTTATATAAACATAGTTATGGAATCAAGTATTTTTGGGTTTAGAAAAAACCACGATATATATACATCTGAACATAGGTATTTTTGGGTATTTATCTACCCAGATAAAGATTATTAATTTGGGTATAGAACTAACTAGTTATATAAATGGGTATTTATAGGGTTTTTTTTACTATGGTTATTATTTTGAGTTTAGAAATAATAAGTTATGTAAATAGGTACTTTTAGGAATTAAAATTACTAGATAGACATATTCACAATACACCCAAAAATAACCTATAATTGGAATTAGAAAATACCGTTTACTGGTACACCCATGATTTGGTTATTTGGGTTATGGAACATTTCCGGAATATTGTGGAGCATCCGTTAAGAACGTGATGCTATCATCAATTTGGATGAAACATCTCCTATAAGAGGTATAACCTTATCCGGGAAAGTATTTTACATGTAAAACTTGTATCCTAAGTTCGGGGTTCGAACCATGTTATCACTTGGTAATCTTGGATATTTGTATAATTAAACATTTAAATTTAATTCTAAATCTATGATTATATTTAATATTCTATTATTAATGTTAAAATGAATATATTGAAATACAAAAACATATTTTTAAAAATTAAAAATATTAAATTATATATAAATAACAGTTAGTTATTAATGGTTATATTTATTTGTATATATAATTATAATTAATTATTTCTTAAGTATGATATATTTGTTAATCATTATTTAAGAAATAATAACATTATAACTTACATCCAATATTAACCAAAGTTATCTAGGCTTACACTATTGATACTATTATTATTAATATCAATTAACAATAAATATATACTAAATCATAATTTATTATTATTAAATTGTTCATAGATTCATAGAAAATCATACTCTCAACATTAAATATATTATAATATTCTAAACATCACAATAGAATATTATATTGTATAGATGATTATATAATATAGAAAACAATAATAAATAATATTGAAATTGTTATTATTATTATTATTATTATATATATCGTCTCAAATGTGTAAGTTCAGTAGGAATTAGTCTCAACTGATTTGGCATAAATATTACATATATTTATATATATATTATATTAGTTATTTTATAAATTATGTATTCATTCTATGAACATTTAGTACAATTGATATGCTTATATAATACATATTAGAGTATTGGTATCATAGTAAAAATATCATCATTCAAAAATCTATTATTATTTAGTATTAATTATAGATTTTTGTTTGTACTTTTTAATTCTTATCTTAAAATGTTCTTATATTATTTATTTTAATTTAATTTAACTTATTAAATTATGTAATACTATAAAAAAAATCTCCACTTTAAATGTGTTATTTAATATATAATCAAATGCAATTAATGAATACATATAGTTCTTTCATATAAAATAGATCTAAATAATTTTTTCTGAGATTTATAATAATTTATATTTTCTTAGTCTACCTCAATATCGCATGAGTTGTTAAACTATAATTCTACTCAATATTTAATGTAGACATCACAGAAACTTGCGATACACAGATTTACATACAACTTCGATACTACCGTTTACGACCGGCATGGAAGTGATACCTATCCCAGCTCTGGACGACAATTACATGTACCTGCTAGTTGATAATAAAACTAAACAGTGTGCGGCTGTGGATCCAGTTGAATCTGATAAGGTTATCTACTGTCGTATACGTTGCAAATCTAATTAGATGCTTATTTTTATAATACTAATAATAGACTAGAGTTTAATCAATAATTTCGTTTTAATAAATTATCAGTCTTTATGTATACATACATGAAAATATGTATTAATTTTATAGGCAAATTTGACTAGATATTATATAGTAGCGAAATTATATAATAAAACTATATAAACTATAATAAACTAACCTACTTTACCTAAGTTATTGTTAGATACTATTGTTTATGATAAAACTTCATTAATTATATTAATATTCTATTTATAATACATAACATAAGAATTTATAAATACTTTGAAGTTAATGGATGTGGTTAAACAAAGAAATCTAACACTCGGATCTATATTGACGACCCATCACCACTGGTATCACAATATAGTTTTATTATATACCGACTATAACTTGTAATGTATGGTAGTAACGTTTTCTGTTAATGATAATATTTAGGTAGCTAAAGTTATAATTTTCTTAGTTTTGTTTCTAACTTTATTTAATAAGCGATGTACTCTGTCTACTATCTACAGGGATCATGCGGGAGGTAACAAGAAACTTATGAGTGAATACCCGCAAATCAGTTGCTATGGTTACGACCATGACAAGATTGAGGGTTTGAATTGTACGGTGAAGCATGAACAGACATGGAATGTTAGCTTTGAATTTACCTCAAACATCTTCATCTATTATTTAGTTTGTTTGAAATTCTAAATTGCTTACCAAACTCTCAAAATCAGGAATTTTAATATGAATAAATCTCGCAACTTTACATAATTTTTGAACAGATGGGAAGTCTGACTATTAAAGTTCTGCACACTCCATGCCACACAACCGACCACGTCTGCTACTACGTCACGGAAGGAAAACGCAGTTCAGTGTTGTTCTCTGGTTGGTAGAGTTTTACTTCAACTATTTCATAGACGAATACAAGTCATTTTAATTACGGATTTGACAAAACTAATAATTCAGAACTTTATTCAGAACTTTATTCAGAACTTTATTCAGAACTTTATTCAGAACTTTATTCAGAACTTTATTCAGAACTTTATTCAGAACTTTATTCAGAACTTTATTCAGAACTTTATTCAGAACTTTATTCAGAACTTTATTCAGAACTTTATTCAGAACTTTATTCAGAACTTTATTCAGAACTTTATTCAGAACTTTATTCAGAACTTTATTCAGAACTTTATTCAGAACTTTATTCAGAACTTTATTCAGAACTTTATTCTTCCCGTATTTAAGTTCTCAACTCTATACTTGAATTATCCTTAAACTTTATATATTAAATTTATAATATTATATATTAATAACTTATGTTAACTGTGTAAATTCTATGCAGACATCATTATGGCTATCACTTCACTCGTAAACTCTTCCACTTACAGGGGATACCTTATTCATTGCTGGTTGCGGTAAGTTCTTCCAAGGTACGGCTGAACAAATGCACCACGCGCTTTGCAAGGTGATCTCTGGCCTGCCTGGTTATACGGTTGGTTGACTCTCTCAACTACTTTATACAAACGCTAGCCTAAGAATATGAGACTCGTTTTTCGGGATTCTCGGGCATACAAAATAACAAAGACAAAACAAAATTAATTTCAGATTTTCATGTCTAATTGATTACCATTGATTACAGAATTCCCTTCAAATATTGCTTCAATGGCAATTTCACTGACCCTCTGACTCGCTTATCCATTATTTACCTTACTAACTAGCTTCCTATATCCCACATTCACTATCTTCCTCAATACCAATCATACCTCCCTTCCTCCTTCCTACACACATAACTTCTCTCTTAATCTATATCTCTCTAATCCCTCATCTTTACCTTTACTCCTTACCTCCACTCTTTCTTACTCTTTCTATCCACCATTTATTACCTTCCCTTCATATTCCCTTCATTCTTCTACTCCACGACCACTTTCTTCCACCCCTCAGAAAATTTACTGTGGCCATGAATATACTGTATCTAATTTGACGTTTGCTCATCATGTTGAACCTGACAACTCCAACATTACAGAGAAGTTGTCTTGGGCTATGGTTAGTGTTGATATGTATTAAAACCTACTTACCCTCCTTCTTGCCTTCCTACTTACCCTACTATCTACCCTCCTACCTACCCTCCTATCTACCCTCCTACTTACCATCCTATCTACCCTCCTACTTACCCTCCTATCTACCCTCCTACCTACCCTCCTATTTACCCTACTACTTACCCTCCTACCTACCTTCATACATACCCTCCTATCTACCCTCATACCTACCCTCCTACTTACCCTCTTACCTACCCTCCTATCTACCCTCATACTTACCCTCCTATCTACCCTCCTACCTACCCTCCTACTTATCTTCCTATTTACCCTCCTATTTACCCTCCTATTTACCCTCCTATTTACCCTCCTATTTACCCTCCTATCTACCCTCCTACTTACCCTCCTACCTACCCTCCTACTTACCCCCTAAGGCTTACCTCCTAATCACAACTATCCTCGTTTAATAAACCCATATTGTCACCGTAGGATCGTAGGTGTAGGAAACAATACACCGTGCCTTCTACACTTGAGGAGGAGCTCACCTACAATCCGTTCATGCGTGTCAGGTTCGGTTTGGTGAAGCGGTACAATGCTTGAATTAAATATCAGTGTAACTAATATTTAAGGAGATGTTCACTGAAAATTTCTATCTTAAAATGTCTTTATGTTATTGTTCAATATACAATCATTTATTTAGTATTTACTAATAATGCAAATTCTTTACAGATTTTGAATTTAATATAAAATTAATTAAAATTATTACCAATTTAAAAATTCAATATTATTAAATACTTCTTATATTTGTGATATGTATTTCAATGTTAGGAATAGTTAAATACTAGAGTACATAAATGATTTATTTTGAATTACATATGTTTAGTTATCAATGATAAATCCTAATTCAATATTATATATATAACCATATTAGATTCCGTAAAATATATTATTCTGCGATTAGTGTGATAGATATGATAAATGATAGTTAAATTTACTCTATCTTACGTCGGGCTATTTAAAGTTTATATTTGCAGTAATGAATCGTTTAAGAAAAAATATAAAACTGACAATGAAGTGGAAGTCATGAAATTGATGAGAGCTGAAAAAAATAATTTTTGAGAGATGATATTAATTCAAACAACCATTTATCTCTATGGTTCAAAGTATTAGTTCATACAGATATATATTTAATATTACTTGGAATATATATTTTCAATCATATTTTTGTATTAGTAAATAATTATTATTTTCTTTTAAAACAATTAATTAATCTTAATAAAATGACAACTACAAACATTTCAGTATAATATATTCTCTGATTGGAACTTCTATTATTTGCATACAATATTTCATTTACTATAGTACTAGTTTATTGGTTGCATTAACTTGAAAAGATATTTAATTTACATATTTAAATAGAATTATAGTATTCACTAGATACAGTAATAGTAATATGATATTAATTATTTTATCTATAAAATGCCGTTCACACTACGAGCGTAACGTAACTGAGCGGAGCGGACACGAGAAAAAGGGGTATAACTGACGATTCACAGGTGTGGCCTGTGAAAA
Source organism: Osedax frankpressi (assembly GCA_964035775.1). Lineage (NCBI taxonomy): Eukaryota > Metazoa > Annelida > Polychaeta > Sabellida > Siboglinidae > Osedax > Osedax frankpressi. The sequence goes on from OZ038313.1 coordinate 27,026,602, forward strand.
ATTCACAGACGATTCACAGTGTATTCTATTTGTCTACCCGTGTATCTTGAATATTCGACATGTTCTATTTTTCTATGATTCACAGTCGATTCATTGGAAATGAAAATAAATATTTAAAGCAATGCAATGCATTCTGGTACATTTTGATTTGAGATTATATTTGTAATTTAAGTAATTACTAATTTTATAATGGAATTAACCATGGAATCTTACAAATTGCTATCATCCGATAAAAAGGATGGCATCAAGATGGATATAATTAATCATTATCGAAAACATAAATTTATGATTGTAGAAACTCTGATTATATCAATAGAGATTTATGGGAGCACACACAAAGTGCCGCTAATTTAAAATGTGATGGTTATGCTGATAGACAGCATACTCGTAATAGTACGGAACTTCTGATGCAATGGGCAAAAGATATTTCAGCAATCGGTACTAAAATGCAGACAATTAAAATGCAGAGTTAAAAAAAGTGAATTTTTTAGTTAATGATTATAAAATGGAATGTCATGAATTAGAATAAAATGATATAAAGGTGATTAATTTTAAATTTACTTCGTTTAAATAGATAATTATCTTGCCAGTCTACTTCTCCTTCATTAATGCTATATTCTGCAATTTCTTCTCGTACTTCTTTTAAAACTTGCATTTATGGGGCACCTTTCTATTGAATTTAGTTCAGTAGAGGTTGATCTAGTTGCTTGATGTTAACTTATTTCTTTAATTAAATAAATGTGTAAAGATCAACATGTCATTACAATTAAATCTACTTTATCTGGAGCAAAAGGTATTAATTTTTTAAATATTTGAAAACAAGAACTTAGCATTCCAAATGTATTTTTTACAGTAATCCAAATAATAGTTAAATCTGGAAACAATTGTATTCGTAGATATTATATACGAAGATATTTTATTTGTAAATAATTATTACGCTCATCATGTGAACGACTATCGTGAATGTTGAATAATCGTCGTATGAAGGTCATGCCCACCTTATGTCTAGTTTTCAAATAAGAACAAATGTGTAACCCATAAGTCATCCCTAAACTTTTTCTGATTATATTGTAGAGTACACTAATAAAAGTGCATCGGCAAATCCAGACAGAATATCAACTTTTAAAAAAATTAAAATAACCAACAATTTTTCATATTTCTTGATGTTGCAATATTTATGGGATATTTTTTGTTAAATTTCACACACTCAAAATTATTGCGTGATTTAATAAAAGAAGAAAACGGATATAATTGAACGGATGTTCATGATGCACAATTCAAGAAAGTTGAGAGAATCAACAATACCCAACTTTCAAAGCACCACTCTGTATCTGATACAACTATAAAATAGGTGCTTCTAGTCAAGGTTTAAGCACAGTATTAATAGAGAATAGTACTTCTGTTGAATATGTTTATAACTTACTAAGCGGAGATACGCCAATATCGTATTAGTCATACCCGCCCTACTTATATATTTGGCAAGGCATGTAAGATACAATATGATCATCGTACGTTATCAATGTATATCCCTAGCGCACCCTCAAGATAACAACGTTTATTATTGCATATGCAATATAACGGTATAGTATGTACCAGGAAATCAGCTGGCATTGCCTCTCTAATCATCAGTTAGATATTTCTAACTATATTTATATCCATATAACATAATTTAATGACGATAATTAAATAAATATACGAATCTACACCACAAGTTTTAACATTATATATCTTCATCAAATATATAAGAGAAGGATGGAATGAGAAGCGCAAGTATTGCGTATGCATATACGTAATCTAGCTTTCCATGTACAAATACATCAAAACATGACCACACATAGATAAACATGTTTCTATCGTAATCTTTGAGATTTACCCGATCGATATACGACGAACATTGTACGTACATACCTAATATTCTGAACGACCATAGTAGTATATCTAGTAAGATGAATTCAAATATAATAAATAAGAATATCTTATAATTTTTGATTACTTCAATAAATTCATTTGTTCATGAAATAAGCTTAACAATAAGTATATCTGTGCCAACCATATATTAAGAAAAATCTTCTTAGAATATAGAATTCCAAAAAAGTTATTTACCGACAATGGCCAGCAATAATATTTGCAATAATTAAGAGATTTCAGAGTAACGTAAATTCCTGCATACCACAAGCTTACAGCATTATTAACAGAATAATGGATTCACTGAAAGATAAGTTCAAATCATGAAAACAACACCGACGATCGTGTTTACCCATATTATTATGGAGAGTTCAAATTAAATTGAGATAAAATGACAACATAATTTATGATGAGATATGATGACAACATAATTTATATATTATGTTGTCATCATAATATATAAATTATTTAATAATTGTTTTAATATGGATATAATGTGTGGCGAAATTATTAAATATAGTATATGATTTTATTTGAGATAATTATAAGTAATGGATTATAGCTTGCATAATAAATTGGTAAAAGTAGTACAAAAGTAAATTACAAATTAAATTAATTAACTTGTCTTAATGATATTAATATTTGTCTTAATTGACACATCTTAATCCTATATATATATATATATAATATGTATTATATAGTATAGGCATAATCACAAGATAAATATACAGTTATATTTACAAGTAAAGCCGACACATAATTTACAATATATAATAATGATTAAATGTTATAATTTCTGTATAATTCTCTAAATAAAACTATTTTAATAAATCGGATTATTGTATGTAAATATACGATATGGGTTATAATGAAGAATTTTAATCTTTAATAACTATTACGTTTAACGTATCTAGTGTACTTGATTAAAGAATGAAGTGTCTCGTGAATGATCATACTATATGTTAAGCTACATAAATTATAACTGATACATGTTTGAAAGAATTAAAAAATAGGATTTTTTTAAATAAGAAAATAATTTTTATTAATGAAAAATGTATGAACTAAATCTCAATAATCTAGAGTAGATAACAAAAAGGAAAATCCCAAATATATATATATATATATATATATATATATATATATATATATATATGGAATACAATATGTATATATTTACTATAATAAACTATATTATATATAATACATATGCGTATATTTATTAATCGAAAATACGCATATTAGGTATGCCAATGGCAGATAAAACGAAAACAATATGTATATATGAATATAATGATACTATAAAATATCCCAAATGAATCTAGTAAAGATTTGTTGCAAAAACAAATGTAAATGTTCCTTGCATCCAAGGAAATTGATTGTAAAGAATTTCTAATATATGTAAAATTTTGAATACTATCATAGTCATCTATAGATTAATCCTAATGGGATTCAGTAAACAAGTCCCATGTTAGGATATTCATGTAGATTTTATTGGCATGTTTCTGAAAATCAACAGCTAATCCATTGTATTTGACATTTACCTCGCCGAAAACAATTTTTGTAGCTGTTGTTACCTAGATTAGTTGCGATATAATATTTTCGTACGATAATATATTCTTGATCAATCATTTGTGAAAGTTTCATATTACGTAATATTCTACTTTAGCTTATACTTTCCGAATAAGCGAGATTATCACTATCATATGTGAAGGTAGCATTAGAAGTATGACATGTAATACTACAAGTACGTAATAGTATTCAATAGTTGAGTAAAGATGGAATAAATAAGAATAGCCATCATAATAAAATTAAAATTAAAATTCTATTATTGCATTTGAAATACAAATATATTTGTAATACATATAACATATAAATTATCTGTAATAAAGTAAATTATTAATGTCGAATATATATATATAAATCTATATATATAATCCATCCATCCATATAACACATTCTTTAACTGAAATAGACCTCTACATACCATGCATACAACTTATATAAATAAAAAGACCTTACATAAATAAAAACACTGTCACTTTACTTACACATTCGCTAATAATATCTCGACTAAACTATTGCAATACTTTACTCTCTGGATAAACTAAGACCACATTTAAAAGATGCCCTTATTAACAGAAGTATCAGACTAATTTATAAACTCAAAAATATGACTATATTACAAGAATTACGGACTTACGATTACGACTAAGCTGAATGACAACTGCTAACTCTATCGACTATAAGACATGTAATAAATTTGAAGATAATTTCAAAAAATTATGATCTTCTCACCTCATAACCGTTTCTCTACCTCCCATGTCATTAAATTCCATTGGTTACAAAAGTGTTCACCAACTGTCTCTAAATAAATGGAACCACCTTCCCAAAAAACTATTATTCCCCACTGTTGCCACTAATATGTTTTAGCGCAGGTTGAAAAGCTTCCTGCTTAGGTGGAAGTAATCACCTCCCCTATATTTTATTCTATTTTGCAAAGTAAAGTAAAGTATTGCAATAGTTTAGTTAAGATAGTAGTAAGGGTTAAGATAGTATTATCGAGTGTTTAAGTAAAGTGGCAGTGCTTTTATTTATGTAAGGCCGGAGTTTATATAAGTTGTACAAATGATAAGTAAGGGCTGTTCTAATGCAATAATGTATTGTTCAATGTTTAATTTGTTGTCAAATTTGACTCTAAGATATTTTGTCTAGTCAGATGGTTTTATCGGCGTATCATTTATGAAAATCTTTGGGAATGCGGGTTCTGTATTTATTTTAGCAGTGGAAATATTGAAGAGTTCTGTTCAGTAGTAAGTCATTTGTCGTCAGCCAGTTATGTAACTCAGTAAGATAGTTCTGTAGATGATCTGTTGAGTCTATGTTAGAGTGTAATTCAGTATGTGTGTATGTGTGTGTGTGTGTGTGTGTGTGTGTGTGTGTGTGTGTGTGTGTGTGTGTGTGTGTGTGTGTGTGTGTGTGTGTGTGTGTATGTGTGTTTGTGTGTGTATGTATATATGTGTTTGTGTTTGTATGCATGTATATATATATGCATATATATATATATATATATATATATATATATATATATGTGTGTGTGTGTGTGTGTATATATATATGTGTGTATGTATGTGTGTATGTGTATGTGTGCATGTATATATATATATATATATATATATATATATATATATATATAGATATATATATATATATGTATATATATATATATATGTATATATATATATATATGTGTGTATATGTGTATGCATATATGTGTGAGTGTGTGTATGTGTGTGTGTGCAATATCACATTAGAATACCACTAGCATTTTTGTGATTTATAGTTAAAATAATAGTTTCTAGAAGGTTCCGATGTCTGTAATTGATCATCTGTTTTACTTATGATAGAAATTTAGTTGATAAACCCCCCGCAGGGCAGTTTTCCCTATATACGTCACTTTTCGTATATTGCCCTTCTCATTAGAGAACCAACCGATAAACGAGGTTATTAATTATAAATGCGTTATCCTTAGTGTTTATAATAATGGTCGAGCCGTTATCTTAACCGACAGAGTAGACTGACAAAAAAAATATGTATTCTCTACTACTGTGAGAATATGGCCAAACGTTTATAATTTATCGAGTCTGCGAGGGACTACGCAGTGTACGTTATTCGTTGGTCGGCGATGATGTACGAGGAATTCAGTTCAGTGAAAGGGAGAGTCGTACGTGCAAGCCTTCCTACCTCATGTGCGCTAGCTCGGCGTTCGGGTATGTTCTCCGCTCTCTTATGCTCTGGGAAAGAACCGGGAAAAACGAGAGAAAAGGGATTGAGGGCAGAGGACAAAAGGTCGACGTTATTGGCGCGCATTTGTTACGTGGTGGTTGTCGGGTGTGGCGGGTGTCGTCGTGTATTTTTTCGTAGTTAACATTTACGTGCGGTGGCGTAGTATTGCATAGTGCAATTCAATTCGCATTCCTTTTACATTGAGATAATCATATGTATTACATTTGATATCGATTAGAAAACGATGTTACGGAAATTATTTTGGTAACATTACACCTCGTGCTATATATATATAACCTACTTATTATAATACATATTATTAATACATTTTAAGTGCTCATAATTAATGAAATTTAAGCAGAAATATGATAATGACTTGCTTTGGATATCCGAATTCAAGTCTAAATAGCACCACGTAATCGTAATACAAAATGTTCATAACTTATTTTCTTTATTCTCTAACCTTTTTAAGCGAAATCAATTTAGGTTGGATAGATTATGATTATATATATATATATATATATATATATATATATATACAATACTATGTATTACATCCTTTTCAAAAATATATCTAAAATAACTCTTGATAATTTTATTGATACTGATATACCATGTTTTAAGAATAGTATATGGTATCATATATTTATTTATAGAAGGTATTTATATTTGCTTTGCGTAAAAGGTAATCGATTATATAATATCATATGTGTTGTGTTAATATAATTGCTCTGAAATGTCCAGAAATATATATTTATATATATATATATATATATATATATCATTACTAAATAAGCTAAACATAAATTAACTAGGCACGATTTCATATATATACATAAATATAATTGGAATATATTATATTTATTTATTATTTAAATAAGAAATAAGTAAATGGAAATATTAGAATTTTTTGATAGAATATATTTAAACAAATTATTATAATTTATATATGGCAATTATTTGTATAATATTAAATAATGCTTTAAATTAAATATTAATTAAATTACAAATAATCAATTATTTTCCTAGGAACATATATATATTTCCTTTAACACTATCAGTGGGAGTATGTATAATGTATAATACTCCATGGAATATTTTATAAGAGATATTTTAAAGTCATACCAATCATATTTGACATATATATATATATATATATATATATATATATATATATATATATATAAATATATATAAATATATACATATATGTATAAATATATATATATACGTGTATTTATATGTATATATGTGTATGTATATGTATATATATATATATATATATATATATATATATCTATTGACTATATATCACTACATTTATTTTAATTATTTTACAGTTTAACAAAACTTTAGTTATTTATTTAAATTCCTTACATTAATTAATATTAAGATATTAATTAACATATTTTTAGATAACTTATATATATTTTTGTAAATATATTGGGAATATTATAATTACCAACAAAATTATTTTAGAACTTTTTGGTATTTTTATATTAATATTAATAATACGAATACTTGTATATTACATCTATTAAGATAAACATGAAATTGACGAGCAATTTATAAATTAAATTAACTTTGAGCAGAACCTAATTTAGATATATCTTCATAATGTTAAATTAAAATGAACTAGTTCGTATTTTATATGCACGACATAAAGATTACCAGAAATGTGAAAATATTTTTAACTTTTTAAATAAAATGTATTGGTAGGAGATGTCTGAACAACTCGATATCTTCCATGACAAATATCAATGGATGCTTACATATATTATATCTGCCTAGAAATATTAAATTAAAATAAGAATAAATATATAAAATGACTTTACTTTATTAAATATGTCAGTGGAAGGGATAATTAATTATACACTAATGTATATTCCCAAATATTATATTGATGAAATATTATACAAATTCTTATATTGAATGCCGTTAGTGGCGTTATATAATACATATTCCTCTTATCGTTGTGTCCATCGGACTTTATAAGGTTAAATATTAAATCACAACCGACATCGCCATTTAAACTATGGCAACACTCTCATACACAAATTATAAAATATACGGTTAATATGAATATCATTGGTGCAATGCATAGTGGGCATTGTGAATCTGGCATAAACTGGAAAATATCATATGCGTCGGTAAAACTGGAGCTAGCCGACCATTTCATTAGACCACGCCTCTCGTACGACCAAGGGAGACGCCTATATCGACGCGCTGGCCGTATCGACGCACGCAAACCAACCCTTTCCCAGAGCATAAGAGTTGCCTGCACGTATGCCCAACAGAACAGCCCGCCACCTCGCTCTATTTCTCTCATTCCCTTCGAATCCATCGACTAGACAGCACACTCCGAATTCTAGCTCTGATTGTCTTCCTTCTGCAAAAGCGACCACATCGAACGCATAACGTCCGCAAACAAGTAAGTTTTTCGAGTTACGCCCTTCTATTACGTAATTGACAGTGGTGACCATTCCGCGTTGAAATCGATTGTTTTTTCTCATAATGTTTCTCTATCGTCGAGATTCCATCTCTATTTCGCTACGCCTCTTACGCGGCGTGGCGTGCGTCACATTATAGCTCGATGAGTCATCTTTACAACCGACGCACGCCATGCCTAGAATATTCTTCATCAGATGACTAGCACCTATCCTCAGAGAGGTAATGCGCAAATAGACCAAAGTGTAGAGCACATATCTCACGTGATTAACGTCAGTAGCTAGTATACTATGCAGATTCTACGCAATATAAAATACTCTACACTATGTGCAATGTATCGTCAATAAACAATATCTAGTAGACATAGATGGATCGCACGGTAATTCGTTCACATTAGGCGAACTTAAAAATACACGCGAAAACATAGATATATTATAATATTACATATTATAATATGATGTATTGTTTTATGATATAGGGATGGTATTATTAATATTATGGTGTCCAATATATCCACCTAAATAGTATTCTAATGCTATATAACGTTCGTAATGATCTTACATGATATAATACAAATATAATCGTATTACACAATCGCTGGAATGTATTCAGGATATTATTGAAATTATTCTTTTGAGTTGATTAAGCGCTGTACCCACTAACAATTATTGTCTTGAAAATTAATAAGTAATACTTTATGGGTAGTATACTCTGTAAGTATCAATTTGGGAATGTTTTATAAATAATTAGAATACGTACACACACATATATTGGTATATATATATACTTATATGTATGTTTAAAAGTATATAATAGAAATATTCTAATATAGCATAAGTAATATAATTTAATATAATTTGTCTGAATATTTTTGAAGATAGTAAATAAATTTCGAATTTAAATATTAATAATAAATATCTTAATATTATTTTCAAACATTTTAAATAAGAAATTTTAATTCGATTTACAATGAATTAAGAAATTAAGTTATTTTTACGAAATAATTTAAACTAAGTTTTACCTAAATTTAAATAAATTAGATGAATAATGATTTCATATTAATGATATAAATGCACAAAATATCATTTATAACTTTATGATATATCTGATTCCCTTGAGAAATATGACATATGCTATGAAGATACGTCTTAGAGAACAAATACATTATGTTAATATAACAAAAGTGAAATATATTTGTTATAGACTTTTTAAAATGGATTTATATATTTATAAAAATACAATAGTAAAAATATAACAGTTAATATAATTATTGTAGTTTTTGTAGGTCATTAAAAATCATAATTGATATTCGAAACTTTAAAAAACAAAATGAAATGTGTATACCATATGTGCATTATCATGTAAATAACGTCGCTTGTTTCAACAAAATACTTGCTATAACTTAAGACCGTCGTGTTTAATACTTTCAGCCTTCTTCACGGAACAATGTTATCAAGATACGTGCAGAGTATAGTCTGTCGAAACGCCCGTTTCGTACGTGGTCAGTCAACGGCCGCTGCCGCCGCGTCCGTACGGCCACAAGCCACGCCTTCCGATTACCAATCGTCGTCTTCGACTCAATACCGAGCCGAGAATCCGTTGCCATCGTTACCGGAGAGATGCCCCGTCAGCTCTTACACCGAATGGGATACGCTGGAAGAGGTTATCGTCGGAAGACCGAACGGCGCTCGTGTGCCTTTCCTAAGACCAGAGATTAAGGTTAATAGAGATACATAATAGAGTTACCTAATTTCCGGTATCCAATCATCCCGTAAACAAATGCCTGTTATCATTACGGACACTGAAATACATAGTCTACATATGTTCGCTATGTAACGTATGTTATTGTTATTAGTAATAATGTAGTGTAGTAATAATCTTTTACTACAATTCCACATATTTTCAATAATAGTCTCAATAATATGTTTAATATTATTAATACATGCTTCGTGAGTGTTTAGGTAGTTAGGCCGACATAAAGGTTAATGCCTACGTATCGTATGATATGCACCAGGTACATTCACGTGAGTTATAATATAGGAGAGTATAATAGAGAGTGTTTTAATATACATTAGATATATTGTAAATTAATAATAATAATGACTGTAACCGATTAACAGTACATCGTAATCGTATTTTTCAATTACACATATTAATAATATTACATGGATAAAAACGTACGTTAATAAGTAAAACATATAAATATATCGTATCATAACCTATAGTCTACATAACAAACAATAGAAGTAATTAGTCACATACATAACTATTTAAAGACGATATATATGCTTCTTAAAATATAATCGTATTTCTGCTGGATGCACAGTATACGATGTCTATCATATAATAATGCAAATACTTATACATGCATGTGTACATACATATGCGGATCTATGAATACATTCTCGATACATTACTGCCTATAAATCAATATAGGACATGGGGTGGTGTTATTATCATGCACGAATTCGTAATGTCTATGTTCTTCCGATCAGATCTTATTCGAGAAAGGGCTATTGAATAGTTCCTTGGTTAACCGCGTTGCACTTCCATTCTACGACACGCAACTCTGTTTATGCGAAATAAGGATCAGGCATTCATTTCAATAGATATAACCACAGCTAAGGGAACATTAGCTTCGACATATGGTTTTTGTGTACATAGTAAATTTTATATTTAGCAAGAGAAGCATATTTTTTTCATTTCTCATTGCGGAAAGAACTAAATCTATTGTTAGGAATTATAATGTGTAGAATCATCATGTACATGTATGGCGTGGGTTATACGATGTAGGGTATATGGAAACTAACGGGATAAGCCGATTTATCGAAGTGTAGTAAGATTATTTTAATTGCTCATTGTTATATAACTATTTAACTAAACGAAACGAACGAATCCAAACCAAATTAAACCTCTTATGCTAGTAGCCTAAGAGAATCGTATAGGCGCATTTTAATTCCTAGATAGACTATAAATCTACGGAAGGTAGGGTTGCATGTATTTCGTTGGCATTAAATCAATATTTTAAGTTTAAGATATATTGTTTAACAATATATTATATGTGTATTACTATAATTACTGTTATAAATAAATCAAAATTGATACATTACGAAATTATACTTTGAGACATTGTAGTTCTTTACGATCCCGAGCCCAAACTGAAACTTTTATTGTTAGATACCGAACTAAACTGATACTTTAATATGTGAACAATTACGAACTCAAACTCGAACTAATAATTCCTCACATTTATATGAATTTAATAATATTTTTCAATTACATTATATTTCAATTAATAATTAATTGAAATTAATTATAAAATTATGTATATATGTATTCATACAATATCATATTTAATACATATTGTTATATTTTCAATATAAAGGATAGCATAGAATCAGAAATGATGTATGCTAAGTATAATTGGTGATTGGCCCACTTTCAGGCCACCATCAAGCCCGGAAACTGGGACTTCGTCACAAAGCACTCCGGAAAGCCGCATCATCCAGAACTGGTCAAGAAAGCCACTTCTCAGGTAAGTTGTATTTACACCTTTGTTTTTAGAGGATAAAAATGTAATAATAAAAATTTCTAAATTGTGTTATCTTATATAAACGTGAATACATACATATTATGATATGGTACTATCATCAGTAAATCATATGTAGTGTAGTATACTTAATTATTTATATAGTGGTATGCATCAAATTTCAATGGACCGAAATAAAATTACGTTAAATTTTAAAAATAAGTTTAGGAAATTATAGTTTTTTAACTATAGATTGCTGAGTGTTAAATACCATAATTATATAGAATATTATACCTAAATGAGAACTGATGTCATCCATATATATATATATATATATATATATATATATATATATATATCTTTATTCCATTTTGATAATCCCTGAATTGTTATAAAGTAAACTTGAGATATTGTGAGCACACATTGGGGTAGAAAGGTTATAGGTAAACAACTGTATACATACGGGCTCAGACATACTCTTGGTTATATCTAAATAGAATACTTCTAGAAAGCTGATATTCCATGAAAACTAATTGTAAGATAGCAATTCATTATATGACATCAACATAAACATATGTTTAATATATTGATCTTATATTTGGAAAGACTATATTTAAAGTGGTTTATTTTAAATACCTAACACATATTGATTGGCTTATTTAGTTATTTATTTATATACTAGTTGTGGTGCTTACCTTATAATTAAAATAATACGTTTTCATTTAATGTATCGTCTATAGAATCATTAACCGGAAAAGCTTCTTAACGAATTCTACAACTCTTCAGGTAAATGAATTCGTTAAGGTTCTCGAGATGGAAGGAGTGAAAGTCCGTCGACCTGACATGGTTAACTGGATGGACATTGGTAGCATGAAAACACCTGACTTCGAGGAAGGAGGTTATTATCTGAATATGTACTATCGTATTAAAATAATATAACACAACTATAGTTTAAACATTATTTACATAGGTAAATTACATTCATCTCTCCTAGGATCAGTCAGCAATACATAATATATTTAAACAAAAGGTGGAAATTATCATATTTTCAATAAAAAAAAACTATTGCATAGCAGAGAATCCATGGAATAGGATCCATATTGCATAATTTGTAATGTACCTGAGAATAAGTGAACCCTATCTAACGTATAATAAAGTCTCTACCGTTATATCGATTATTATTATCTATGACCCCAGTTGTAGGCAATAGTAAGTAATGACGTTCGATATTTTTGTATACTATAATATATAGCATATAGGTTATAGTATATAGCATATAGGTTATAATATATAGCATATAGGTTATAGTATATAGCATATAGGTTATAAAATATAGCATATAGGTCATAATATATAGTATATAGCATATAGGTTATAGTATATAGCATATAAGTTATAATATATAGCATATAGGTTATAATATATAGTATATAGGTTATAATATATAGTATATAGGTTATGGTATATAGCATATAGGTTATAATATATAGTATATAGATTATAGTATATAGCATATAGGTTATAAAATATAGCATATAGGTTATAGTATATAGCATATAGGTTATAATATATAGCATATAGGTTATAATATATAGTATATAGGTCATAATATATAGTATATAGCATATAGGTTATAGTATATAGCATATAGGTTATAATATATAGCATATAGGTTATAATATATAGTATATAGGTTATAATATATAGTATATAGGTTATAGTATATAGCATATAGGTTATAATATATAGTATATAGGTTATAGTATATAGCATATAGGTTATAAAATATAGCATATAGGTTATAGTATATAGCATATAGGTTATAATATATAGCATATAGGTTATAATATATAGTATATAGGTCATAATATATAGTATATAGCATATAGGTTATAGTATATAGCATATAGGTTATAATATATAGTATATAGGTTATAATATATAGTATATAGGTTATAATATATAGTATATAGGTTATAGTATATAGCATATAGGTTATAATATATAGTATATAGGTTATAGTATATAGCATATAGGTTATAATATATAGTATATAGATTATAGTATATAGCATATATGTTATAGTATATAGCATATAGGTTATAATATATAGTATATAGGTTATAATTTATAGTATATGTAATGTATATTTAATGTATACTATAATATATAGCATATAGGTTATAAAATATAGCATATAGGTTATAGTATATAGCATATAGGTTATAATATATAGCATATAGGTTATAATATATAGTATATAGGTTATAGTATATAGCATATAGGTTATAATATATAGCATATAGGTTATAATATATAGTATATAGGTTATAATATATTGTATATAGGTTATAGTATATAGCATATAGGTTATAGTATATAGTATATAGGTTATAGTATGTAGCATATAGGTTATAATATATAATATATAGGTTATAGTATATAGCATATAGGTTATAATATATAGTATATAGGTTATAATTTATAGTATATAGGTTATAATATATAGTATATAGGTTATAGTATATAGCATATAGGTTATAATATATAGGTTATAGTATATAGCATATAGGTTATAATATATAGCATATAGGTTATAATATATATTATATAGGTTATAATATATAGCATATAGGTTATAATATATAGCATATATGTTATAATATATAGCATATATGTTATAATATAGAGTATATAGGTTATAATATATAGTATATAGGTTATAATATATAGTATATGATATAGTATTTTATATATAATTAGTATTCTGCAGTATATAGTGTATACTACATACTACACTGTATAGTATATATATTATATATTTTAAGATACGCGTAATTGAATTGTTTTGTACCACACAACAATATAATTTTATTATCATATGTGTGTGTTATGGAAACTACTAGTAAATGACCTTATAAGGTAATTATTATATGGAGTTAATATAGAAATTCGAATGCCTTTGAAATATATGTGAAGTGTCCTTTGAACTATTGCAACCTTGCAAAATCTAATTACGTAACACGGTACGTTTACTATATAAATACCTATCACCGTAATACTATAGCTATTAAAACATATGGCACAATGGCCGAATACAACTCTGCATACGCAAATAGACGTATGCAGGGTGTATATTGGTGGTTTGTAATGTAGACTTAATTGCGCGATACTTAGTATGACCTTTGACCCCCCATCGCGTAGGTTTACACATGGCCTGCCCACGTGACTCCATGCTGGTCATCGGTAACGAGATCATCGAGTCGCCGATGGTGTGGAGGTCGCGGTACTTCGAGACTCGTCCCTACAAACGTCTTCTGAACGAATACTTCAAAGAGGGCGCGAAGTGGACGGTGGCTCCCAAGCCAACGATGACGGACGAATTGTATCGAAAGGTAAACTCATTACGTAATGTCCGAGACCCGATGACCGGGGTCTACCTAGGCGCTGTTATGTTGTCTGACCACAACGACAACCTACTCCTGTTAATTTGACCTACTATATATAGCATCTTCTGCTAAACGGGGCGACCTAAGTCCATTTATAGTGAACTAGTCTTGACCGCTAAGGTCATCTCGACATAACTTCATCCCGTCGTAACGTAATATTGTCATATCATTACAATAACAATATGCCATACTACCGACATTGCATCATACTACCACAACGTCATATCATAATGATAACCTTCAAACATTATAAGTTCATACGGTCTTACCATTATAACATCATAACGTCATACCATCATAACGTCATACCATCATAACGTCATACCATTATAATGTCATACGGTGTTATTATTAATATTAATACCGTAATACAATCACCCCATGTGATAATATCATCGTTAAATATTCCCTGAACACAAAATCATATAGACCTATTTTTTGACCAAACTCACCACCATGATATACTACTTCAGATATTCCAGACGTATTCCGGTACTAGGTGAACTATTATTAATAAATCGTGTCGTCGCACTTCTAATACCACTTGCCAAGTTGAAGACGGCTGTTCTATTTATGACCGCATTTGACAACGACGACCTAAACTTGACCTGCAATTCTCAATATATCCAGGACTACCCGTACGAGGACGACGACGCTAAATTGGAGATGAGTCGGCAAGGAAAGTACATACTGACCGAGGCGGAAATCGCGTTCGACGCCGCCGATATTTTCCGAGCCGGTCGCGATATATTTATCCAAATCAGTCAGGTTCCGATGACGCGAGCTTTGTACGCACTTAAGATCAACCTTTAATCGCGTGTAATGTTGTTGTTGTTATCGTGGAATGTATTCTAGATGTAAGCCGTTACTCCGCAGAGCTCTATTTTCTTTATTGTTTATTGTAGTTATATTTAAATCGCGCAATTCACATATCTCATATCAGTAGGACAGCGATATTATTAGCTAATAAATATTACTAATTATATTACATTCCTATTGGTATTATCTCTGTATCTTATCTTGTAATCTTGCGATCTCTAATCATAGTCTATATTATCAACATACTACATTTATTTAAATGCATTATATATTATTATATATATTTTTCGTAGATTATATTATAAGCAATGTAATACTTTTTATTAAAGGCACTTAACTAATTAATTCTGTTATCTTTGTATTTTTCAACTAATTCATTTTATCTACTAACTACAATCTAAAGAATTCTTAAGATTTTAATAATTTAATATTTTCATTGATTTTAGACATTCGTAGATGTTATAAAAGTGGATCTATTAAATAATTTCTTAAATATAATAACTGATTGATTCGCCATTATTAGTTATCCCACGGCTCAACTCTGACCTCTACTACTTCACAGGTGACCAATTACTCCGGAGCCGAGTGGTTACGAAGACATCTGGCACCCGAATACAAAGTTCACATATTGAACTGCGAAGACCCCTGCGCATTGCACATCGACTGCACTCTGATGCCATTGCGTTAGTAACCATGGCAACTGCGGTTACATATCAACAGTCGTATTTACTATCTTCTGATAAATAACTATTTTGTTAGATCACTTTTTAAGTATTTACCCTCGAAATATAATTTAAATTGGATATAAATATTGTTATATAATTTATCTAATAATATTGATATTAAATATAATATTAAAAATCATTTATTAATTTAACTACTTGTGATTTACCTTCTTTTTTAAAAGATTTGTATTATTAATACAATTTCGATAATTATATAATTAATGTATGTATTAAACAAAACACATAATAGTACAATGTAAATTGTCTAGGGATACATATAATAAGGGTATTATTTTACGAAAGCGAATTATTGTACTGATTGTCGAATTCCCAGTAGATTTACTTATATCATGTTCATAGCAAAGATTCATCCTAATATTGATATTCCAATAAATTATATTAAATATTCATACTTTTGTTATAATATTGATTTTCCGATATACATATCTCATGTTACATATATATTGAGATGACATTATACAGGTAAACAAATAAATATCTATAGATCGATTTACCTATGAAATGATTTAATACCACCAGGTCCCGGTCTGTTTCTCCACAACCCG
This sequence comes from Osedax frankpressi, assembly GCA_964035775.1. Taxonomy (NCBI): domain Eukaryota; kingdom Metazoa; phylum Annelida; class Polychaeta; order Sabellida; family Siboglinidae; genus Osedax; species Osedax frankpressi. Next base: position 27,043,826 of record OZ038313.1, read on the forward strand.
ACCAGACCTTGTCAGCAAGCAGATAAGTTAAAGAAGGCCGGATGGGATATCATTGAAGCTCCTCAACCTACTTCAGTCGAAGGTCAGCTATATATTTACAAGTCGCAGAATTGGAAAAACTATGTAGATAATAATTATTACATTAATACGTGTATTGTTGATATATTAAATTCTAATAATTTTGAAAAAAATCATTGTATAATATTAAATACAATTTATTAAAAGAAATGAATTAATCAATAATAATTTATTTAGTCAAAATATGAGATTAAAAACTTTAAATATAATAAGCTATTTTACCATAATTATGCTAAAACAGATAATGTATATACTTCCTGTTGGTTGTCTTTGAATACGCTGTCTTTAGATGAGAAAAGAGTTATCTGTTATTCACGTGAGAAGCCATTGATTGATATGTTCAAGAAATTAGGTTAATTGATTTTAATTACCATGGTATCACAGATATTACTGGGATATAATTAACATTTATATTTTTTCTAACAATCCACTATATCAATTTATAATTATTATCAATATGAGATTACATACTTATAAACTTTTAAGTTATATATATAGAATTAAAATATATCAATTACAATAGAAATATTGAACTGTTAAATATAAATTATTCAAAATTACTGTTACAACGATTTTAATGCCAAATTCTCATAAATATGCAAAATACATACAAAATATCAACATAGGAATGACCCCGATCCCAGTGGATATGACCGCTGCCTTCCCCTTCGGAGGAGCATTCCACTGTTGGACCGTGGATATCAGAAGAAGTGGAACACTGCAATCTTACTTCGATTGGTAAACTGGAGCATAATGGTCCAAGAAAAAATAACATGTAACAATATACAAAATATAACCCTAAATATATATATATATAAAGTAAATTGTAATATGAGAAATATACTATCAAATAAATGACAACAAAATTTACTATGAATGATATTGGTACTAATAACATTACATACCATCGATTCTCATATCTACTCGACTTCATTCTGTTTTTATTTATTCTTTAAAATTGTATTCGAGTAAATTGATTAATGGTAGTTTTGTCTCAGATTATCGACGGATGTTTTGACATGACAATATATATGCCTATAACGTTTTGCCCTTATTGTTTATAGTTCAAATTTTGTACGGGATGCATACCCGATACTATTTATTTTAATATAAAATAAACATACACGCAAGAAATTCACACCACTTTTGTTTTGTCATACTTAATTCTTACATATCTTATGTAAAGCAATTCAATCATCATAAATTGATATGAAAATTATGTATACGTTGGGAATAAAATTAAGTTAGATATTCAATTCACTCGCATAATACTAGAGTTTTATATATAAATAATAATAGTATGAATTATATATAATATATAGCTAGTATTGTTGAATTAAAATTATTCAGAGGATATATATTTTTTATATATAAATTTCTGAAACATTAAATATTTACATTCATATTTTAGAAAATACCAATATTTACATTTATAAGTCATAATATATAATAATTAAAATCAATTTAATTATTTATGATTCAAATATTAGTGGATTATAAATTACAATTTTTGATAACTAAAAATATGTATAAATTTGATTATTAATTGATTATTATTTAATTGGATATATTATTATTATTATTATCAAGTGATAAAATATATTTAATTTGTAAAATTCAAATTATATCACCTTAATAAATAAAATGTATCAACTAAAACTCATAGTGAATAAAATAAATGTAATTGTAATATCATTTATATTTATAATAATATATTTATAATAATATATACAAAACAATAATGACTTACAGGAATAAAAACCAAACATTAATTTTATATTTTTAAATTCAGATCTTCATGAATTTACCAGTTTGAGAAATTTCCAAATCCTGATGAATTAGGCTTCGATTTCTTACATTTAGGTTCTGATGGAACTGTATCTTTTCTAAAATAAATTGAATTGAGGATTAAACCACAATATATATATACAATATAATAATAATCAAAATATTGGTTCTATTCTGTTCTACTAACAATTTAGCGGGATTTATATACTTTCCAACACCCTTTTTATATTCCCTATTCAAATCTTCTTTGATTGAAGGTTTATTTAATTTAATTAGCTTTTCATTATTAGATGCATTTTCCCTTTCCTGTATAGTAATTATTATTATTTAAATATGTATTAAAAGTTAAATTTTAACTTAAAAAATATATATTTTACAATATGTTATATATTTATTATATCATAACATTAAATTCACAGATATATTAATTATTATAATTAGGAATAATTGATATTGAAATGAGAAAACCTTTAACATTTGCTCATCCACTTCCTCATATGGGTCAACAAATATTGTAGTGTTGACTATCTTTATTTCTTTCTATAAAAAGAAGACAAATATATAGTAAATATATATAATTTATGTTAATTTTTATAATTTTACATAAATAAATGAAAATATAATTAATAGATAGTTCCAATTATATATATATATATATATATATATTATTACTATGATAACTAACTTAATTAAATAATAATTTTAACCTTGGGTCTGTCTTTTTTATCTGTCTCAATATTTTCCATTTTAGTAAGAGTCTCTACTCCACCTACTAATCTAAAAGAAAAATGACTGTATTTTATGGTGTATTTTAGTTTAATAATAATTGTATAGAATAAATATAGTATGTAATAATTATAACACACTATATTGTAAGATCTAAAGCATATTTTAAATTAGTCTAATCTATCCTAGATTACTGGATAATGCAATAACCTGCCAAATATGGTGTGTTTTCCATTTAAGTGGTTGCACGATCGAAATGTGATGAAACTACATATAGAAAATAGAAGATTTAGATTTACTATAAATTAAAATATTAGCTAAATTAAATGCATTAATAGCAAAATAACATATGGATTACCCATTATAAACAATAAAGTATATTACGAGACCTAATTTTAAAGTGAAAGAAATATTTGTAGGTCGGCGTTTAAAAATTATTCTGGTTTATAGAAATGACTTTAGGCTAAATGTTGTCAAACAATTGAGATTTATTGGTATTCTCGCCGGAATTCGCCATGCTTAAGATTCCACGGCCGGAGTGCTGTAGATGAGGCACAAAGTGATCGGGAAATGGTTTATCCCAACAAGACTGACCCCCTAGGTAATGTATCATTCCATAAATATGTAAGTTGCAGGTTGTGGATGATGAACGATAAATATAAATTGTGTCGAACATGACGAAGTAATAACAATATCGTTAATTCAGCAGCACTAAAAGTGAAATATAAATTATGATATTTAATATAATATTGATAATTTGCAAACCAACCGAGTCCGGTGCCATCTGGATCTCCACCTTGTATCTGCGAAAAATGGGTTTCCATTGATAAATAGTGATACAATGATTTTTGTGAGAAACAGAGAAGTCGTAAGAATGACCTCGTACGATAGTAAATACAATTAACCATAAAGTTTCGCATCGATCTGTGAAATTTGGTATCGTCGTAGTAACCAGTTTTGCAGAGTTTCAAAAAATTCTCTGAAGCTTTTGGAATCTGAATAATCGAAAATAATACGGATTATAATCATAAATTAATTTAAGAATTCATAGAATTAATTTAAATGCCTTAAAATACTATAAAATTAATGAAACGGCATGGGCAGAAAGTAATATACTATTTAATCTAATCAAACCAACAATGTCGGAATGTAGTTCTAGATTCAGTGGACCACACGTAGTGTTAAGTCTTACATAGGATTTCACTTTTATCCTAGCGTAGCGTATATCATCTTCCGCTATAATACCTGTAAATTATAAATATGTAAATTTTAAACAATTTAAAGATATCAATTTAATATTAATTTAAACATTTTATATCCTAAAAAGTATTATAAGATAATTAATTTCTAGAATTAATCAACTATTTCAAAATCTACTATTATTTAGTAAAATATAATAACTAAATATATATATATAGACATATTTAGTAATTATATAATAGATCTGCTAAACAAACCTGCCGTATGTTCAGTGACTATATCCATTACAGTTGAAGTAAAGCCCGCAGCTACACGACCTTGTGAATAACTTGCCTAAGGGATAATATAAATATCTAGAAGCAACTTTTAGTCTACGAAAACTACAAATAAATAATCTATATAAAAAAAGTTACATTATTTTATACGTTTTTATTATTTTATACTTACAGCATTAAGATGATCGGCTTTCTTATGGACAACAATCTTTTTTTCCTGTATGAAAACTTATCTTAGAAATATGTATAATTACATTTTAAAATAGTACAATAAACAAAGAGATATAGAATAGTAATATATTAAATAATATCTAATATAAAAAATTTCTAAAATTTGGGAAAGTGCTGATTATATCTTGGATTATAATATTATTAACAAGCTCAAATTTGGTATCAGTTTAGAAATCTGTAATCAACTGGCTACTAAGCACTTCAAAATACTGTTTTTAGTTAATTATATGATAATAAATATTGTGCATGTATAATTTATTAGTTTACTTTAATATTTTTATTAATAATATGCAAAATTGATTCTGTTAAAATGAATTTATATTATTTGTGGATGACACAAATATTAATTTAAAATATGCATTAGAATAAAACTTTTAAACTATTAACTCAAATACTCAATATAATCTTATAGACTGATTTTTAATATTTACTTATTAAAAATATAGATAAAACTAATTACTAATGTATTTAGAAAGAACCTTAAATAAAAAATATTAATTAATAAACAATAAATCATCGTCCCCTAGATAAAGTTTCTCGAAATTTTTACTGATAGTTCATTGATCTGGAGATAACGTATGATTTTTCCAAAAAAAATAAACTATAAATTGTAAAAGTATATTACTTATTTTTAAATACTTATCTATTATAAAAAATTACTATTCTTTATTTTACTTTGAATATGATTTACTTTATAAAAATTTGGTGTATATAAACTATAATGAGAACATATATAACTTATATCATATCAATTATGAAAATCTAAAATTTTATTATGCTTATAATTTTTTAAACTAGAAAATCTCTAATTTTTAAACATTATTATAAAACCATCCTTTTTGTAAATCAAATTATATGTCTAAATAATGAATATACTTTATTCCCTTGCTGTGTACATTTTTAATCCCAGATTTTAGAAAACTATATTGTCTGAGATTTCAAAAGAACTTAAAACTTCGATTTATTAATAAATTAACATAAGTGGTCTTATGATTATCATCACCAACCGGTTTCACGTAAGTGCTATCCAACTCATTCAATATTTCCTTGGTTTCAGAATTCACTACCTTTAAGTTATATCTTCGATGTTTACGTGCTGCTATCTCAACTATATAATGTATAATACAAAATATCAATAAAGGAATACTATTCATGTCAACATTATTTATATATACTTATTATATATAGTAAATAATAAATAATATTTCAAAGTAAGTTTGGCATATTTAAAGTATAAATATATAGATATATTTTTTAAAAGGAAATTAGATGATCAAAAAATAATTAGTTGGAAAAAAATTACTTTAATATTTTTCTTTACTTTCAGAAACAATTTAAAAATATTAAGATTTAAAAATTATTGAGAACCATTTATTAGAGTTTTAATGCAAGGAAAATATATCAATTGTTTATAATTCAATTTATATATTTACTATTATATAATATATACTACTATAGATATATATAAGCCTAATATGTCATATTGATAATGAGTAAAATTAAATTGTAATTACTAGAAATATGTAATGGTATTTAACAGTGAAATTCAGTAATTACAATACATTTCATTTTATAGAGATGACAATTATCCCTTAAGAGATTAATAAATACACAATAATGATGAGTCAAAATTAATTTTTAGTATTCAATAATTGATATAAAAAATTGTAGAGCTTTATTAGTATTTATAGAGATTAATAAATATACAATAATGATGAGTCAAAATTAATTTTTAGTATTCAATAATTGATATAAAAAATTGTATAGCTTTATTAGTATTCATAGAATAAAAATTATAGATTAGTAAAGAGAATATTCAAAGGAAGCCAACCATCGTCCAGCACTTTCACGTTGTTACGAATGTGATAAAAATCTGCAATATTAAATTTGTCGAGGTGTTTAGGATCTTGTATTTCTATAATGTCCTTACGAGCGAACGGCTCATCTGTTAGCAAGTCTTTCCAGTGGTGGGGCGTAATATTCAGCTTCTCTATTGCCTACAGGAGTCGGCGAGGTATTAATCGTGACGTTATTGTAGACGTGGTATGACGAATTTGATTACAAATTGGTATTCATTTCTAAGGTTGGGGTATAATATTCATCATTTCTATTGCTATGTGTATATCGGAGTAAGTATGTCGGGATAATATATCGGATGGGTAGCGGTTATAATATCGTAAAGATAATGAAAATCTTTGGAGCTCTGAACTTGACAGAAGAGGTTTTTCTACCCACGCATGTCGATGTTACAACTCGGCATCGTTTACAGAAATACCGAGGAAGGTCTAGCAGACAGTTAGAGATACGAATAGACTATAAAATAAATTGTTATTGATAATGACCGAGAACTATTAAAAAGTACATAAATTATAATTGAGAGAAAAATCTTATTTTTGTATAAATAGAATTATAATACTATTGACGGTATTGATATCATAGTATACCAATAACCTCAAGGCAAAATACATTTCCAGTAGGGCGAATTGCGACGATATGCGTATTTTCATTAAAAACTTTGAAAGTTACGGGGCAGTGAAATGTATCTGTAAAAGAAGTAAATATAAAAAGTTTTTCTAAAAATCTACAATTATGAGACATTCATAAAAATGATATAAAAATCAATTCATAATTTATGTATTAATTATTCTTAATAAATCATAAAGGCTGCTTACCAGTAGAACTTTTGTGAAAGTTTAGTTTGATCAAATTTTTAGCAGACATTTTCTAAAAAATACAATGGGATTAATTATTAATTTGCATAACTTAGTGTTGATATATAAATCAATATTTTTTATTTGTAATATATCAAATAGTGTTCTGCATAATAGATATTTAAATGATTTATTAATATTATAATATTTAAATATGCTATAGATTTACCGGTAGTAATACAATTTTTTATTATTATTAATATAAATTAGAAAATATTATCTATACTATATTATTTGTACAACAAAATGTATACTTTACAAAAACTACACAATATTTATAAAAATGTATATTTCATTTCATTATATAATTACCTCGCCATTTACAGGACTAACTCCATATTCTTTCAGAAAAGGAACTATATTCCTGTATATATATAAATATATGTACATTAATATTGAAGTAATCTGAATAATGATATGATCATCTCGAGAAGAAATATAACTAACATGAGATCAAATATAACTCCTTCGGGTGTACAGTATGGATGTTCAAAGGGTTGCATGGATAAACTAAATAAATATTATAATTAAAAAGTAAGTCATTGACGTCAGATTTTCTTTAAGTGAAATACGTTTTCTTTAATTAGTAGTTTTAATGTAATATTAATATCAGACGATTTCTAACCTGCAACATGTAAATGGTAATCTTTTAAAATCAGTTACTTGTTTATTAGTTTTTTTCCCACCATAATAATTCTTCCATTCAGTACATGTTAGATATCTGTAAATAATTGAAAACAACATCCTACACGTATGAATATTAAATGCAATATTATTATACCATAAGTGGTATTATTGTATTATTGTAATTATGCTTTGCTTTAATTTTGTTAAATTTAATTTGTATCAATATTCGAATGTTAAATTCATATAATAATATATTAGACTAAATTTTGTCATAAATATATTATTATTTATATTATATATTTAATACTTGTGTTATAAGTTAATTTAATAACATGTATTATAAAATCATTAAGATTAAGTCATTATTATATAGCTAATTTTGACTGATAAAAATAATTTACATCAATTTCTTACTCAACAAGGTTAAAATACTTATATTACTTCATTTTATAGTATATGATATACTATAATTTGAAGTAATACCATATTTAGGCTACTATGGGTTTTGGTCGGTTTTCACGTATGAGGTCAATTCAAGAACAAAAGTACCTTAAAATTATAATATGTTAAATATGAAATACATATTATATACATATCATATATGTATCATATATTATATGATATTATCAGAATTGTGAAAATCTTAAAACAATATATGAAATTAATATCACATCATTATCATCGTAATGTAATTTAAAGTAATTAGTAATTCAAATAAATTACTAATAAATTATTAATTTGTATATCATTATATTAATATATGTATATCATTTATAATATATATTGCTTTATATTAAAATACCAACAATTTATCACTCTGATGTTGTTTTTTCCCCATTATAATCTACCTACAGATTTAAAAGTTAAATAGTATTATAATACAATGTAAATTTATAATTTAATTTTGAATTATTTTGAAAATATTTATTCAGCAATAAATAAAAATCATTTCATAATAATAGATGTTTTATTTGTGAATTTTTATTAGATCCATAGATCCATGATTTTGAAATTAAAATATTTGTTTGTTATTAATATAAACCATACCCAATATTATTAATATCATTAGTACAGGAAATAGTTATATGCAGTGATAACCATATTATATATATAAATTGAATGTAATATATTATATTTAATAAAACGTGATATAGAATGCTATATAATGTCTTTAATGAAACAAAATTCAGAAAATTATTAATTTAATATATATTAATTAATATACATAAATAATGTGCCAAAAATATGAGGTAATCTAATATGTAATGGGCATTCTTATGTATGTGTATACATATTTACTTCTATGTACCCATGCGTCACACTTATCGTAAGTCTGATTGTATAGATTATGATATTCCGTATTACAAAATAAAATATACATTTCAAGTACTTTATTTTATTACAAATGAATTACAAATTCACTCCTTTAAAATAACATTAACTTTAATATAAAACTTATAATATGAATTTATAAAATTGATAAACTCAGTATATAACCATATAAACATTTAATAGTACATTTTGGTACAAATTAGATCATATTGATACATATTGGTACATTAATAACAATCAGTTAAATAAATTATGTCAGTAAGGTAAGAGATATAAGTTGGGTAAATAATAAGGTAAGATATATAAGTTGGGTAAATAATAAGGTAAGATATATAAGTTGGGATAACAATTTAATGACTCAATTTATGTTTTGCATTTCTACTGTAGAGTTAGCAATTATTGTCTAATCGTCATAACATATAATAGGTGTATTGTTCCCTATTATATTTACACCTTGATATCGTGAGTTATTTGTATTCAATATTCTGGAGGTAAAATAACATGTAAGTAAAGACTTTCATCTTTTTCATGCAACTGTTAGATTTTGTAGTACAACAATTGGTGAAGTAGAGTAAATATCTTTAAGAATAGTTTGAACCTTACCAAGTATTAATAGCCTACTTCGTAGTTATCTACTAATTGTAGGTTAATGTATTCAAGTTTATCATTATTAGGGGCTGTTTTTCTTGAGCAATTTAGTTTTTCCATTATTTCTTGTTTAGTAGGTGGATTTGTTAACTTTGATCATAGTATAAATAAGTTCAATGGAAAATGTTATACATTATTTTATGTATCATTCATATATATCATCATTTTACATGTAATCTGCTATTTATTTGTATAAATATATTTATTTTGTTAATTTCTAATTATAGTTAATCAAATTAAAATGATAATAAGTAATATAATAGCCAGCATTATTTTATTAAATAGTATATAAATGTTGACAAATAATACAGTGTATAATAATATATTATATATATATGTATACTCAATTAGGTCAATTAAAACAATATAATAAAAATATATAATCCAAATATACAATAACATATAATATTATAAAGACAACTTTAAAATGATTTTTGTATACAAGTAATTAAAATGAATTGATATGAACAGTTATTGGAAGTCTGCTGTTTATTGTATATAAAATGGTTAACAATGGTTGGCAAATTGAAATGTTTATAATTTCGCTGTATTGCTAAATAGTTTTGCAAAGTTTCCAAGTTTCAGCATTGATCCTTGTAATAATTTAACATTTGCATTGAATAGCTCCTGTAGGGTTAGCTTTTAATATGACATATGAAAGAATATAGGGATAGCTATTAATAGATTATGTGATAGGGATTAAAGGTTAAATATAGTATGTGAGTAAGTTCAGGGGTTAGAGGTGAATAGGTTATGTGATTAGTCAGGGGTTAGCTGGATTAATAAATTATTCAGGTATTAATGGCTTCAATATATAAATCGCAAACTTATTACCATTATATTATTACTTCTTTATTTTACTATATTTACTTTATATATATATTTCTTTGAATATATTCATTGAATAGATTGATAATAAATAAAATATTAACAGTAATTTACTTATATGTGTAAATACAATAAATGTTTCAGTAAAATATATCGACTATATTTAGAAATAAAATGCACTTTTCACAAACATTTTCCATGCTAATTCTCTTATTGGCCATCATTGAAAATCTATTCATTGGAATAGAAAGAGTCAGATCAGGTCTACAACCATTCACAGGTAGTCCTTCGTAAACTTTGGCCTCGTATTTGGCATCCAATGCTAAAGAAATAGTTGTAATGCGGTAATTTGTATGTATAGGATAAGGTCGCAATGGAAACTTATTTAGTTTACGTGCTTATGAACTCTTACTGCCTAAAACGGCCTCTACACAACTCCCGACATCTATTTACAACCCTTTACGTCGCTTCACTACAATCGGAGATATTAACTGTAGATTAGAGTTGTGTTGTCGTCGTGTAGTTTAATCACAAATACTGCGTTCACGGCCTGTAAGAGGATTTCCTTATTCTTTTTCAACCTGTCGCCAATGGCTCGCATGATAGATTCGTTCTGAGGAAATGGATCGTAGTTGCGTTTGTGAATGCAAACGTATCACAATCAGTATTCGGACTAACATTTATTAAAATAACCGGTCGTAATAAATAGTTAACCGTTGTAATACATTAACGTAATCGATGTGGGGTATTTACACTCTAATTATAAATAAAATTAATTCACTGTAGAATGTTATTAAAAGAAAATGTGAACAGAAATAATTTAAAGTAATAGAAATTAGAATATAATACATTCTAAGTAAATAATGATATACAATTATTTAATAAGTTTTTTAAACATATTCTCTTTATATAAGTATAATCTTAGACATTTTGGAGAAATATTTAATCTAAATTAATAGTAATATTATAATAATTAAAGAAATCTATTTTCAATATCTTATGACTACTAGTTAGAAGTAAGATTAATTAATATCAATTATTGTACTATAAATTAACTACATAACTTAAAATAAATAGATATAAACTGTTGCATTTGTCTCTAAGAATGTGCTGTTTGGTTCTTTAGTCAACTCTACATAAGCATTATTTATGCACACCTTTTGAGTCTCTAAAACCTGTTTATAAAAGCTATTAGTAATACATGGTATATAAAGTGATATTTAGTGACATTTGGTGTAATTACTGACATATAGTGTGATATTTAGTAACATTTGGTGTAATTACTGACATATATTGTGATATTTAGTAACATTTGGTGTAATTACTGACATATAGTGTGAGATTTAGTAACATTTGGTGTAATTACTGATATATAGTGTGATATTTAGTAACATTTGGTGTAATTACTGACATATAGTGTGAGATTTAGTAACATTTGGTGTAATTACTGATATATAGTGTGATATTTAGTAACATTTGGTGTAATTACTGACATATAGTGTGAGATTTAGTAACATTTGGTGTAATTACTGACATATAGTGTGATATTTAGTAATATGTAATCACCATGCATGAGATGTATATTTTAGTTCCTTGTTTCCACATTGATGTTTGAATGTGTTGGCCTGGCAGAACAACTGATGTAAAGCGTACCTGTGTGAAATGTTTTATACGAATATTAATATATTTAGTAATTTAGACAAGATCGTATATAATCACATACGATTATATAATATATATACATTTTTCCAAATTAGATAATATATATATATTATAATTTATATATTTCTAATAAATATATACTTAATTTATGAACTAGTTTCTAAATTAAGACCTAAATAACCCTGTAAGTTTTTACCAACAACCTATATGTCACCCCACTAAACATCTCACTAGACCCACTATTCTAACCAAACAATACAAGTTCTAAGGTAGTGACTTCAATTTGCCTCAAGCTGCACCGTTCAAGACCAGATTTAGGTTTGACCTTAGCCCGGTTTGACCTTAGCCCATTTTGACGTCTACACGACCCCTCAATATGCACGACATGTACTGCACTATACGACTGCACAACTACGAAACCAAAAGACGACCTTTACACTTTTAAACAGGGACATGTCGTTGCCTGCGAATCTTGCCATAACGTGTTTGATGGCTATGCCTGCCGTACATAGGCCGTGCAGGATGGGTTGTTTGTAGCCTATGGGAGGATGCTTACGGTTAGACGAGTAAAAGTGAGTGACAGCTGGCTGGAGCTATTGTCTTCTGTTATCATATCCGAATGCCGACGTATCTCGAGCGCGTAATTAATAACTATTATTGTATTCATATTTTATTTCATGCACAATAATTGATTTATTTAGGATTACGAATATCAATATTGTAGTAAAGTATATTTTTGATATCAAATATAAAGAAGACAAGGCGATGTGCATAAATTGCAGTAAATATATACTGACCATATAGTGAGGAGATTTCGGGATCAATATGTAAAGGGTTGAAATCTCCATTGAGACGATAAATAGCAGCCTGTGACGAGCAGGGTGGAGAAATAAATAGGATAGGAAAATAGGAGTGTATGGGAATAGGATGTTTGGGTTAGAGGTTAGAGTGTGTAAAGAATAGGGAGTAGAGATAATCTGGGTGGCAGTGTAAACATAGAGTAAAGGGAATATTATCCCGATGGTGTTGAAATAAAAATAAACACATTACAGTTTTGATATATAGTAAAACATACATAGTGCCTAATTAATGATAGACGGATTCATCTTAACGGGAAGCTTAATAGTTTGATTAGGAGATATGTTATTGTATTAGTTCATCCTTTGTACATGAAGAAATATAGCTGAATTTGCTATTTGTATATTTTCAATGAAGGTCGATGTTAGGTTAAGCATCGCGGAATCAGAGGATCTGACATCCAATGCAATATATTCAGTTGCTTTAAATACCATTGTTGTCCGTAAGTAATGGTTTTGTAAAGTATCAATCTTATGTTGTAGTTAATAGAGTTTTTAGGATTCATCATTCTCATTCATTCTCATGTATTTTTTGCCGAGAATAGTAAGCTATGTAATGCTAGAAGTGTCAGTAAAGTAGTAGTCTATTTGTCAGTAAAGTAGTAGTATATATGTCAGTCAAGTAGTGGTCTACGTGTCAGTAAATTAGTAGTATATGTGTCAGTAGTTGTATATGTGTCAAATATTGGTCTATTTATCAGTATAGTAGTAGTCTATTTATTAGTATTGTGAAAGTTTATGTGTCAGTAAATTAGTAGTCTTGAATGTCTATATAAGCTAATAGTTATTAAATAGCAATAATATATATCATAGTTAGATAGTCTACAAAGTAGAAACATAAGTATTTAGTGAAGTAGGTTGGTATTGGTAGTATCTTATAAGTATATGTGTAAATATTCTGGAAGTAAGTAGCAGAGTTTAGTTAGTCTGGAAAGTAGAAACATAAGTATTTAGTGAATTAGGTTGGTAGTATCTTATAAGTATATGTGTAAATATTCTGGAAGTAAGTAGCAGAGTATAGATAGTCTGCAAAGTAGAAACATAAGTATTTAGTGAATTAGGTTGGTAGTATCTTATAAGTATATGTGTAAATATTCTGGAAGTAAGTTTCAGAGTTAATTGCGTACATTGAATAAGTTAATGTTATTTTCTTATATCTGATAAGAAAATAGAAAATAATAGTAAGGATAAAAGTCTGAGGTACTGTGTTTATAATTATAGGGATTTTATAAGATTGAGTAAAGTTTTATGAAGTTTTATAATTTGTCTGGTAAAGTTAAGATGGAATAGAATATATAAAAAAGTGAATTCAACCAAGTGAGGTATAATCTAATGAAGTATTACCAAGTGAGATATAACAAAGTGAGATATAACAAAGTGAGATATAACCAAGTGAGATATAACCAAGTGAGATATAACCAAGTGAGATATAACAAAGTGAGATATAACAAAGTGAGATATAACAAAGTGAGATATAACAAAGTGAGATATAACAAAGTGAGATATAACAAAGTGAGTTATAACAAAGTGAGTTATAACCAAGTGAAATATAACAAAGTGAGAAATAACAAAGTGAGATATAACAAAGTGAGTTATAACCAAGTGATATATAACCAAGTGAGATATAACAAAGTGAGATATAACCAAGTGAGATATAACCAAGTGAGATATAACAAAGTGAGATATAACAAAGTGAGATATAACAAAGTGAGATATAACAAAGTGAGATATAACAAAGTGAGATATAACAAAGTGAGATATAACAAAGTGAGATATAACAAAGTGAGTTATAACCAAGTGAGATATAACAAAGTGAGATATAACAAAGTGAGATATAACAAAGTGAGATATAACAAAGTGAGTTATAACCAAGTGAGATATAACCAAGTGAGATATAACCAAGTGAGATATAACAAAGTGAGATATAACAAAGTGAGATATAACAAAGTGAGATATAACAAAGTGAGATATAACAAAGTGAGATATAACAAATGATATATAACAAAGTGAGATATAACAAAGTGAGATATAACAAAGTGAGATATAACCAAGTGAGATAACACCAAGTGAGATATAACAAAGTGAGATATAACAAAGTGAGATATAACAAAGTGAGATATAACCAAGTGAGATATAACAAAGTGAGATATAACAAAGTGAGATATAATAAAGTGAGTTATAACCAAGTGAGATATAACCAAGTGAGATATAACAAAGTGAGATATAACAAAGTGAGATATAATAAAGTGAGATATAACCAAGTGATGTATAATGAAGTGAGATATAATCAAGTGAGATATAACCAAGTGAGATATAACAAAGTGAGATATAACAAAGTGAGATATAACAAATGATATATAACAAAGTGAGATATAACAAAGTGAGATATAACAAAGTGAGATATAACCAAGTGAGATAACACCAAGTGAGATATAACAAAGTGAGATATAACAAAGTGAGATATAACAAAGTGAGATATAACCAAGTGAGATATAACAAAGTGAGATATAACAAAGTGAGATATAATAAAGTGAGTTATAACCAAGTGAGATATAACCAAGTGAGATATAACAAAGTGAGATATAACAAA
This sequence comes from Osedax frankpressi, assembly GCA_964035775.1. Lineage (NCBI taxonomy): Eukaryota > Metazoa > Annelida > Polychaeta > Sabellida > Siboglinidae > Osedax > Osedax frankpressi. Next base: position 27,059,379 of record OZ038313.1, read on the forward strand.
GTGAGATATAATAAAGTGAGATATAACCAAGTGATGTATAATGAAGTGAGATATAATCAAGTGAGATATAACCAAGTGAGATATAACAAAGTGAGATATAACAAAGTGAGATATAACAAAGTGAGATATAACCAAGTGAGATATAACAAAGTGAGATATAACAAAGTGAGATATAACAAAGTGAGATATAACAAAGTGAGATATAACAAAGTGAGATATAACAAAGTGAGATATAACAAAGTGAGATATAACCAAGTGATGTATAATGAAGTGAGACAAAGCAAACAAAATGATAATAGTACACTGTTATATTATTTTATATTTGTACAAATATCAAAGATTTTTATAATATATTAGTAAATAATTTAGACATATTAGTAAATATGTTGTTACCAATACCACAATACCTGAGAGTCAGTAATAGCTTCTACAATCTGTGAATCCGGTCTAGTAGTTGGCGTCGGGTCAATGCTCATCAAGTACTTAGAAGTACCTTGACCCCCGAAACCGCCGCGACCTCTAACGAAACATGTGTTGATCAACTTGCCCCATTTCACATTTTTACCATTTTTAGTCATGATTATATCACCTGGCAAAATAAGAGAAAGCAGAATGAACAACATATCTATTATATAGGTTAAATGATTGAATAATAACAAGCCATAATATATAATATTTCTATGTAATAATCATGAGTTGTAGTTAAAAATTAACATTTTTTGATAGAATCTTAAAATCTTACAATATAAAAATTAAAAAATATAATAGAAAATTAAAATAAATTCATATAAAAAAACCATATTATAATGAAAGCCAACATTGAATAACAAAAATTGAATAACAAAGACAAGCCTACGATAACAAAAAATCTCGTCTCAAATTAGTATAAAAAGTAATCCACTGGTAATAATAAAATCTAAACTGAGATACTATTGAAATCCCACATCATTTGATAATGAACTTTAACCTTGATTAATAAAAATGGCGCTAGACTTCTTATCGATAACGTCAACACATTCAGTTTCAAACATAATGTGACCTTCACTCGGAATTGGCTGGAATAACTCCATGTAGTGGTCAGTGTGTATGGTCTGGGGTAGCGGTCATTGTTAGACGTGGAGATGTATCGCCGGTGTGAATAGCGTGGAGGAGTGCTAATCGAGCATAGCATGGTCAATACCGAATCACTAGTGACGAGGGTGGTCAATATTGCTGATAGGGTATATTAATAAAAGTGGAGAGCAATGATAAACGAGGAATAGTTTCAAGGTTAGGAGGTCAGTGAAACCTCTTGTAATGAGTAAGGCAGTTGATTAATAAACGATATTTTCAAAGATAGGGCAGACATGAAGCCGGGAAGAACCGCGAATTTGGGTGAACGTTCGTAGACAAAAGGAAGATTAGTAAAATCAGAGGAATTTACACCAACTATATGGGAATGAGGATGAGTAGGTTAGTTGGATATGGGTTAGGTTAGTGAGTCACGTGTGTTTAGTTAGTGAGTCAGTAGGGAATAGCAGAAGGATATAATTAAGGAGTAGGTTTGGCGTAGTTAGAAAAATAGCTGGGAAAGGAAATGCGATGGGTGTAGTTAGATAAATGGGAGAGTGAGGTTATGTGATTAGATGGGTGTAGTTAGATAGATGGGAGTAAGAGGTTATGTGATCAGAAGGGTGTAGTTAGATAAATGGGAGAGTGAGGTTATGTGATTAGATGGGTGTAGTTAGATAGATGGGAGTAAGAGGTTATGTGATCAGAAGGGTGTAGTTAGATAGATGGGAGAGTGAGGTTATGTGATTAGATGGGTGTAGTTAGATATATGGGAGTAAGAGGTTATGTGATCAGATGGGTGTAGTTAGATAGATGGAAGAGTGAGGTTATGTGATCAGATGGATGTAGTTAGATAGATGGAAGAGTGAGGTTATGTGATTAGATGGGTGTAGTTAGATAGATGGAAGAGTGAGGTTATGTGATCAGATGGGTGTAGTTGGATAGATGGAAGAGTGAGGTTATGTGATCAGATGGGTGTAGTTAGATAGATGGTAGAGTAGGGTTATGTGATCAGATGGGTGTAGTTAGATAGATGGAAGAGGTTAGAGAATCTTAAGAGTGAAGAAAGAAAATCAGATTTGTTAATAATTGAAATATTGATCAGGTTTCAGAAGTGTCAATACTGTGTTTATGAATTAGGTAAACTTCAAGTCAAGGTTGTTTATAGATTAGTGAAAGTTTCATATTTGTAATATCGGTTACAAAAATCACGGATATAAGATATTAGTAGTAAATCGATTAATGATCGAGGAATTAAAGCGGTACAAACCACTGAGCGCATAGAGAATCACATCTGGACTCTTATAAGACGTCTCCAAGCCTGTTTCGGTAAAATAACAAATATTAAACGTAGACTTTAAACTCAACGTTAGCTATAGGGTCATCGCTCTTACTGTTGAAGCTAAATGTAACTGCGATGCAAACCATGAGACTTCAGACCGATACACTTCCGCGGATCTGATCGCTTTTCGCAGATATCTTTCAAGACGGAATCGATGGCGGCATGTTTCACCTTGGATAGCGAATCTCCCACCTCGCGAAGACGGATGAAAACGTTAATAGAAATGATGCAACCATATATACCCCTATGCATGTATGGTTTACACTGCCGATAATAAGCAATAAAATTTCACTCAAAACACTATCACTTGAGAAAATGTAATCTATATACACATTATTACAGTTGGGTTTATATGTATGCAGTCGTAATTTTATTTTGTAAATAAATATTACTCTGATAATTATTACTAGAAATATCATTGTCAAATTAGAGGATAAATATACCTCGGATAATCTTAAGATAGGTTTTTATATGACGATGATAATAATATATGTAATTATGTCAGGCTAAAAATTGTATTATATTCATTTACATTATTACTATTACACACACATACCTGCTGTGCTATAGAATTATGTTGAATAGTGATGCTATTATCTTTAACTTTTTTGAAATTATCCAACACTATGAAACATATAATTTATAGTTAAATGAATTGGATAAAAGTAATACTAATATTATACAGGTAAAGTTAGCTATAGTAAATTTATAAAATAATATAAATACTAGATATAACTAAGCAAATTGAGCAATATAATTGCGTAATCTATTCATGAGATTTAATTTTTGCATTGCATAATTTCTTTAATATTTTACTGTATCACTTTTTAATCATTTAAAAATTTAAAATTATAGTAGAATATTAAATAAATTATGCAATGCTAACAACGAAATCAAATTGACTGATTGCAAGAAAGTTAAAGAAGCTAAACTGTGTAATATAGCGTTGCTTTAATCTAGTAACATAAATAGTTAAATAATTGATATTATTTATAATTTAATAACAATTAATAGTTTTTAAATAATATTTTAACATATATATTTAAAAGTTTATTTTAAAGTATTATTATTACAATTGAAATGTTTCATAAATAATTATAGATAATTTAATATGAAACATTGAATTAAATAAATATGTATTATATAATATAACTTCCAAATTCATTTCAATGATTATTTAAGTAAGGTTCATTATTAAACACTTTATCTAATAAAGGTATTTATTGTCTTACAAGTTGCATGCCATTGCTCAAAATAGTATAATTATGCTAAATAGTGCTATGGCTATATAATTGCTAAACTACATTCAGAATTCTAATGCAAATGAATGTAATTTATTATATATATATATATATATATATATATATATATATATATATTTATAAATGAAATGAAATATATAAACATTGATACTATACTATATTACAAATACTTACATTGTTCAGCGGTGTTGTTGGTACCAGCTAAAGATACTCCAGCTCCTTTCGAAAATGTCACTGTACAATAATAGCAACAAATAGTTATATAAAATATAAAAATATCAAATCATCATCATATGATTGACAATACATTATTTAAATATGTATATTATTCATTGAACTATCTTTAATGTATTAATAACTAAACACTGTTATACTATTGTAGTTTTAAAAGAATACATAAGTAAAATAGTAGTTTAAATGAATCCGAAAGTAAAATATCTTCGCAAGTTATGGTACTTGTGAAATTGAGTGGTATATTCTCTATTAACTACAATCTCAACATTTAGTGTACACATTGAAGACAATTGAATAAAAGATCCTAATTTAATATCTAACATTTAGTGAAACATCCTCCTGTTGCTTCATACATTCCTGCAGTTTCATTGAATGATTCGTGACTTAAGACAATCACAATAGGAACAACGGTCTCAGGTTTCATTCCTTCGAGAATTTCTGATAGATAAAAAGAGGGTTATAGCGAGGTTAAGCGTATTAATCAATTAGTTAGTGAGACGGTGAGTCAGTAATCGCGGGAATGGGTGAGTCAATCACTCAATGATTGTAAGAGATAGTAGAAAGTGAGATATGGAAGGACAGATTGAGCATGTTAATTTGATAATTATAATTGTAAGTAAATCTGAGTTAATTATAAACATATCCTATTGAAAGCATAATATTCAAATCGCAAATAAAATATTATATCACATATCATATAATTTTTATAACATTTCACATAAATAATAATTAGACAATGCCCAAGTGATTAAATAATATAAAAATAGTAATTTATGCAGAAAAACATAGCAAATAATAAATTTATTATTTTATTACAAAGATTTCTGTATAATTAAACGCTTAAATTTATTATATTTGAAATCGTTTAATTAAGAGGTGATTTTAAAAAAGTAATATTCAATTGCTCCAATGATTCATGACGAGGAGATTTTAAATAGATCCATCTTATGTAATACCTCTAAATAACCTTTGGGAAGAATATTCTCAGTCATACGTGAGTAAGCAGTTGGGAAGATAGTGTTCACAATAATGTTGTATTTATATCCTTCGACAGCTAAAGTATTGGCCAAACCCAGCACTCCCATTTTAGCTGTGTAGTGGGTATTAGGATGTGAAGTAGGCATATTAGATTGACGGAGTGGGTATAGGTGTATTCATACTTTAACATAATACTTACTCATCTGATAATATACTAATATGTTTGATCAACTACACATAATTAATTTTTTTTTAAAAATAGATTTAAATTTAGTTATTAATATATATTTCTTTTATTTAATAAATAATGGGATGGTTTTCATATTTTTTATAGATTACATATTATATAGTTTAATAAAATATATTACATCATCAATATTATAATATAACATATTACATACATTTGTAATTATAATTGTTTAGAAATAACAATTTTTAATGAACACGAATATAGATATGTTTATCTTTGACAAAATCTTTATTATAAGATCTTTATTTAAGATAGGCATATTGTAGATAGACAGTAATTTAAATACATCTCGGTGTAGGATCACAAATTTAATAGCTAGCAGAGAAATGCAATATACGCTTTCCTAAAATCTCTTTTACATTTTTATTTTTAAAATATTTAGTCGTGATGCCGAATCTTGAAAATGTTTAAATGAATGATTTAATAACATGTACTTTATAATAAGTACAACCTAAACAGTAAATAATAGTAAGTATTAGTATTAGGCATTGTGAAATCCATATTGAGAGGAGAATTAGGATGTTCTGTAGTAGGAGTGTAGTGTGTGAGTTAGGGTGTGCTGTAGTAGGAGGGTAGTGAGTGAGTTATGGTGTGCTGTAGTGTGTGAGTTAGGGTGTGCTGTAGTTGGAGTGTAGTGTGTGAGTTAGGGTGTGCTGTAGTTGGAGTGTAGTGTGTGAGTTAGGGTGTGCTGTAGTAGGAGGGTAGTGTGTGAGTTAGGGTGTACTGTAGTAGGAGTGTAGTGTGTGAGTTAGGGTGTGCTGTAGTTGGAGTGTAGTGTGTGAGTTAGGGTGTGCTGTAGTAGGAGGGTAGTGTGTGAGTTAGGGTGTGCTGTAGTTGGAGTGTAGTGTGTGAGTTCGGGTGTACTGTAGCAGGAGTGTAGTGTGTGAGTTAGGGTGTGTGTGAGTTAGAGAGTGTAGTGTGTGAGTTAGGGTGTGCTGTAGTTGGAGTGTAGTGTGTGAGTTAGGGTGTGCTGTAGTTGGAGTGTAGTGTGTGAGTTAGGGTGTGCTGTAGTGTGTGAGTGTAGTGTGTGAGTTAGGGTGTATTGTAGTTGGAGTGTAGTGTATGAGTTAGGGTGTGCTGTAGTTGGAGTGTAGTGTGTGAGTTAGGGTGTGCTGTAGTTGGAGTGTAGTGTGTGAGTTAGGGTGTGCTGTAGTAGGAGGGTAGTGTGTGAGTTAGGGTGTGCTGTAGTAGGAGGGTAGTGTGTGAGTTAGGGTGTACTGTAGTAGGAGTGTAGTGTGTGAGTTAGGGTGTGCTGTAGTTGGAGTGTAGTGTGTGAGTTAGGGTGTGCTGTAGTAGGAGGGTAGTGTGTGAGTTAGGGTGTGCTGTAGTTGGAGTGTAGTGTGTGAGTTCGGGTGTACTTTAGCAGGAGTGTAGTGTGTGAGTTAGGGTGTGTGTGAGTTAGAGAGTGTAGTGTGTGAGTTAGGGTGTGCTGTAGTTGGAGTGTAGTGTGTGAGTTAGGGTGTGCTGTAGTAGGAGGGTAGTGAGTGAGTTATGGTGTGCTGTAGTGTGTGAGTTAGGGTGTGCTGTAGTTGGAGTGTAGTGTGTGAGTTAGGGTGTGCTGTAGTTGGAGTGTAGTGTGTGAGTTAGGGTGTGCTGTAGTAGGAGGGTAGTGTGTGAGTTAGGGTGTACTGTAGTAGGAGTGTAGTGTGTGAGTTAGGGTGTGCTGTAGTTGGAGTGTAGTGTGTGAGTTAGGGTGTGCTGTAGTAGGAGGGTAGTGTGTGAGTTAGGGTGTGCTGTAGTTGGAGTGTAGTGTGTGAGTTCGGGTGTACTGTAGCAGGAGTGTAGTGTGTGAGTTAGGGTGTGTGTGAGTTAGAGAGTGTAGTGTGTGAGTTAGGGTGTGCTGTAGTTGGAGTGTAGTGTGTGAGTTAGGGTGTGCTGTAGTTGGAGTGTAGTGTGTGAGTTAGGGTGTGCTGTAGTGTGTGAGTGTAGTGTGTGAGTTAGGGTGTATTGTAGTTGGAGTGTAGTGTATGAGTTAGGGTGTGCTGTAGTTGGAGTGTAGTGTGTGAGTTAGGGTGTGCTGTAGTTGGAGTGTAGTGTGTGAGTTAGGGTGTGCTGTAGTAGGAGGGTAGTGTGTGAGTTAGGGTGTGCTGTAGTAGGAGGGTAGTGTGTGAGTTAGGGTGTACTGTAGTAGGAGTGTAGTGTGTGAGTTAGGGTGTGCTGTAGTTGGAGTGTAGTGTGTGAGTTAGGGTGTGCTGTAGTAGGAGGGTAGTGTGTGAGTTAGGGTGTGCTGTAGTTGGAGTGTAGTGTGTGAGTTCGGGTGTACTGTAGCAGGAGTGTAGTGTGTGAGTTAGGGTGTGTGTGAGTTAGAGAGTGTAGTGTGTGAGTTAGGGTGTGCTGTAGTTGGAGTGTAGTGTGTGAGTTAGGGTGTGCTGTAGTTGGAGTGTAGTGTGTGAGTTAGGGTGTGCTGTAGTAGGAGGGTAGTGTGTGAGTTAGGGTGTGCTGTAGTAGGAGGGTAGTGTGTGAGTTAGGGTGTGCTGTAGTAGGAGGGTAGTGTGTGAGTTAGGGTGTGCTGTAGTAGGAGGGTAGTGTGTGAGTTAGGGTGTACTGTAGTAGGAGTGTAGTGTGTGAGTTAGGGTGTGCTGTAGTTGGAGTGTAGTGTGTGAGTTAGGGTGTGCTGTAGTAGGAGGGTAGTGTGTGAGTTAGGGTGTGCTGTAGTTGGAGTGTAGTGTGTGAGTTAGGGTGTGCTGTAGTGTGTGAGTGTAGTGTGTGAGTTAGGGTGTATTGTAGTTGGAGTGTAGTGTATGAGTTAGGGTGTGCTGTAGTTGGAGTGTAGTGTGTGAGTTAGGATGTATGTAGTTGGAGTGTAGTGTGTGAGTTAGGGTGTGCTGTAGTTGGATTGTAGTGTGTGAGTTAGGGTGTGTGTGAGTTAGGGTGTGTGTGAGTTAGGGAGTGTAGTGTGTGAGTTAGGGTGTGCTGTAGTTGGATTGTAGTGTGTGAGTTAGGGAGTGTAGTGTGTAATTTAGGGTGTGTGTGAGTTAGGGAGTGTAGTGTGTGAATTAGGGTGTGTTGTAGTTGGAGTGTAGTGTGTGAGTTAGGGTGTGTGTGAGTTAGGGAGTGTAGTGTGTGAATTAGGGTGTGTTGTAGTTGGAGTGTAGTGTGTGAGTTAGGGTGTGTGTGAGTTAGGGAGTGTAGTGTGTGAATTAGGGTGTGTTGTAGTTGGAGTGTAGTGTGTGAGTTAGGGTGTGTGTGAGTTAGGGAGTGTAGTGTGTGAGTTAGGGTGTGTTGTAGTTGGAGTGTAGTGTGTGAGTTAGGGAGTGTAGTGTGTAAGTTAGGGTGTGTGTGAGTTAGGGAGTGTAGTGTGTGAGTTAGGGTACACCATGTATTAGTGGTTGAAATGGGTGTATTAACAAGAGAATGCTATAAGTGGTATCAATAAAGATGGTAATCTAAACATATCGAATACATTCTTATTTGAATGTATTACGCTGAACTATTTTGTTATTTATATTCTTATTTTATACTTTGCATCGTATCCTGCGACTACAATTACAACTACTAATAAGGATTAATGTATGAACCCACACGAATACACTACTTTGCTGTGTAACAATAGACTCATTTGTATTTACTAACCTGAAGTGTAGTTGGCCTGACCAAAGTTTCCATAAAGGCCACCAGGAGATGATGTCATAATGATTCTGTAATCGATTATGTATGCGAATGATTATATTTCTGTACTGATAGTATAACAGAATATATAACAGAATATATAACAAAATATATAACAGAATATATAACACAATATATGAAAGCCCTTCTTATATAAAATACAATACATACATTTTCTGGTAAAATAATTGATGTAAGTATTCATATATTTTATATATTCGTATATAAAGATATACTTATATATGAAGATATAATATATATGGAGATATAATATATATGAAGATATAATATATATGAAGATATAATATATATGAAGATATAATATATATGAAGATATAATATATATGAAGATATAATATATAAGAAGATATAATATATAAGAAGATATAATATATAAGAAGATATACTTAGTAGTAACTTAATTAACAATGTATTTATTAAATATTTGCATTTTATCCTCATTATCTGAAACCTGCCATATTTTTGTTTTTTCATATACGGCCAAGCGGCTCTAGTAACAGCAAAACTACCCTTGAGATGAATTCGCTGGATAATATCTAGTCGAGTAAGTTATGATGTTAATCGACACTATTTAACCCGTTATGCCTGGTTAGCGCATATATTCTAACACAATAATAATCAATAATAATCAAACCCCAGTCATTGTCAGAGATGTTTTGAAAAGAACGATCCCTGAGTATACCGGCATTGTTGATTAAAATGTCTGGTGACGGTTTAGTGATAAATCAAAATATATGTTACGATTGCATAGAATTATTTATTACGTAAATTATTATCTAATCTATTGATTTTCATATATTATATTATACATTGTATGAAATACATAATCTATACTTTACAATATGAAGTATATTTATAATAAATCTCTTTATAAATGATAAATAATTCACTTTTATAAATAAGTGATATTAAGCTGATATAAAAGACATATAGTAGAGTAGAAGGTATATATTTTTTATAGATGTACAATTGTTTGAGGTACTTTATTACCTAAGGTGAATTCATACAAATGAATTCAATCTAATCAACACTATGATAAATCAAAATTGCAAAAACGCTACCAAAAATATAATCATATTCACAATGAAGGAATTTAGATATTAATAATAGATTGTGAAGCAAGTTTACTAATTAAATCTTGTTAAATAAGATGTTAATAAGTTTACCTCTCAAATAGATCATTATACACTATATATATATTAGAATTTAGTGTAAACTAGATACAAAACTGGGTCCTTACTAACCAATCCTTCCATAATTATCTATAGCAGTTTTCACAACGCTATTACCATCCTCCACCGAATCTGAACAAAAATGTAATGTAGTTAGTAAGAACTTATTAACTGCTAACAACTTAATATAACTTAATATATACTATATAATTTCATATATAATTAATCTACTTACTAAAGTAGTTGATGGTACTTCAAAAGAAAAACTATATAAACCCAATATTATTTAATGAATTTGAAATGATAAAATTTGTCAAATTACATAAAAATAAAAAACATAATATTTACTGATCACATATGACCCAAATTGCCTTAACTCAAATATTAACCTATTTATACACATTTAGTAATAGATTTAGTTAAATCAGATAATATGTACATTTGTATGTTTTTAGATGATAACCGTAATTTCCTACACAAATGCCTCCTAATGCTTTGATCAATTTGATTGTATCATTTCCAGATGATGTTCCATGCCCAGCTCCCTTCATGTTTCCACCATAATCATTAACTAAATAGTATCAAAGTTAATTAAAAAAAATGGAATAGCTGATTCAAAAAAATAAAATTATATTTCATTATCTGTTTTATTGAATATATATTTTATTTTTTAATTATATTTTATTGAATATAATGTTTTATCGAAGCCCTTTTATATTCTGGTTTGAGTTAATAAATAATTTAATATGCTTTATTTTAACTCTAATGACACTTTATTACTACTATATATATTATAAATTTGTATAATTCTTTCAGCAAGATATTATCCTATTAATAAATTAAATAAATATATAAGACATACATATACATGTAAACAAATGTATGTAAATAATTACGTGTAAACAAATATATGTAAACAAATAATCAAAATGATTATCTAAAAGCGATTACTACCTACTAAATATATTTCTTATGTTAAATTTAGAAAATAATACAATAACGTTAACAAAACTAATTAAACTTAATACTTACACACCTACAACTTTAGCACCTCTGCGAGCAAATTCTAATGCATATGCTCTACCCAGACCTGGAGTAATGGTGATTATTTAAATACAATTATTATTTCTAAATTATCTATTTATATTTTAAAAGCAAAGTTTTATATTAATTAAAAATATATAATTATAACTTTAACTAACTTCCACCTGATCCTGTTACTATTACAACTTTGTTGTCAAATCTTAAAGTTGAAACCATCCTGGAATTAAAACATAAATTGAGAATTATAAATATTAGTAATACAGAGAAAATATTTTGAAAACCCAATATCAATATTTGGTAATAAATTAATTTTGAGAATTACATAATCTTGTATTTCAATTATAATATATGAACATAAATAATATAAATATTTGTAAAATTCTATCAATTTAATAATTATTTATAATCTCAATTGGATAAACATTTTATATCTAGATAATATATATAAATGATGAGTCGTTTTCAAATAACAAAAACTAAAATTATATAAAAAAAATATAAACACATTGATAAAAAGTAAAATTATATTTCACAATTAAGTTCTTTATTAATTACTGTAGTTAGTACTAGAACCCTTTTATAATTAAAATATAAAGATATTATTCATTTCACTAAATAGAGAGTGTAATGTATACTAATATATGATTTTTTTAATCAATAATAATTTAACTTTTAAAAATAAAATTAGATTCAATTTATATAATTGTAATAATATGATCATTATAGATAGACAAACTAATTGAGTTACTCTACTATACCTGAATGTTTTAACATAGCTACTAGTAAATATACCAAACACTTGTATCATAAAATATATATGATTGGATATCATGTGATATTCATAATAAATAAAAGATATCTACTAATTTAATAAAAAATTAATTAATAAATTCAACATATTAGTACTATATTACATAAGAGCTTACATAATCACTATTTAATTAATTCAAACAATTCACTATATATATATTTCGAAAATATAATATTATAATTTACCATGGCTTCATTTAGTTTAATTGAAGCTAAAGGAAGCCATGCTTATACTTCTTATATACAACTTATTTATTTACTATTTTGTAAAATTACAATCAACAATCTTTTATAAAACATATATGATATTATTGGCTATAAATATTATAGCTAGATGATACATTTTATATTTAGAATATTATATTATTTTATGTATATATTTAATTATCATACTCGTCATATAGCATGCTATAATTACAAATTGTTGGTCATATGGGCTATCAATTCAAAGGACATAAAAATACAAGCTATTATAACATAAGAATAAACTGTTTTTAATAAGACGCAATAGCAGTATTTTTTTTACTAGTAGTAATGGTTAAACCAACAGTTTAAAGGTTATATAAACATTCATAATAGGAACATTAATTATATATATTAGAAAGTGAATATATATATCCTATGTATTATTAATCAATGTAACAGTGTCTTTATTGTGTAATATATAAACCCAATAACTTGTCAGAAAGAGTAATTATTAATAATTGTATTGAGTACAGTATCAGTAACTAATTAATGTTAAATAATAATAGAAACTAGCATAACCTATTAACATTTTAATTTAATATATATATGAAACCTAAACATGAGTACATGTTATATTGCTATAATATATATTATTATATTTCTATATAACGAACATACATAACACAATAGATAATCTTTTACCTGCTTACTGAAATATTATATTTGAATGAAAAATATGTTATTTATAATTCACTGAAAATATATCACTGTTAATATTCAATCATAGATTTCATTCTAGAACTTCTCCAGCAATGGACCTCTTCAAAATATATTCGGACAGCTTATGTTTATAATAGTAATACGTAGTTTATATACCAATCAAATATACATATTGTATTTGAAATTATACAATAACACAGGTAATTGGATAGGTAATCGTATAATTATATTAAATATAAAATGTATCTTAAGACGGTATTCTAAAATGATATACTTTTGTATATTTGTAATAACAACTAAAATATATATGTATAAACTAACAATAAAAATAACTACAATATCGTATTCATCAAAAAATTTATTAAAAGTAATATTCCTTCGAGAATTTTACTCTCATTATTTATAAATGATTAGTTTTAATTTTAACAAGAAAAAATATAAATAGCTTGAAGTATAACCAACTTAAAATGACAAGTGTATAATAACAATAGGTATTGAAGACATTTGTATCAATATTATATTAATTTTGTCATGGATAGACGAACGTACTTATCAACGATCATGAGCTCTGTTTATAATACATTATAGTAACATATTCAAATAAAAACTATACTTATATTGATTACCAGGCGCCATTGGATACAAGAGCTACATTTTATATTTAGAAAAAAATATGAAATTTAATGTACATTAAAATATTCTATCCAATACCAGACATTGCTGGATCTATATAACAATAATTAACTTTAAAAAACACAAACATGTTTAATCAAAAAGTAAAATATTGGTGCTATAATTTTAAATAATATCATTGATAAGATATTTAAAAATAACATTTAATACCAGTCAAGGATAAAGACAATGTAGATTGATTTAAATTAGTAATTATTTAGGAATATTTGAATTGTAAATAAACATTAATTATTCAGAATATAAAATTGTTGTCAGTTTACACAAAAAATATTATAGATAATTATTTTTAGAATCATTTTATATTTGTTGCTAATTATATTAATATTATTATTTGAATAGCTTAGATAAAAATGTTTTCGAGGTTATTTCTTTATATATAACTCTTTCTAAAATATAACAATCATTTTATTTCTAGTTTTAATCTAAAAAAAAATAAATAAGAGCGAAATAAATAATGTATTCAATTAAATTTTAGTTTCTAATCACTCTGTATTTTGATGGCGTTATTATTTGAAGGTCCGTTTGCGATGGATAGACCACCTTCATTGATCCAGATGCATCTAAAATGCAAACCTGCTCCAATTTCAGTATATTCTGATCAACCTTTATAAAATGATTAAAATATAATTAATTTTTATTTAGAATATTGTTACAAAATTTCTTACAGAATCATTTAATACTATGCATATAAATAAAACTAGATATACATTTGATAAAAAAAATTTATTATAAAACATAAAAAATCATATTATATTAAAATATTAAATATAGTATATATATAATATTGTTTAGATATTTATAATTTATAAAATAAATAATATAAATTTTGTAAATATATTTAAAATTATCAATCTATTTTATATATAAATAGAATATCATTATACTATCTATGATTAGAAATCAAAATAGTCCTTAAATATATTAAATGAACCTTGATAGTATAAAGATAATTAAATAATAAGTTCAACATTTGTAGAATATAAATAAAATTTATTTTAATTTATCATGTTTATATCAAACTTATTTTATAAATTAAATTAATGAATAGACTATGTACATTTATATACCTGAAAGTAATTGATATTTATGAAAATAGATATAAATAAAAAAGCAGTATTAAGATTTAAATATTTTAAATATTTAAATAATCTTATTATATTAAGATGACAATTTAAACCCCATTTTAGAGATGATATTAATATAATATTATTACAATATCAATAAGTGAATATCTTAAGATATTTTATTTAAAGATTTAAAAAACAAAAAAATAGTTTGTCATATTATAAATGTACAAATATTTGTACATTTATAATAAATTGTTATATTAAATTAGTTGAAATAAATAATATTGTGTTATGTAATATTTAGTTGTTTTTAATGTAAGTATATGTTTACTATAAAAAGTAGTTATAGTCCATGCAATATAAGTAATTTAATAAGCCATATGATAAAAAAGATGACATCATAACTTTTGCGGGATTTATTATAACATAATTTTAAAATGATTTTAATGTAAATTATGTTTATGATATTTAATTCTGTAAATTACAATATATAAATTTATTAATAAAAAATTTAAATCTCAATATTAACAATGATTATATTTATAGTTTTATAGTTATATATCTTTAATATATATTTTATGAATTATAATAAAAAAATAAATATGTATTAAAATCTGGACAAAATAATCATTGCTATTAATCTCTAAAAATAATATTATAGATAGATTTACTTATATTTATTATGAAAATTGCTTTTATATTAATCAATGTCTATAAGTTATACTTATTTCTGTATATAGTTAATCTTCAATAAACTAGGAAAATATAGAATCTTATTTCAAAATTTTTTGATGAAATAAAAATGTCTCTTTAATTCTTTTATAAGCGATATTAATAACCGAATTACATCCTAATGAAACTAAGCTTATACTTCACAACCTGTAAATCATCTGATTTTCTGGAGCCGATGCCCATCTCAAGCATTTCAGCGAGTAAGGTGTCCATGGTCTTTTTACAAATGTCAAGAGTTTGTGAGCTCGTAACTTCAATCAGGATGCTCGTGGTGTCCGGTGATATCTGTATATGAAGTTAAAACACTAGAATCTGTATTCGTACTTAATGATTTTAACCTAAACATTTTCTATATAGTAGTTATACATTATTGTTATAATTAAAATTTTGAAAGAATAACTAATTATCTTAAAAGAATAAATAATTATTTAAAAATTTTTGTAATCGATCAGCAATTTTGAGATTAAATGAAAATATATAAAATATTACCTGAGTATCCCAAGAATTGGTGATTGGTGGTAAAGAAATAACTCTATCTTCACTGTCCATTAAACAAGGATATAACTGCTTTCCAGCCAATAGATCAATATATCTGTACAATACAATTTGTTTAAATATTTAATTATTGTTAAATAAAATTACCATAACAAATATTGATTAACACTAAAAGAATATAAATTAAAGTCTAGAGGAAAATTAATTCATAAATAGAAAATAAGATTGATTTATAAATTTTAGAATAGAGAAACTAACTTATGGACTCCACTGATAGTGTTTCTTTTTTTCTCCTTTCGATAATCCTCAGCTTCTTTCTGAAGTTTCTGCATTAACTTCGCAGCTGTAATGGGTTTGTTCTGGAACAGTGGCACCACCTGTATGTTAATTTCAACATATGTATGTTATGGCCGTATATATTTGCTAGGTAACATCATTCCGCAGCGTTTAGTAATACGCGTTGCTAATATATGCATGGATGTAAACCTTAATCAGTTGCGGGGGTTGGGCGTCGTAGAGAAGGGGAGCTTTAACTTTGGACATGTCGTGGGTGGCGATTGTGGACGCCATTCGCTTTTGGCATATAGAATCATGCAGCTTCGTCTGCAATGAATCATAAGGCGTACAAGTAAAACGGGGATTAGTGAGTCTAGTATTTTTCTCATACTAAATCAGTATTCTGCAATACACGATTTGGTGTTTAGGTTGTAATGTGTTTTCAACAAAGTAATATAAATTAATTAGTTTTTATTAATAATTATTTTCCTATTAATTATAGTTCTAGGCTAGGTGGTCAGTGCGGATTACCTGGAGGCCTATGAAGCGTTTGAAGAGATTCGAACTCTGACCAAAGTCGAGGTCGTTCACGACACAGCAGACCAGATACGGGCGAACGGAGACTACTCGTTCTCCAACTTTAATGACTAGACGATGTTCGGCGTCATCACCTCCCGCATTCACATTCACCACGGCCATCATATTACACAAGGTGTCCTCTGTAGTGTCGGCATTGGCAGCTGCCTAGTGACAGCAGGCGATTACTTAAGATAGGGCTGTATAGGTACAGGCTCGTAGACACGCGTGTATGCAACAAATAAAAAACAAACAAAAGTTGGATTAAAACATACTCTAAAACACACTTTAAATAAATATTTTCTATACACATGTAAATTAGAATATGTATGGAACTGCCTCACATTAACATTAACATTACTAGAGATAGTCATTCCAAACTAATAGATCTATATATTTTAATAAATTTAAACTCATGTTATAATTATAATAATTAATTAAGTATATATCAATAATTTAATTTACAATTCAAAATTATAATGTAAATATAATCGAAAAATACACTTTAAATTTATGTAATTTTTAATTTTATATTAGTACATATTAAAAATCGAATTAAAAATAAATATATTTAATTCAATATTTATATTTGTATATTATTCATTAGATTTTCACATAAACTTATAAATTTGTAATCTTTTAAATTAATTATAAAATAATGCAAACCTTTGCCTTTTTAGCTGTTATTTTCTTTCCTCCTTTGCCTTTGCCTCCTCCTCCTTTTGAATTCTTCTCCAACTGTTGCCTAAGGTAATCTAATACAGATTTTGTACTGCATTGGCTCTCTAATTTTATTAATCTTTTATCCTGGCATGGAATAATTGTTATTAAAGATTCATTTATTATTAATATAATAATATTATTTTTAAGATTATATAAATTTTGCATTTAATTCATGTAATATAATATATAATAAATGAAATATCACCTTAATTTTATTATTTCCAAATTTGAGTTCTCTGAGCTTAGTGGGTATAGATAATTCTCCAGGAATTACATTTATTTTATTATCACTCATGTTGAATAATTTCATAGCCATTAACGTAGAAACCTGTATTTTAAAATAAATTTGTACTGATACTAATATTATAATTAAATCCAAATAATGTCTAAATTTAAATTAAATTGATTTAGAATACAGTAATATTTATATTAATTATTATCATTTGAATTTAAGCATTGCGTAAACTAACATCCGCTGGTATTTCAACAATGCAATTATTAGAGAGATTTAGTTCAGCAATCTGCAGTGCTCCATCCTCATTCAAGCCCTCGGGGAATTTCTCTAAATTGTTATGGGAGATATCAAGGACGGTGAGTTTCACGAGTGACGTGAGTGGTGGAACATCATCAAGTTTATTCATCGAGGCATTCAGCGTGTAGAGTTCAGTGAGATCGGAGATACAGCGTGGCAACGTTTTCAGCTGGTTGCCGGATACATCGAGGAATTTCAGTTTCTGCATCGATCCTAGCGATTCTGGCAAACTTTCCAGGGTATTGTTTCGGAGCACTAGGTTCTGCATTTTGACCAATTGACCAATTTCGCTACCCAGTAACTTTAATGTCGTTCGCGATACTTCGAGGAAATTCAATGAGACGAGAGAATAAATATCCTCATCGAACCCATCTTCTTCAATTCGTCTAGCAACATCTGTTCCAGATAACACTAACTCATGCCGATTATCAGCTTTGGCTTTTTGGGTTTCCGGCCACATTCTAAAATGTATTATGATATTATTGAATAGAATGATATACTATACTTTTTATATTCAACTAGTCGCAAAGTAATATATTAAAAATGTATTGTATATTATAAAATATAACTAATTATGAATTATAACTAAATATAACTAATTATGTTATACATTTATAAAATTAATATATTTTAATTAATTAACTATATTTTATTATAATCAAAATATAAAGCATAATTATGTAAAATATTAATATATGCAATTTACAAAAATGTGGAGTGTACATTGTACAATATTTATAATAATTAAAAATGTGTAAATATAGTATTAAGAATTTCATTAGGAAGCTGAAAATGCATATATCTGTGCCAAGATGCATACTGATGATAATTGCTTAATTTATATGTATATGAAATACTTCAAACAATTTTTTTTTATTTATATAAATTCATTATTATTATGTGAATATTATTTATAGGAAATATGTGAATTCACAACGGAGTGAAAGCTGACTCATTGAAATATACTATATTACTTCATATTGAATAATATGATATATATATAATATATAAATCATATAAAATAATATATATGTATATAATGTTTAATAAATTATAGCTTAACAGTTATTTTAAAGTATTTTTTTACTTATAGATATTCACATGAAAATCAAATTAAATTGATTATAATATGATAATTAGTATATGAATTGATTTATATATGATACATGTATCTCATAATATTATATCATATATAGTCTGACATTAAACATAGTTAGTTTCCATGTGAGGTTAATTAACTTATAAATCACCCTTACAAATATTTAAATTTATTAATTGTATAAATATGGTTTATATATGATATGCACAGTGTGCACATCAATATTTAATACACTATGAAATAATAGAATGGCATATAGTTGTGACTAAATCTACTTAAATAACCACAGTGAAATCACGAGAATAAATGTTACTATTATAAAGTTTTAAAGTATACATATATATATAGTGAAATATGAACTTAGTATCAAACATACTATTATTTGTTATTCGACCGAGATACTTACATTATGTATGGTGTATTCACGTATTTTGTATAATCAAACTTACAAAGAATATTCCCTTATATAAGAATAATTAACCTATATAATACAGAAAAACTAAAAATATATAATTAAAAAACATATTACTTGAAATACTTATTATACAATCACTCATGGATTTAGTGAATCATATTCAAATCATGATTATAAATTATGCAATTATATTAACGTATTTATGGGCGTGGTTCATTTTTACAATTTTAAACGTGATCATTTAATATTATTATTATTATCTAGTATATATATATATATATATGTATATTTAAATATTGATATACATATTATTATATTGAGTATTTTAAACATAGAGAACTTATAAAATATACTCTTTTATTTGTTGACGATAATACAAAAAATCATATATCACTTAAAAATATAGATTATTTTGAAACTATTAATATTATATTGTAAAATTAGAATGTCAGTTAAGTAATGTAATATAAATATTTGAATAATAAATTATATTGTTGAAAACCTCAGTAATTTATAATTTTTTATAAATAGTTCAATTCGATTATAAAATATGTACTATAATTAAATTATTTTCAATGATTATTAACATATTATCAATGATTATATGTGTTTAATCATAGATTTATTTAATAAAAATAATAAAAATAAATAACAGTAAAAATAAATATGGATTATCAAAAATAAATAGATATGATCAATAGGTTAATACGATAAAAATAGCATAATAAAATATTTATATGTGACTATTGACTATAGTATATAAATATTCTAAATTTTATAACAATATTATAAAGTAAATATGTACTATTTAATATATTGAATTGCATATATTATTATAAATGTTTATTACATTATAATAAGTAATATTCTGCTCGATACATATTAATATATTGCTTATACAAATACTACATATAGTTTTAATATAGAAATATAGAATACGTTATATATTTGATATATCCCATAGTTTTACTCCTTTGTAAATTATAGTATTTTGATATTTTGTTCTTGTTTATGAGGTTGGGTAATATTATTTGAGATGCTAGTGACATATTTTTAAGCTTTATTTCCTATCCGAAATAAATACCTATTTAATATACTTATCCTAATAACATATGAAAATTATAATACATACTTTATATTTCAGAAATAATTATATATTTTATATATATTTATGTGTGTGTGTGTGTGTTTATTATAACCAACTATGAAGGTAATTTTTTTTACATATATCTTAATAATATATTATTATATAGTATGGTATACCATGACTAATTATAATTATATTATGCAAATCTCAACACAAATTTTAACTATATTATATAATCTATATATATATATATATATATATATATATATCAGGCTATAATATATAATATTGTATTATAATTAAATAATATAATACAGTTATGCAAAGTACGATTGCAATTGAATAAATATGGTGTATTGTATTATACCGTTTAGTAACGTATTCAGTATTAACCTATGCTATAATTTACAAACCTATCTTTAACATTGTAAATTTAAACCATTTTTAAATCATTAAGATACATAGTAAACATAACTCTATAATAGTATCCTGAATATTATAAAATAAAATGTAGCATATAATTTTAGTAAAGTTTTATTTCTGATTAAAATATATATAACAAAATAGATTTCATTCGTATATATAAAGTGATAACAATAAATATTAGAAATATAATAATAATACAAATAATTGTCATGCAATGCACGCAAATTATTGAATTGATGATTATTATATATTCTTTTTTATATACTTCGTAGAATATACTTATTTTATGTACATCGTACAATGCACGTAATACTTTGTCGTATACTATACGACATATAATGTACGTTTTTAATATTCTAGCTTTTTATTTGAATTATTTGGTAGATGAAATCTAATATGATATTACTGGCAAATATATGTACTTATATACAATATCTGAGAATTAGAGGAATTACAAATCATAGTTAAATTAGTATCTATGTAAAATATGAAAGGTAAAATAGTTACGATAATTAATTATTACGTGACTTCAACTGTATCAATTTAAAGGATATATTTTGACATCGTCAGTATTTTAAAATGTATATTATATAATATTTAGAATACATTTGTAAATAAATAAATTTTATATATATGTTATTCGATTATAATCTGTTATAACAATACTCAAACAATATAATAATATATATACAATAAAAATAAATATGGATTATCAAAAATAAATAGATATGATCAATAGGTTAATACGATAAAAATAGCATAATAAAATATTTATATATGACTATTGACTATAGTTTATAATTTTTATATTGAATCGCCAAGTATGTTTTCAAATACGCACGAACATGAAGATGATTCGTTAATACTTCTGGTTAAAATCATAGAACTTCTAGTTTAGATATATATGCGGTGATCATAGTCGAGATTGTATCGCCGCGTCCTCTTCCATAATGTGATATTCCAGAATGCAGAGATGACGAGACTCCCGACTAAACAAATCATGGCTAATGTTGCTAAAGTGATATAACCATCCTGTCCTCTACTAGTCGAATGCATTTCTTCCTCGGACCGCGCTATTCTGCCGGTGGTTTCTTCGTGAATGCTCGGTTTATCGGAGGTTATTAGCAAACGTCCCCAGAAATATGCTTTCTTTGCATAATAATCGCGTTTCACGTTCAAGATCTAAGTAACAGAGATAACACGATTGAAATATGTTATTCTATATTATAAAATTAATATTTTAAATATATATTATAATATTTTTATTATAATATCAATTTTTTAGAAAAATAATTTTTTTTCAAAAATAATTTATACATATTTATAGAATTACCGTTTTCTTTTCTGTTGTTCTGAAACTTAAGAAATTTAAATGTTCTTTCGTTACTTTTGGCCAAATATTATCATTCAAAAACGGTTTTCTGTTTATAGATTATTTATAATTAAATACAATACTTGTTTACTTTGAAGTGTAATAGTTATACCCATGATAAAGTATAAAGTAATACAATATTGTGATTAAGGTGTATATTATAATTACATAATAATAATTTATGGTTAAACTTACTATAGTTGGATAATATGATAATATTGGATATAATCTCGTAGAAGTATAATGAATGTGTAACGGTTATTTATATATGCGTACATACCCTAATTTAGCGAAGTTGATCCACATACGCATTATCTGTTCACTGCGATCGAAATCGCGATCTTTATAGATCCTCGATTGGCCAAGTTCATCGAACGTTACGTTGTTGCCTAGGTAACAAGCGCCGAACACGTCATTAAGATCCAGTGAGTGGTAGCTCTCGTCGTAACGTTCCAGGTAATACATGAATACCGATGGAACGCGCCCCGATACACCTACCAGCGATTGAGCGAATTGTCCGGTAGGGGCTACTAGTCCCAGATCCGACAACGTCTTAGAAATTTTTGTGGTCGAATTTATATATTATACGTAGCATATTATTATATTTATATTAAATATAGTAAGTAATAGTATTATATGTATTCATTATTATTGTAATAATTACAATATATTCAATATACATATAAATAATATAATAATTATACTTATATATAGATAGTATTAATAAAATAATCATTGTATGGTAAATGAACCTCTGCTCTATCATAATTTTCGTCGGTAAATTGTAAATGGTTTTGTGCTTGTTTTGAACTCCACGTTGAATATTCGTATGCAATTAGGTGCCTGGACATCGGACTATAGTTTTCTTTTAGATACGAATCTAGACCAGCCGGCATTCCTTCGAGATTCTTCTTTGTATTGCGCCCTATTCATTTGGTTTTTTATTTATAATAAGAAAAAAATAGTATATACAATATAGTATTAAAGATGAAAATGATTTAGGATATCAATATTACTTAACAATGTACATATTATATATAAAGTATATCCGCTTAATGAATAATGCATAACTAATAAGTATAACTAACCGAATTCAGTTTTAACAGTTCCAGTCATTAATGGTACATCTCTAGGAAAATTTCCGTTTTTCATCATATTCTTTATATCCGCTACAATTAAGTTTCCATCGACTACAGGCTTGAATACCGGATCAATCAATTTACAGTTCATTCTCTGAAAAATATAGTAACATATTTAATTAGTTTCATAATTAAACTGACGTTAACATCATGATTACTATGCATTGCTTAGGTAGTTGAACTTGGGTTCGTGAATTTTATATTTGTAAACAATAACATGCACTAAATAATTATTACATTGCATACATTACATATCTTAATAATAAATTATATTTAAACAATTCTTCCTATGAATAATTGACACGATAAAAATTATAAATTTATTTTCCATCAATTCAAATCTATAAAGAACTACTTTTGATTTTGTTGGTATATCACGATAAATAATTGTTTAAATAAGTATGCAAATCAAACATAGAAACCAATTATATTCGAAAAAATAGCTTAGCATAATATATAATATTTGGATTAACATATAAATATACATATGATTAAGGGTGTACTACCAAATACCCCAGTAAACCATGGTATTTGTCACCATACGCAATACTTTAATATTCTACAAGTACAAATACTTTAATATTCCCAAAATTCTATTCATAACATATTGGTTATTATATTAATTATTATTATTTTAAATTTAATTTACAATAATATTTATTATTATCAATTATTAATGTAATATATATATATATAACATTATTTGTAATACTCTGCTATATTACTGCAAATGATGGTTATATTCAGAAGTTCTATTCATCTTAGGAATATGTAATATTTAGAAACTAAGTTTTAAAATGCACGTAAATATGAGTAATTCGAATGATTGTGTACACCATTCTAAAAAATCTACTCGATGGAATGTTGAATGGAATTGAGGAGAGTACATTTTTTTACTGGACTCGCCACTTGACTCATGGATGTAAATAGGTGTGTGTAGTAGAGTAGATTGACAGATAGAGCATCCCTAACTATATTTTTTACTATGGTAAGAATTAATCAACAAATAATTGACCTTTGTCATGATGTCATGATCTTTCTTGAATATATTTAAATATACTGATATAAACTAGATATATTTATAATGTGATGGCTCGGTGTATTTTAATTGAATTACACATATACATTATTTGATTTATTGATGTATAATGATATGATGGAGTAAGGTTTAGTTTGTATTAATTCGCAAAGTAAATTTCAATAGTTAATTGGGCTTGGCGCGATTAATGTAAATATAGATTCAACCTTGCAGAGTTTATCCTCCTCGAAGAACGCTGCATCTTTGGTCATGATGCATCGCATGCACTCTTCGAACGAATGTCTCAGGCAGAAGGTGGCATTGGCGAGATGGCGTACTTGGTTACGGTAACTCCGGCGGTCTTGGTGGCTAGCCCACATAGCGTTGGCCACGCCGCTCTGAGCAATCACCCGGTGGAACAGTCCTACGACAATTCAGGAGAATAAGCGTAGGGTCGCTATAGTGGAATATTATAATGTTATTGTGATAGGTTGAGCGCATATCAATTAGCAGTTGGTATCGGAATATAATGTAATTATATCTATACATACGTATATGGATTGTATCTCAGTCTTAATGCAAATGATTTACCAAGTAATCATGTATTTATAATATGTTTATACAATCAATATAACGCTTTACGATTGAACTATAAATGCTAAAGTGTTCGTTCATTATAAACAAATTATATTATATAATATAGCTATGCATATATATATATATATATATATATATATATATATATATATATGCTATAGTTAGATAAAAACATTATTCTATTATTACAACTATTACATCATTTCTCACCTTTCGCCAAAGGAGATAAGAATAGAATGCCTACGCTAGCAGCTCCGGCAGAGGAGCCAAATATCGTAACAGCCGAAGTATCTCCTCCAAACAAAGCTCCGTTACGACGAACCCAAAGCAATACCTGCAACTGATCGTAGAGCCCATAGTTACCGGGAAGACGCTCGTCTCCGCTTGTCAGGAAACCTATAATTGCACGCATTGCGTCGATTAAGGATATTCAATTTCATTCAGAATATACATATTCATATAAGTGTACTTATAATATATTCTTAAATATATATACACAAATGCGTGCTTATAATATATATAGATATACGCAAATCGAATTAATTTAATATTTAATTTGAGTTAGGTTATTTCATTTAGCTTTTAGGTTAGTTAACTTATTTAAGTAATGCTACTTCTCTATATGTATTTTTAAGATTCTAACCATTTTAACTTATTAACTAGACTTAAGTTTACATTATTTATAAGTTTGGTTCCAGTTTTATTAAATTAAAGTCTATATTTATATATAACTAAAATCTATTATATATATATGTATATTAATATACTATAATATAAAATATGAATATTATAATAGTATAATTAATATTAATATAATTTTAAAGTATATGATTACATTAAATTATTAACCAAGAGCTCCGAGACGGTAGTTGAAAGTAACTACGACGGCTCCTTTATAGGCCAATGCTGTACCATTATAACGATTTCCGGTTCCGTAGACATATGATCCTCCATGGATGAATACCATTATCGGGTACTTGACCCCTACTTTCAACTGAATAAATCACAACAAATTGAATTGATATATTTTACAATAGTTATAGTTATTAGTTAATAGTTATTTATTAATATACCAAATATCTATATTTATTTATTTCATTGTACCTATAGATTTCAAATATTAATTTATAAGTAAAATTATAATAATTTATAAGGACAAACAATATAATTACTTACATATAATTGAACTCTATGCATATATACATATACATTCATGTTAAGTTATTAACTAAATCAGGTGTTCAATATATATATATTAAATTGTTTCTATAAGAAATTATATATTATATGCAAAATAATATATTGCACATCTAACATATCCTTATTAAAATATACTACTTATATATAATTATTGAGAATCTAAAGATAGACAACTATAGTTAATTATATAAACTAAAATAAAAATATAAGTGAATTATATTCTATCTTGAACATAAAATCATAAATGTCTTAATAATATAATTACGTGATCCTCATTATCAATTTCGTGTTGTTATTTATAAGAAGCGTATATTTTCATTATATAATACATGTTATCTTCAGACCGACCTCTGGACTATAAACATTAGCGAACAGACAGTCTTCGGACATGCCGGCTGCTACGGTGTGATTTGGTTTGGCGAGTTGGTCCGAGTAGCCTTGGTCTCTGCCCTGGCCTGACCAGCGTTGTATGCAACGCGACCCGAACGCCAGCGCATCCCTAGTTAACAACCACGGCTCGACTTCACGCGTTTTCTATTGAACGAGTTACATTCATGTAGTTTATGTGTAAGATGATAGGAGCATATATATATATCGTGTGAAGTCGTATTCAACATATTACGATATGATGCATATATGGTTAATATTGTAATATGTCAGATATAAAAAAAGTATTTATGTTATAATAATAAATATTTATTATATAATATTATTAATAGATATATTAAGTATATTATATTATATAATATACGATATCATATATATATATATATATATATATAATAGATAGATATTTAAATTAAGATACAATTATATATATATCGTAAATAAAAATATTATAGTATTAGTAAATAATTATAATCCAACATATGCTTTTATAACAATATATATATAAAATGTTTACTACAACATTAATATCATTAGTATTGCCATAACAATAGACTTTAATTCCATCGAATTACAGTTAGAAAATATTCGAAATCAAAGTAAATTAAACAATTATTTTGTTTACGTCGTCACCAGTGAAAACAAAGCTCGTCCACGTAGATGTTTTCGAGTCGCTATGGTTACACGTACTATGGTGTGTGTATACAAACACAACGTCTAGACTAATGGCAAGTGCCATGTTCTCAGTAACCTCAACCCGAATTGAAAGCATTCGGTGCTCCATACATCTCCTATAGGAAGTATCTATTTAACGTAAGTATACGAAGCAAAGAACGTGCAACAATGTAAACAGTATCCCTTATTATTAATATTATTATATTATTTATATTCGATATATAATTATATTATACTGCTGTCGTTTAATATTTGTATACAATATTAAATACTGTAAGTTTTAAGATATTCTCAACTAGTGTGATTTTGTTTAATAACATTAATGTAATTTTTTTTATTGAAACTTAATCTGAATATATATATATATATATATATATATATATATATATATATATATAATTAATAATATCCTTTATATGCAAGTATATAGTTTATAATAATACATAGTATTGTACTATTAATTTAGATTAACTTAACACCGGGAATCCCAGGTCATGATGGTAATTCCCATTAGCCATTTTTTATAAATTATCTATAGAGTACTTTAGTAATCTATAGATAATTATAACTTATAAGTATTTGGACACACCTCTATATACGTCATTCATTGAACGTGTTATTATGTTGTATATATGCTAACTATATATGTTATTTTATACTGTTATAGATAATAAATAATATATACAAGTTTATATATATATATATATATATATATATATATATATAACTAATATAATATATTTATATCATATATATACTATTATATATTAATTGTAAACATATACCAATTAGAATATATATTGTAATTGTCAATATAGTGTTACCTATTTATCAATAATAATATAAATATCGTATGTGTAAATATAATATAAATAATTAGATATGATAATAATATTATATGTAAAATTGATACCCATACAAATATATTGCGAACATATATTACATCTTAATGTAAACCTCAACCTTTTCAATTTTCTTTTTTATATTCACAATCAATAATACCAAAATGACATATCGAGAATTGTATATACTGACATGTTTTAACCTTAAATCTAAGTTTTCCGATGGGTGGCGCTGCATATGGTATTCCTAGATATTCGATGACCTCACGAATTTCTGTATTCTCTAAATGTAGAATCATTTCATTAACATACTTAGAATTTAAGATATTATTTATAATTTATAATATTTATTATTTACAATTAAATTGATTAATTTTTAAATACCTCTTAGAATATATATATATATATATATATATATATATATATATATATATATACGGCATAATATATAATGTCAATATAAGGTAATATTTATCAGTCAATATCCTCCGATATTTAGTAATCTCCAAATAATATACGACTTCAATAATTCCTCATAATCATTATAGTGTTATATTCCTGATATATATATAGTTATATATAACTATATTTAAACATAGAGAAAATACTTGTATATATATATATATATATATATATATATATATATATATATTATATTTATACATATATGTAATACAAATCATAGATTTAGTTAAGACGTATTATAATATTAAATTTCTTTAATAAATTGTTATTAATTATAAATGATATAAGTTTATTGTTGACGAATATAAATATATTCATTAAAATAATATATTTTTAAAAAGTTGGCTTACACAGGATAAAGAAAAATCATTATAGAGCCTCGATAGAGATCTTGTTGAGAAAAGTGTCATAAGAATAATCATAATTATAATAATAATAGTCATGATTATATTGTAAATTTCTTAAATAAATTGTTATAAATTATAAATGATATAAGTTTATTGTTGACGAATATAAATATATTCATTATAATAATATATTTTTAAAAAGTTGGCTTATACCGGATAAAGAAAAATCATTATAGAGCCTCGATAGAGATCTTGTTGAGAAAAGTGTCATAATAATAATCATAATTAATTAACAAATAACGAAAACGAAAATATATTTATATATACAAACATGTATGTTACAACAGCTATATACAGCTACCATATATAATATCGAAGTTAAATTTAAATGATACCTCAACTATAGCGATGTGGTTTTACAATGACATAGGTAGTCACTATGAAAAGAGTTAAGATATATCTAACGCTATGCTAAATACTATCTCTTTTCCTTAAATACATTATTAATGTTCGAAACATACAATATTAAAAAGTCCAGACATAGTTATATTATGCATGCTAGCTTATATTAAAAAGTTTAAAGTTAAACATTTATCTTTTACGACCTTTAGGTTAATCGAGACATAATATTTAAAAAATAATAATTACAAAATTCCTTATGATATTACTCATCACCTAATAAACATGAACATTTATAAACAAATGGAAATAAATAAAACGAATAATAAGTCATACATGTAGATAATCTAATTATTAATTTAGAAAAAGGGATCCAAATATTACAATTTTAAGTCAAAGTATTAACAGATTATAAAACATACTAAAAGTGATAATAGATTAATTTAAAATGCAGTTCAAATGTTAGATTTTATAAATAACGCAGTGATACGTAATATATATTATTACTAGCCATATAGATTAAAATTGTAACTAATTGATAAAAACATTAAAACACATTTTTAATTAATTATTAATTATTACTATTAATTACTATTAATTGTTAACTATTAATTATTAATATTTAAATAACTATTAATTTCATTGAATAAATAACTATTATAATTTATTGTCCTTATACATTCATTATTAACATTTTTTATAAATTTTATGATTTTAATGCATAATTTGGTATTTTATACAATATATGACAAATAAATATCGGATCAGCATATAATTTGTAATTTTATATAAATGTATACTATTTTTGATCTGATAATTTGATTGAAGATTTCGTGATATTATATTATTAGTATTTTCAAATGTTATAATAAAATATATAATGTCATTTTGATTTATAACTTTAAATAATATTATTTTAAACTTGCATAAATGTAGTGCTAGCTTATTTGTATTTAATCAACAACATAAATATAAACTTATTTACGGATGCTAATTGCAGAATCATGAATTACATCCAACAGAACTCGCATGCAATGACCCGAAGCTATTACTACGGTTGTATAGTGTACTCCGTAGCAAGTGTACCCTATACACTTGCCACAGACAACTTATCGATTTACTCCGGTAGGTACGCGAGCCTTGTACAAATGGCGATATACGGAAATTGGTTTGTTCATCGGAATACCAATTGATGATCAATGTTTCTACGATACTAATTAATTAGTTTAACGGTATGTATCAACGGTGTTTTAATCAGATTGTTATCGGTATATACGTATATCATAATATTTGTATAATATATTATAATATGTATACAATACTATAATTATCTATTCTAACTAAATGTAATTAAGTAATCATTAACAAAAATATCTTTATTCCAATTTTTCGGAATAAAAAACACTTAATAATCATTTAAAAAAATAAAATGCTTAAATATTCTAATATTTTATAGCTATAACGTTCCTAAAATATATAACAAATATATCATTTTATAAAAATAAAATTATACCTGTATGTCATATATATTGCAAAACTATTGCGTTATAAAAACAAATGATATATATATATATATATATGTATATATGTATAATTTCATAACAATTAATTATTTAATATGACCATCAAATCATATTACGTATTAAGGGTGTAACTATTTTTGTCACAAATTATTAAATATATGCTTATTACCTACACCTTTATATATTATGATTATTATCATCATATTAATATATATATATATATATATATATATATAATATAGGAATACGGATAACGGTGTTTCAATTTACCTTCATTATATTAAAGGTGCTGATTATACAGTAATTATGACAGGATTTTATACATGACACTTCTTATAAGAAAACATCTAGGTATTCCAATTGATAACATTTTCATATGTAATTGATTAATAGCCTTACTCAACGATCGTAATGATTAATAATTAATAATACTCATAGTAGAAATTTGAGAAGTTAAGAATTAATATTCTACCATTTTCCCCCTTATCTCGCACCGGGTAAATAAAAAGGATCTATAAAATTATATTTAGAATTACTACCTATACTCATGTTAATACTCATACGAAGAAAAGAGGATTGGATATTTAGCGATCTCTAAATTACACCAGGAAATAGATTTACGGATAATATCAAGAGTGATTCAACTATTTACTCGGGGGAAGTCGTAATTACAGACAAGATTAAAATTACAATTAAAGAGATAATTGACTCGCTATTGTAATGTCACTAGGCGCAAATTTATTTGATATCCCTGACTTCATTTATGATAAAATGTTCGTGTACTTTTCTCTTCAGATACTATTTAATTGGTTCAAATGTATTGGCATGATTACGTCATGCTATATCAAGAATTAATATGAACATTGGTGTACCTAACGAAATAACGTACACATGTTGAAATAAATTACAAGCGTTGATGACTTATAATGTGTAACATCCAAGGTTAGGCGAACACTCCATCTTGCAAAAAGAAAAATGTGGTTACATAAATTATGCTGTATAGAAAAATAGGGAAACGTTGCCAAATATCTTAATGGGTTGTCTAAATTTAAATTAAAAGATTTAAATCGAAAAACTTTACAATTTCTAGCTGTGTATTGAGATATTGGCATACAGTTAGAGTATTTCTTTTATCCAAAATCTTCAATATCACGAGCGAAAAATACTGAAGTAACTTTTCTAGAAATATAGAAACTATATATTAAACTCCTATATAGATATATAACTTATTGGAAAGTAAATAAAAATACAATAAAATAACAGAATGTGTATATATTATAATTTATACCTGACATAATAATCAAATAAGATTGTAGTATCTATATCATATATATAGCTATTCTATGCATCAACAAGATAATATAGATATAATTTTGAAGTTAAATTTGCATTTGATTATTTGTACATTTTAAAATTCATTATATACTCACTTTATTCCTAAAACGCCGTAAATGAGAACATTAAAATAGCTATTAGGATATATATAAGAAATCATGGATTTAAATCAGAAAGCATCATGGATAAAATTGTATCATGGATATTTTCTATAGTTTCTTCTCGGTATAGAGGATAGTTGTTTTATTAAATGTATTTATCAATATTAGTATCTGAACTTTTTTTAAATTTCACAGTATACGGAAAATAAATAATATATATATGAAAATAATCTCTTTTTATTTTATTTTTAAATTCACTATTTTATATTCCTTCATTTGTTATTTAAATGAATCCTAGAAAAATGTGAAGTTAACATCTGATTAACATAAAAGTTTAATTTAATTATACAATATCAATATGCTAAGCTATTATATTATTATTAGTATTATTAGTATTATTATTATTATTATTATTATTTTTATCATTATTATTATTATTATTATTATTATTATTATTATTATTATTATTATTATTATTATTATTATTATTATTATTATTATTATTATTATTATTATTATTATTATTATTATTATTATTATTATTATTATTATTATTATTATTATTATTATTATTATTATTATTATTATTATTATTATTATTATTATTATTATTATTATTATTATTATTATTATTATTATTATTATTATTATTATTATTATTATTATTATTATTATTATTATTATTATTATTATTATTATTAGTATTATTAGTATTATTAGTATTATTATTATTATTATTATTATTTTTATTATTATTATTATTATTATTATTATTATTATTATTATCATTATCATTATCATTATTATTATTATTATTATTAGTAGTAGTATTATTATTATTATTATTATTATTATTAGTAGTATTATTATTATTATTATTATTATGATTAGTATTATTATTAATACATGTATGATATTCTAATACATTTACCTATGTATCAATTTACCTTCAATTATATTAAAGGTGCTAATCATGCATTAATTACAACCTTGCCTAGTAAATTCGATACACCATACATCTAATAACTAATCTAAATCCCCTGTGATCACTATATATCTTATAACCATAATATAGTAAACATAATGTTTACAAGTATCTCTATATGCGCATACATATCTATATGTGTCATAAACACGTTGATATGCAGTGTACCTGATCTATTGTGTACAACAAACTCAGTGAACTTAGTTCGCAGTAGGAAGGTTCTACTAACGCTTATCCATTTTGAAAGAGATAGAACATCTCTGGCGGCGACCTCTGACCTTGCCGGAGTACAGGTGCGCCACTTCGTATCCGGTTTGTCTGCATACGGTGCTGGCTACGCTACCAAAAGTACACGTCGATATAACCAATAACACAACCGCTGCAACCGCTAAACTTAGACAGTTCGACATCGGCGGTTTATAAGTTGTAGGACACTGCAATAAAGTATGGGAGAACAGGAGTATAAAACGGAACTCACTAAGCAGGTGCACGGATTCGTCGACAAGAGAATGTAGCGCGTTTTTAGACGCGGGTCGACATTTTGTGCGTAGACACACGCAATCTATAATGGGGGTAAGGTGAGATGACACCCGCATTACCGAATTCAATTTCGGTGGATCACTAATTGGATTGGTCTCAGTGAAGGTATTACTCTTCAGTTCAAAATATATATTTTTTTCTTTCTTCGATTATACAATATCGATAAATTAGCTAAATTTCTTTAACAGTCATGTGCTTGTATTCAAATATGATTTTTTAAATATTTGATCAATTCTGAGAAAATTTGTATGTGATTTAAATATTCTAATTTTATATACGTAGGATATATTAACTATTAATTAAGTTATATTAATTAAGTTGTGAAATCAGCTGTGTATGTTTTATATAAGATGTAGACAACATTTTATTTTATAATAGTTAACTTATTCCGAACTATGTTCCAATTATATTAATAAACATATCTTATGATATGTAACATATATATTACATGACAAGTATATTTGTCATGTTATTTAAAAAATAAAGTATACATTCTCAATCCACTGCATAGGAAGTGTATAATAGAAAATTAGGAATGCCTTATATAATAATATATTATAATTATATATAGCCAAGCAGTTAATTTTTATTATAATGAATTTAATGAAATAATACTACTACTTTTTATAAATACAATCTATTTTTTAAATCATACAATTCATAATCCTCTAATCAATTATTCATATATTCATTATGATTTAAATGAATCTGAATAGCAATTGTTATATAAATGATTACTAATGTGGTAACATTATATAATATATTTTCTTAAAATTCGAATTATTTGTTTTTCTATAATTAAATGGAATAGTTTGCTAAATATATCTCGTCATATTATACTTAACCTGAAGTAACTAATTAAAATTTAACTGCATTTTCATATAATAATAGAAGTGTAATACATAAATAGATTACATTGTTAGATACCATAAACAAATTGCGAAATATTCGGTAACCGCAACTGGTCTCACAAGATTATCAGAAATGAGTGTAGTTTTTTACTGGCGATTTCATTTACCGAGACAAAGGATGTGGCGATCATACACCCAGCGGTTAGAATACCTACTCAGTACTCGGCAGACACCGATGACTCAGCGTCAAAATATTCGACTTCGAAACATATGTATCTGGTACAGTTAATGCTTTTATTATCTCTTAAATTAAGGCGCAACTCTATAAATAGATTTCGCATACCGATATGTCTACTGGCCACCAGGAGTTTCGACCGAAATGTCCAACAGACGGCTATGCAAGAAATATATGTTCAGAAATAGAAACTGTTATTCTATTTATAGATTGAGATATCTTGAGCACGATGATGTTACCACGATGTTAAAGCACCTAGATTTGTAGTATTGTAGGATTGCATACATGAAGTACAATTCAAAAGGAATACCTGCCTGATGACACGCGAAACAATACTTATAGCACACATTCCAAGACGTATAATTATATTTAGACATGGTGTTGAGTATACACCTTATAATGGTACATTATAGTGTAGAGCGATATAATTACAATAACGCTATGTTTATACAATATTCGACTTCGACAAATAAATGAAGATTTAGATTTAACTTCAGTTAAGGTTACCATGCATATTGCCAAATATATCATACATATGATATTCAGTTGAAATATACCGATGTTTTCAAGAATTTCATATATTATTTATCATATGATAATGTACTGAACACCTATTTAATTTAATAATGAAATAAAACGACATTCAATTGAAAATAAACATATAAAACGTGTATGTGTGTGTATGTGTGTGTGTGTATGTGTGTGTGTTTATCTGTGTTATCCATCGAAATATAAACTTACAATTTAATTATATTAATAATGTATACTTAATATATATATATATATATATATATATATATATATATATATATGTGTGTGTGTGTGTATGTGTGTGTGCGTATATATATATATATATATATATATATATACCTAAATATATATATTATTTAATTTTCTCTTTTAAACAATTATATATTAATAACAAATTTTTTTTCACCTAGTTATTTATATTGGGAAAATACAAATTGAATTTCTATTTAAATAATGTATTTACTAAGTTTAATATGTTATAATAAAAATTAAAATATATTTATATATATTAAACATATATTAAGTTTATTTTTATATAAAATAAGTATGTATTTGTATAATGAATGTATACTAATTATTTTATCTACAACCTTTTTTTACATTACCGTATTTATGCGATGTTAAATAAATTTATATTATATTATAAGATATTTTATAATAATTATATACAGATATATCTTTCTAACAATATAATATATATATATATATATATATATATTTATATAAATTAAATATTCTTAATTATTAGAGAAATTAAAAATATGTATATAAAATACATACGTATTATATACTTATTTCAATATCTATAATTATATTAATATTATATTAATTATATTAATAAATTAATATTTAATTAAAATTAATTACAAATATTATCTTTAAAATAAGGACCTTGATATGTCGTTATTTTATAACTATTTAATTACTTTTTTTAGCATGTTTTCATCAAGGACTTATTTCAGAAGCGAAGTTAATTAATGTTTTACGCATTGTTATATTTAAGTACAAATATCAGCTGATCTATATGAAAAAAACAATTAGAATTATTGCAAAATACGTAATAATTTATAAGGGATGGAACCGTAATAGTGGTATTAGTGAATATAATAGTATAGCACTCTATTGTGTGATTTCGAAGAATAGTTATTTATTAATTTAATGTTTTAACTATTAAACGGCATAATTATCAAATATGAAAAATAAATTAAACATGTTAAGATTGTATTATTATGAGTTTAAAAATAAATTAAATACGCATTTATCAATTAGTATGGTTAGTAAGTCAAACTAAATTATAATATAAAATACAATATATATATATACAGTTAAATTTCGGTGTACCCTATCTTACTCTATAATTTATTAGAGGATCAAAACTAAATTCTGATATATTACAATTTTAAACTTTGTATTATCATATGTATTATATTATATATATATATTTAATTAATATTAATATATATTAATACATATTTTAATTTATAATTTGTATTAAATGATATCGCTAGTAAATTAAAATGGTTACTAAATTTACCATTTCATCCCATGAACCAAATTGTTAGCTGTTACCAAATGTCTAGAATATTATTTAAAACCAATAAAATTGCCATATTAGAAAATAATAACCGGTGATAAATTTCGGAAATAGGACGAAAAGACATAAAATGCATAGTTATATTGATTACTATTTTGTGACGGGATTCCAAACCCAAATCCAGTATTAACAAATATGATAGATATGCATACTATTATGATATATTTGTATATATATTTATGCCATCAAATATAATGAAACGGCTACTAGATACATAACTTCAATACTAGATATATCTTCCAACATAATAAGCACGCATCGCTACATCGATATATTAACTGACATACTAATGTGTTAGTAAATATTAAGATCCGTTATATAAGGCTTATGACATAATAGCATCTATCTAAAATATGAATGTGTTAGAAACTATGGTAAAATAATAGAGTAAATAACTTACGATGCGTTATAATATATTAATACAGTCAATGGAGTATGATAATATAATTGAGTCACACTAAATGTATTTTATAGAGATGATCTATTAATATTAGTATATTAAATCTTAATATAAATAGTATCATCTTGACATGAGTCGAGATGATCATCTTGACTTATTTTTTCGGAATTTGTTTTGTAATTAATAATGGAATATGATTCCCTTTTTATTTATATAATATTTCTAAAGATCCTGAAAAGCTTACTTTCAGGTTGAACATCAATTTACTTAATAATTGTATTTTATACTTTCATACTTGACCAATGAGCTTTAGCATGACCACCGATTATCTGTTAGACTACTCTCAGTTCTCAAGCATTTATCTCCATAACATCAAAAATTAATACTCTTTGCCGGCAACTAGCTAAAGAACTTTCTGAAACTTACAATCTGTTATAATTGTAGCGCAATTAATATCGGAAACCCGGAATACCCGTTCGACTTGCTGGCTCCATTATAGGGCGACCTCGGATAGCTGTCAATACTCGGACGCTGAATCGGAAGCTCCCTTTGGGTTTGTTGTTATTTGACTTCGCTATAGTCTTAATATAGAAATTATCTTCACATCTAAATATATTTAACATACGTGTGTTTTGCTCAAATGTTTGATATTATTTTGTAAGTTAGTATATTAAATTTTATAAACTGTGAAGCCGATAAATTTGATAATGAACTAGTTTTATTAAACAATAAAATAAAAAATACATTATAATTAATTAAGCATAATATTAGACTATTTCATAATTATGATAATATATATATACAAGATTATATTAATTATATAGTAAATATTCAATATTTATAGTCAATATTTATATTAAATTGATATAATTGATATATATATATCTATATTTACACACACATACACACACATATATATATATATATATATATATATATATATATATATATATATATGTATATATATTATATATAATAATATATTAAAAGTAATTTCATATTTCTATCTTCTGTAAATTATACTAATATATATCTTATTTTAGAATATACATTATTATTATGATATAATATAATTATATATTCATACTTGAAATTATTCATTTTTAATAACTCATGTTTATCACTTTCATAACAGATCAATTACCTCAATGGTCATCCTAACTATGCATTGACTCCTAATAATTGATAATATCATAATTGATAACCTGTATAATAATATAACTATTATATGTTATCCATATTAATATTATATAACTTCATTAATGTACTATTGTATTAATTTATATAAATTATATTTCATATATATATATATATATATATATATATATATATATATATATATATATATCTCAATAATAGTTTTTTATAACTGTTTACTAATCAATAAGAGTGATATTTATAACTGTCGAATTATAAATGACTCGTAGCTATACTTAGAAGTGTCCCTATACCAATGACTAAACGCTTTGCACATGCTTCATCGCTAATGACAATCCAATTACATAACACCCGAGAATATATAATGATATCATCTGAATTACCATTTTAATTATGACTCATCAACAATATGATGCTTAACTATGACAATGAATCACGTCTTTACATAGTAATGCCTCACCATTGACCATTATCCATAGCGTACCTCGCATCTCTGTTAATGAATTACCTCTGTACTAATGACAATTGAATAGGAATTATGTCAATATTATAAAGACCAATGGAACCCGGATGCTGATAATAATATCTACATTTGATCTATTGATAAAACAGTTATCACCGGCGGTTGCATCATAGGCTAACTTTACGAGTTCTTTTTATTTTCGGATAACCCGGTGCATTCATAGGGGGCATAGTGTAGGCGTAAATAACGGTTCACCTTGACCCGCCGACATATCTGCCTCTCTATCTCGACGAGAAACGATCTCGCATTTCCGGTCCAAACCGACCGATGATTAACTGCCCGTCTAGTTCGGTAAGTCGTCTATGGGTGTGCGTTAGCCGTTTGCATAACACTCGCCTGTCACATCAAGATCTCGATTCAGTGGCGGAGAGAAATAGGTCAAACGGACATGCCTAGATGTTCTTAGAAGTGCCTGGAGTGGACGCAGTAGACGTGACTCGATATATTTGAAAAGACGATCCACTAGCCGAGTGAAGGTATACCAACTCATAAGTTATAACGGCACCATTCTGTGTACACTGTACGGCGTACAGTGTACGGCGTACAGTGTACGGCGTACAGTATACACTGAACGATATACACTGTACATTGTACTTTGTACACTGTACAATGTACAATGTGCAATGCACCATCTACACTTCATAATGTACAAAGCACAATATATACTTTGTAATGTACAATGTACAATATATATCTTAAAATGTAAAATATATACTCAGCAGTGTACAATACACTCCATATAATCTACAATATACGTTGTATACTGTATAATGTACATTGTACAATATACGTTGTATACTGTATAATTTACTATATACGTTGTATACTCTATAATCTACAATATACGTATTAATACTGTATAATGTACAATATACGTTGTATACTGTACGTTGTATACGTTGTATATTGTACAATATACAATATACGTTGTATACTCTATAATGTATAATCAAAAGTGTGCAATGTATAATTAGCAATGTAAACTATGTAATGTTCATTGTAAATTGTACAATGCAGAACATATATTATATACCTTTAGATTTATAATATACAATTCTCAATGTATATTAAAATGTTCACTGCACTCTACGCTATAGGATGACCATTATATATGTTATAGAAAATATTGTACAATCTAAAGTGTATATTATATATTTTTCAGGGTCCATAGTATGTTATATATTGTATATACTGTATATATTATACAATGTATACCGTATTATTGACACTGCACAATATATACTGTTTACACAATATAGACTATAACATGTAAAATGCACAATGTACATTGTACATTGTACAATGCACAATGCACAATGTACAATGTACAATGTGCAGTTTACAATGTACAATGTGCAGTTTACAATATATACTGTACACAATACATAGTACATTACACATAGTACATATTACATTACACACACTACATAGTACATTACACATAGTACAATGTACAATGTACAATATATACTGTACACAATACATGGTACATTACACACAATACATAGTACATTACACACAATACATAGTACATTACAAGATGTAAGAGCTTGTGATTAATGGCGTTAAATTCGTGCGATAATTAAATTTTATTATTCGACTGCAGTCCTTGGATAATAATGAAAATTTAATTTGCCGAATAATTCTTTCATTAGCTTCTAAAATAAGCTTTACTAGGTATTAAAATTTGTTTTATCAAATAACGCATTATAAGCTATAGGCTTATCCACCCATGGTTGTACTATATACAATATACACTCTCAATTAGGGACATTGAGAACTATTGCACTCAAGTAATCATGTATTACATCATTTATATATAATAAATATAATAACTGCTCCATTGACATTATAAATTATAATCATGAATTTATTTTGCAGAAATAATACAATTATGATATCACGATTATAAACGATTGTAGATCATATATAAAATCAAATTTACAGTGCCAATTGTATGTATACCATGGGGAATGGAAATACATATAACTACAAATATGAACTATATAGAGTTGATTCGTAATTGATATTTGTATACAAATATCAATCATATATGATTTAACCATGGTGTTATATTCTGCATATCCACCAAGTTGTTATTATTAGGAAGACATTCCGATATAATAATATAACATTTAGTTTATGATTATTATACAGGATCATTTCACATAAATCTTACCTATCGACTATTATCGATATATACGTTTACTACAAAACATCACGATTCACAACAATGAATTAAAAATGCAGCTGCCATCAGACGTCGCCATTTGTACGTCGATATATGTCACCGATGCTACACCAGTTACCTCTTTAATGGCTCTTCTAGCCTGAAATATGACGCTTAGAACATTCCGGCGAGGACCCTTACTCCAGAAAACTCTCAGATTCCTGGAACCTAGACATCAACACATTTGATTAGTTGCGAAAGCGGTTGATCAATACATATGCGAATCAAAGAATTGCATGCAACACGTTTAGCGGATTGATTATACGAGCCTTACGTTGTAAGGATAACGGTGCGATGATAACAAGGAAATAACATTTATGTACTACGAAAAGTACTTCGGTTGAACGACAAAAATAGAAAATATTCTATTTTCAGTACGTGCGACAAAAATAGGAAATCGGAGTTTTTTATATGAAAAATGTCGTTCAATACATAATCTGCACGTCAGTAATTTTAGTGTAAACACCTCATGCAATGTATTCAAAGGTGTCACTATTAAGTGTATAGCATACAACGTATAATTTACGTTATATTATGACCGATATACTTGTAATCCAGGTAGCGTACGCTAATATACGTATATCTTCAGTGTAAATAAAACAAGAATTAAGACAATTCATCACTAAACTTTAAAAAATATTAATTTTTTAAAATATGGTTAAATAAATAGACAATTTCAAGTTGATTTGCAATATTGCATAATACACATCATAACATAAACTTTAAATTGAGATATATATATATATATATATATATATATATATAAGCATGACGTAGTATGACGTCGTTCCATATGTAGTTCTAATACAAT
This sequence comes from Osedax frankpressi, assembly GCA_964035775.1. Classification (NCBI taxonomy): domain Eukaryota; kingdom Metazoa; phylum Annelida; class Polychaeta; order Sabellida; family Siboglinidae; genus Osedax; species Osedax frankpressi. The sequence goes on from OZ038313.1 coordinate 27,101,436, forward strand.
AAGCATGACAATAATATTATATACAATTTAAATGTAACTTATCTAATTAGATAAATTATAATTTTTATAGTTATATAATATTTACAATTATATATTTAGTTATCCTGTTGATATAAATGAAATTATCATTATCATCTGATTACCATTTTATCTGCTACTACTACTACTACTACTACTACTACTACTACTACTACTACTACTACTACTACTACTACTACTACTACTACTACTACTACTACTACTACTACTACTACTACTACTACTACTACTACTACTACTGCTGCTGCTGCTGCTGCTGCTGCTGCTGCTGCTGCTGCTGCTGCTGCTGCTGCTGCTGCTGCTGCTGCTGCTGCTGCTGATGCTGCTGCTGCTGCTGCTGCTGCTGCTGATGTTGCTGCTGCTGCTGATGTTGCTGCTGCTGCTGCTGCTGCTGCTACTACTACTACTACTACTACTACTACTACTACTACTACTACTACTACTACTACTACTACTACTACTACTACTACTACTACTACTACTACTACTACTACTACTACTACTACTACTACTACTACTCCTACTACTACTACAACTACTACTACTACTACTACAACTACTACTACTACTACTACTACTACTACTACTACTACTACTACTACTACTACTACTACTACTACTACTACTACTACTACTACTACTACTACTACTACTACTACTACTACTACTACTACTACTACTACTACTACTACTACTACTACTACTACTACTATTACTACTACTACTACTACTACTACTACTACTACTACTACTACTACTACTACTACTACTACTACTACTACTACTACTACTACTACTACTACTACTGCTACAACTACTGCTACTACTACTGCTACTGATATTGCTATTGATACTGATACTGCCTCTGCTACTACTACTACTACTACTACTACTACTACTACTACTACTACTACTGCTATTGCTATTGGTACTGATACTGCCTCTGCTACTTTTACTGCTACTACTACTACTACTACTACTACTACTACTGCTATTGCTATTTGTACTGATACTGCCTCTGCTAATGCTACTGCTACTACTACTACTACTACTACTACTGCTATTGGTATTGGTACTGCTACTGCCTCTGCTACTGCTACTGCTACGGATACTGCTGAATTTGCTGCTATATATATAATATGATTAGGTTATATTGGATGATTAATAAGGTGATATATTATCAGTAGTGTATGGTATATAATGAATGTACGTATAATTGTATGTTTACAATATATATAAGCATATATATATTATAATATATATTTTGTTATATAAAAATATATATAATTATTTATAGATATTATCATTGATATAACAGTTAGGAAGAACATACAATTATCTCATTTCCGAGTAATTATGTTCACTTGTAAAATGGAAATTACATAATCAATTATTAAAATAACAATATTCGCACAATTTCTATTTCTATAATTAAAATAAATTCTTTATTAATCATTCTAAATATTTACTACTCTGATTTTAAAGCATGCATATTAATTAATATGCATAATAATCAATATTAATATGGAATTCGTTTCTTTTAGAAAATGTAACATGATAACGAATACTTATATGAGACGACGTGTTTATTTACTATATGTTTACTTTGCGTTAAATCTATAATTATAAATGATATTAACTTTATATTAGAATTCTATAGAATCCATCTTACCATATTCGCTACCTTGGCTAATTCAGTACAAATTACATATGTACTGACCTAATATTTATTTATGTTTTACTGTCCTAATTCTAGGACACGTTCAGTGTTTTATGTCATATTCGCTGACTATGGTAAGGTCTACTGTATATATAAAGAACACAATCTGAGTGCACTTGTAAATATATATACCAGTATGTTAGAATTCATTCAAGAAAATATAAATTAGAATAACAACTCGATACTTATATTATGAATTGAAATGCATATCTACACCATGAATATTATATTAATAAACTATTACAATAAATAAGTAATATATATTAATTTTAGTTAAAAACATTCAATAATTTCAAATTAATTTTTATATATTTTATTTATATAATATAATAAATAAAATAAATCATATAATCCTAAATACCCACTGTTTCTAATACTTCAATTTTCATATTCTTCAATAATAATTATAGACATTTATTGATACGAATGAGGAATGCTCATTATAAAATATAATTAGATATGTATTAATACTAATTAATGAAAACAGATATATTTATCTGACAGAGTAAGTTTCGCAGATTACTAATTCGATGCAAATGATATATTGGAAACGATTGTGGTTTCATTTAATTTGCGGCAATTACTTCTTCTTTTAAGGCTTTCACCGTTGTGAATCTATCAAAAGCTCAGCGAACAGCCTCGGTTAGATTAAAACGACCTAGACATAGATTGCAGCCTAAACGTAGCAGATGACTCGGACTCTCGCGCCGGTGGTTATTTGACAATACTCGGCAGTAAGGGAGCGGGTAATCGGTCACTCGTCTCCGCCGACAAATCCTCGTCGATACCTACAGGAATTTGCACGGGACGCAGCGTGCACGGAGTGGCTTGCAGGCAACGCTGCACTTCCTCGAGAAATCCGTCCTTCATTGTCTCGATATCACTCTGTCGAATAAAGATATATTACATCGTACGATTGATGCATTCAGATGAACATTGACTTTTTTTATTAATTAATTATTGAATTGTTTAAAATCTTTTGAATCTAAATATATTTTAATATTATAATATAGAATCTTAAATATATTAGCCATACTAATTATTTATTATAATCCATGACAATTCAATATTACAATATTTCATGGTATTTATAAAATAATTATACAAATTTTAATTAAAATAATAATTAAGTTAATTTGATATATTTAGTATGTGATATTCAAATAATGTATTAATTTTAACAAACTATCTTATGTATTGTATAAGAACATAAAAAGAGACTATTTTATAACTTATTATTAAGAATAATAACCATAATATCATAATTTTCTTTAGTGAGAGTTTGTGTTCGTACTGCCAATGATTCAAACAGTTTTGTGTTCTGTTCGCAGTTGGAGATGTGTTCTCGGTTTATTCGACAGGTGACATCGTAGGATATTAGCTTACCACTCATGTAGTCTTAGATAAGAGAAGAATTAGAGCTAACAATATCGTAATATATAAATATTAATCTAAAAATATAGATGTCATAATTAAATAAATAATTATCATATAATAAATATATATGTTGAAGAAATTATATGTATTTAAATTAATTTTTATATATAATTTAAAGTAATTTAATACTGTTTATAGTTTTATAGATAATTCATGATATTACGAGTGTTATCAACCTTCAAACTGTTGAATTGTCAAGTTTAATGATTCGGCTGTTAGATTTTCAATAAAAGATACAGCACAACACTACAATGAATGATTAACATTATTTAATATTTTATCCAATATTCACGTATTTCAATAATAAATATTTATTACCAAGTATAAATATTACGTAAATCAAGCTTACAAAAATCAAATTAAATGAATAAATATCAAAAATCAACTGTTAAATCTATAATTCATCTTTATTACATTGAAATCATTTTTAAACAACCAATAATCAATATAAAATAAAATGTAAATAAAAACATAGAGTATGTATTTATATCATATTTGCTACTAATATTGTTCAATATAATCATAAAAAGATCAAATCAAATAGAAATCGATTATATAATAATTAATATTTATAAATTTTTTAATTTGAATTATTATAGATCAAAGTAAAATTTACAATTTCTAGCATTGGCATAAGATATCTGAACATAATATATATTAGAAATTATACAAATATAAAATATATTGAAAATACATATAGATCAGATACTGAATTAAAATAGCTAAAACTAAGATAAAATTCAGTAAGAGAGACTCCGCACTCTAGACTACTGTCGAAAAAACTGTAGTCTATGCATTTCGGAGTTGACCGACTAACCAGGTTTGTGAAATTATAAGCACCTTCGCCGGTCAGCAGACAAGTGGGATTTGCGAACCTCGTTACAAACATTACATTGGACTTGAGCAATGGAGGATTTGCACGTAATACCACATAGATAAGAGTGGGCAGGAAGTCGTCGGCGCTTATCGGGGATCCTTGCTGGGCTCGGAGAATTATTGAGGTTAGGGGAGATTTATGAAATTTTTGTGGGGGGTCTTACCTAAAAAGATTTCCAGGTTTAGGTATTATTAAAGGATCCTTGATGGGATAGAAACTTTGTTAAGGTTAAGAGTCATTAGCGCTTAGGAATTTGTTAGGGTTAGGGATCATCGAGGTTTAGAATGTTTGCATGCAATAGATATTCGTAATATTAAGTTTAAATAGTTAAATGGGGCACCGAAAATGATCTAGGAATCAGTAGTTTATTCGACTCCTAGGGAATTTTTTATCAAGGTAATTTTATTAGGTTTGTTGGGGTCAGAAGTAGGAGTCAGGTGGTTTTATTACTATCGTTCTTAGCATTAGTATCAGTATAGGGGTATGGAATGTTTATTAGTGATATGGGAGACTTAGGTTTACTGGCTTCAGGTATTCTGTGATAGGGAAATCATAAATGAAAAATTAAATGAAATTGTTGACACTACAGTCAAAGAATTAATTGCTCGAAAGAAGGTAAATCAATTTGAGATATATGTGAAGTGTGATACAAAGTGAATCCCTGAATAAGGTAGCAAAGTTCTGAATAATGATCAACTACACGGGATAATAGACTCTTTTTAAGAGTGTATTTATATTAAGAGAATGTTTAATATTATTAGGAGAACATACAGTAAATGTTTATTAATTAATTGAAATATAAATGAAAAAAATTTATTATAAAAATGTGACTTTTTATAAATTTCGAGTTTACTGCGATATAAGTTCTTTATTTGAGAGATACAAAATTGAATAGTATTTACCTTGGATTCATTAAGTACTTTGAATATGCTCTCACTACAGCGACAAATGCAGTCCAATTTCATCCATGGAGGTCTGACAGTATCCATTTCAATTATAGCTGAAGGAGATGATCATTATTTAGCAAAAGAATAAAAATGTTTATGATTTATTCTTTCATTACATTTTTTAACAAAATATAGTAATATAATATTATTAAAATATTTTATCATATATTTATAAATTCAAACCGGTAATTGCTTCATCCAAAAGATTTCTAACTTTCTCTTTTGATTCATCAATGTCTATATCCAAATGTGAACAACTAATCCAGTGATATTTCCTAATCTTTCCTTTATATAATATAAAATATTATGTAATCTTACTGAAAATACTCGATAAAATATTAATATCAATAATTATTAATACGAAATGATAACAATGTACAATTTACATTAAATTAAAATTGGTAGTTTGATAGTTTTCTCTAATCTTTAATTAGATATAATATTTATATTTACACCTATGTACATTGTATATATAAATATTATACAGAATATATATAAATATTATATCTAATTAAAGATTAGAGAAAACTATCAAACTACCTATTTTAATTTAATTATATATAAAGATAATAAATACTTATATAATATTATATTAATTACATTGAATGTCAAATCAAAAATTTTAAAAAATAAAATTCATTAATGGGTGATAATTAATGTGAAAAAAATTTGTACTATTAACTAAGATTAATTATATTTTTATTTTTTTACTATTTATATTATATTCATATTTAAATATATAGTTCATACAATTAGCATGATATAGATATAAACTAATGATTAGTAAAAAATAATAAAATCAATTTATTTTTTTGATGTTTTTATAAAATAATAGTATCTTTAGTATATATGTAACTTACTAAATATAACTATATATTATGTGTGTATTCTAAAAATATTATTATATAAAAAATAATAATATATTAATATTAATATAACATAAAATTATTCTGATATATCAGCATCGAAATTGTTAATAAAAGAAAAAAAAGATTTGAGCCGATAAAATTCATTAATTTCTTTGGATATAATTCATGTACAGATGTGATACTTATTATATAAATATCAACTCAATTATAATCTTTGTTATATATTTAAATTAAATTATATTAACTAATAATAATAATATAAATCAATATTATTATAAAAATTTATTATATTATTATGTTTGTAAAGCAAATTCGAGGTATTTATAATTAGAAGTATCCATTATTTTATATATCATTTTAACGAAAAATGATTTCAATTTTAATATTTTAACATAAAAAATATTAATTTTGTTTTACACCTTAGAAAGTTTGTAATAACTATTTTAAACAATAGAGAACCTTGAATTTCAAGATCATTTTCTTCATCTTGTGTACACTGAGGAGCGAAAACTTTGCGATAAATCCGCGTACAAATGTAATGTTCAGTAAGACGTATCATGTGATCCAATTGATCGTCAGGTATACCTGTGGTAATAATTTATTACCTGTGGTAATAATTAGCCGGCCTAGATTAATCTATTCTAATTGTAAATAAAGTCTTTTTAGGGGAAGTTATATAATTATTATTAAATAGGTCATATTAGTTTGTTAATTTAATGAAATTTTAATTTGAAAATATGAAACCTTTATATAGATTATGTGTTTTTATACGATCCTCGAAATTTTGGTAATGGTTGATAATGAATTCTGACAAGACATCAATATTTGAAGTATCATCCGATATCTTTTCTAATTGTTCGACAACATAACGTACCTGAAGAAGTCACAAATACACAATATTTAACATCACAAATAACATTTAATTACAAATAACATTTACTTAATTAGAAAATACTAAAGTTAAATTTTCAAATGTTTATTTTAAGAATTATAAAATTATTCAAATATGTATTATTTGTAACTACTTTTCAAAACTTTGTAAGATTTAGTATTTCAGCAATATTTAAATATTTAATTTATTAATAAAATGTAATACTAAATTCTACTAAATTAATACTAAATTATGTAGTTCCTACTTCGTCATCACTCCTTTAATTGTACCATTATATATTTATTATATTACAATATCCTATATACATATTCTAGTTAAATTCAAACCAATCTGGATACATCATTAGCCATTTCTTTGGAGAAACCATGCAAGAAATCGATAAGAGTTTCAGCAGACTGTCGAGAGGTTTCACTGTTTCTCCGGCTGGCAGGTTTTCGAGCCAGTTGCGACGTCGATGGTGGAGAAGATCGCATGAATTCGAGATTAGGAAGGCTGTTGCCTGGTTCTATCAGCAGATGTTAGCAGTATGTTAAGTATTCTCTGTATTTGATATGTACTATATTTGCTATATAGTATTAAAATATATTGTATATATATTGTACTATATAGTAAATAATTACATAATATATATATATATTAAAAATTAAAACAAAGATACATTGTGAATATGTAGAAAATAATTAAATGATGAAATTGACAGAATAATATTAAATGTTATAAAATAAATAATATAACTTTAATTATAAAATAATTTTAGGAAGTGTATAAAATAATGTTATCATCATAATCCATTTCCGATATAATAAAATAATTTGAAATAATTAACCCGGAGGATTGTATTTCCTAAAAATTGATTTAACTGTTTCTTTTCTTTTATCTGTCTGTTTTTTCTTCTTTTCTTCAAATTTTGTGAAAGTTTTTACAGATCTATATTTGATATGATTTTTTAATACCAAATATTAATAATAAGACATAATAAAGGTATAATAATTTAGTTAAGTCAACTTATAATATTATTCCCCATAGAAAGACAATGACTTGAATATAATAATGTTATAGTAAACTATGCGTGTGAAGTAAAAAGTGAAAATAACCCAGGAGAACCGGACTTTTCTGGTACAAAAGTCCGAGATTGAGTAATGCGGGAGTCCCTCCAACACTTTGAACAGTAGCCTTGCCAACTCGGATTACCGAAGAAGCCACATCCGCTCTTGCACAATAAGTCTCTTTCACCCAACCGACTCGTAGCCTTCTTTAGTGTAAAGCTCATCGCAAAATGCAGAGTAATTTCAAAGCTGGACGTTAGGTATTTATTATTTAAAATCCAATATTTTGAATTAATTGTAACCACCGTTTGTAACCTTTCCATTAACTCCACATAAGATTAATGTTATATTTATTATTAATTAATAATTTTTCTTTTTCATACCGCATTAAGAAACTTTATAAATTATATTAAATAAATTTGATTACAGAGATTTTATTGTAAGTATGATTTAGTATGAGTGGATTAGGGTACTTTAGCATGTGTGTAGATAATTAAATCTTTTGTAATTCATTAATATTGTTAATAATATTAAGATTAAAGTATTTAATTAGATGTATGTTACTATTGAATGTTAATAACTATTACATTACATTATTTTCAGATTATATTTTAAATATAAAGTTATATAGTAATTCAAACATAATAATACACCAACAATCAAGTTTTAATATGAAAGTAAGTATATGAATACATTATATAATATACAACAAATATCCATATACAATAACATTATATCCAATGATAATATTTACGAATTTTCACAGGATCGTCTTCCATAAGTGATCCATTATTATTATATTTATAATTATTATTGGATAATTATAACGATATTAATTATTAATACTTATATCATTTGTATTGAATAATTCATTTATTATATAATTATTTAATATATTAATAATATTAATAAATAACGTTTTAGATTGATGTTATAATTTAATATATTGATTATTTCATATCATTTTATACCTATATAAATTATAAAAATATCTACATTTTGATATAAAAATATAATTATTTTACTAACCAGTATTATTACAAATTATATATGCAATATTTTAAAATATTACTCTATTTATATTTTTGCTCATATGATATAAATAATACAAAGAATATTATAAATGATATTGTTCGTAGATACATTATTAAATGCAAAAGTGTGCATTAAAGTGTGGTATCGTGTCCCTGAATGGAACACGTGCAAGAATGGAACCTACACATATAATAAGATATTTTGAAGTTTGGTTTAACAATAAATAAATTTTGTGGTCAAAGAGAATATTCTAATTTATAACTATATTTGATACAAGGGATACCAAAATAATTGTAGGGTGAAATATCCTTGTAATTTAAAATATAAATATATATATTTTATTTTATGAAATATAATAAACTTTCTTCTTTCATAAAGATCAAATTATTTTTGAATATATTTATATTACTTATTACTTGTAAATACTTATTTCTAGTTTAGTTATATTATCCGACACAATTGTTATGATATATCCAATATGAATAGAAAATAATATATTTATATAATACTAAAATATACCACTCAAAATGTATTTAAATTTTGTTTTAATGTATTTAATATAATAATATATTTATTTATTTTATAGTGGTTTCCCCCGACTATATTTTGGTAATTAAGAAAATATAATATCATGAGAAATGAATAGCATCAATGAGATTAATTTCGTTTTAATTATTTAAACAATAGTTAACATTATAAGGTTATTGCGATTCTTAAATTAAATGTCCATGTATACACGCAGCACAGTTATTGTACAATGTACATCTTAAGATAGCGCAATCCTCATAATATTGATTTAAAACCTATTTATATCACAATAATACAGATGATAATAAATGAGCCTAATTTGTGAAATTTAGAATATTTACACTATTTCTTATACTTATTATAATATTTCTATGACGTATCATTTATAATACGACGTACATTGTATGTCGTACACTGTACATTGTACAGTGTACAACGTCCATTGTAAAGAATATATCGTGCAGTGTATACACAAATTAAGTTTCAACTATAGAAAAGTAGTTATTTGTTTCATTAACACTATTACTACTTAATTAGTTACAAGTAGTGTGTATATTATACACACTACTGTGTACTACTATATTATACACTGTATAATATTGTATATTATATTTAGTATGGATATAGTAAATATACTATATAGTAAATAAAATAATTTCTATATAGTCAATATTGATATACTATGCATTATACAGTATTTTATTCAGGTCATGCAAATAATTAAATTCAAATTATCCATACACATTTATATTATTAAATAATATTTTAATTTGTGTCGTAATATATAAGAAAAATTCAAGTAATATCATTTTCATTATCATAAACTTATTAAATTATTTATTTATGAGATAAAATGCATTCAAAATAAAATATATAATGATAAAATGCATTCAAATGATTAATATAATTATTATGTATAATTTATTAAATCATACAATAATTGATTTCATCAGATTTCAGTCAGTAATTACTTTAATTAATAGCCATTTGTTGTGTCTTTTTCTGGTCTGATAACTCTCTGAATATATTCATCAATTCACGCGTTTTAATCTAGCTATAGTTAAATTATACAAAATGTATATATAATAAAATTATTATATTTAATATTATATTAAAAATAATTATTAACTATACATTTAATATAGTACCCAATATAGTGTATATTTCAATGGGGTTTTAATCGTATAGTCAAATTATTATATCCGTTAATAAATAAAGTAATTACCTGAATTTCTATTTTCCTCGGTGATTATCTCTACACCACTGAGCCTATTAAATATATATTGTTTCTGCAATTGAATAGGTTTGGATAGCAAGCATGGCGATGCCAACATCACCTGGGAGTAAATACTTTCCAGCACCCTGTAGTTAAGTCTGTCGCCTTCCGCTTCGTACAGATCACTCAGCACCCAGTCGCAGAGTCTCAATTTCTCGGGCGTAAACGCGAACAGACGATCGTCTATAGCGCTCTTCAGTTCGCCCACGATCCTCGGGTAGCGCTTCAGAATTCGTTTATTGGCGAACTCTATGCTAGTGGGACGGCTATCCCGTACTTCGCCGACGAACCACCTGTTGAATTCGGCAACGTCGTCGGCCGACGCCGGACGTACGCGTACCGTCGCCTCCCCGTCGATTTTTATCTGATCCGTTGAGGATACACGTACGCCGTAGAGTTGATTGTGTCGTTTCTGTTGCACGCATGCGTTCGAACTAGTCGTGGTATCGCTGACCGCCTGGAGTAATAGGCTTTCTTCGATGCGCCGAGCGATTGAATCTGTTCCAGCGCGGAAATTTACGTCCTCGCCATATTCAGATCGATTATCTACTCTTTCACAATTAGATTCGATTAGACCTTCCTTTTGCGTTTTCTTCTCATTGGTTTCAACAATATCCAATTCATTGAAATTATCGATTTGTGTTTCACTTTTTTTTTGTGTTTCTTGTGAGTCGCACATCTCGAGAAGTTAAAATATTTGATTGTATCTAAAATAAATATATCATACATTTTATATCTATACTAATTATAATTAAATTAATAATTTCAGAAAACATATTTATATCTTAAAGTTAATGGTTTTTACTTATTTTTAAGTATGTAATACCATTTTATTAATCACTCATAGTCATAATTGTATGTTGTCTGAAGCAAAATTAGTTAGTGTTCTCCTTTATTGATTTATAATATTCTTCTTAAATAATGTGTATAGTATTATCAATATGTTATATTATCTCGATATTTTTCTTATTTGCAATTTAATTTACTATAATACTATATTACTTATATATGTTATATATGTTATATAATAATTATATATGTTACTATAATAGTTAGCTGACATAACCATAATATATTATGTGAACAAATCATATCTATATATAATTATAGTAATTATAAAAATCAGATCTATGGATTGTTGATACATTTTCTATTACGACTAGTTAAAGTTAAACTAGTTAAACCAGATAAAGTTAATTCTGATCAACTGTGAGGCAGTCTCTATATTTACAGATACGAAAATATATTTGTAATTTATTATTCCAAAATATGTAATTCTATTGAATAGGAAGTTTCCATTAATTAATATGTAAGATAATAATCATATTTCTTGTTATATTTTAAACTGTAATATTAGTAATACTCAACACAATTCTTATTAACATTATATTATATTTTATACATGGTATTTCCTTAAATATAATAGCTTATTGAAAACATTTATATTACTGTAAACTGCACACTGGTGTCTACACGTTTAGTTTGACAATTTAATCATAAATATAGAATACTAGCATATTCCTTAAATCATCACTGATACTAAAACTGCAATGACTACACATAAAATCGACTTTACAAATATACTTACTTTTAATTTGAGCAAACTATGTAAAATTAGAAAATCTCTAATAACAATGATATATGTTCATCATAATCTTTAAAACTATTCGTCTATATATAGGTATACCATATGTATAAATTGATATAAATTCTAGTTTAAGTATAAAGAGTATTTTGATTAAAATAAGTTAGTGTTATTAAGTTTACATAATTGATATAATATATGCATTTCTTCATTTATAAATGTCAAAAGGAATCTGGCCATAAATACTATCTCTCTAGTTGTTTTTATCATAGAATAATTACTTTATCTATTTTAAAGGAGAATCATTTGTATCTTAAATATAAAGAGTATTTGTAAGTTTTTATTACAAAGAAGTAATTTTACTAACTGCTTATAAATATGCATGAACTTTAATATAATTAATAAAGAAACAGTACTTTTACATATTATATGTGTTTGAGTTTAGTAGATATTTTAAAAATAATCTAACTATGATTATTATTTATGTAAATTTATATAACTAAATAATAATCTTACATTGTAATAAAATAATTATGATTATATAGACATTAATATTAATATATATAGACATTATAAATTTAACATCCTCGTATCGTTTAACAAATTAACCATACTTTTGAGATATTAATCATGTTCAGTATATTAGTAAAGGTATTATAATAATTTATATACTAATGTATAAATATATTTATGTTGTATATATTATACAATTATAATCTATGAAAATTACTAACTTTTTGATACAGTCTTTTTGATATTTAATTTTGTAATATTTATGTAATTATATGTATTTAAAAATTTAAATTAATTATATTTTATGGCTTTTAATAGTTATATTTAACAAAAAATAATTAAATGTTTATCATTCATATTAATTTAAATTTCATTGTAAATATAATTATTTATCAAATTTAATAAGCGAATAAATAATTATCAACGGATAAGGTTATTCTATAGGATACTATAATCAAATATATGTATATATATATATGTATATATATATATAAATATATGTATGTATATATATGTACATATATATATATATATATATATATATATATATATATATATATATACATATATGTATGTATATATATATATATATATATATATATGTATATATATATAAATATATGTATGTATATATATATATATATATATATATATATATATATATAACTTTTAACTAATTGTTAGAAATGGAAAAAAATAAATTTCTTTTACTTAGAGGATCAAAAAGCGCAGGGTCATTTGATAAGTTAGCATTTTATTATGTGAATAATATCATATATACCTTATCCGCAAAGTAATCAGCAACATTTTATACTATAGTAATATATATCTATTTATACTTATATAAATATTTATTTTCAGTTTTAAGAAACATGATAAAATAAATGGACTTGATTCGTATATTAATGAGCGATACGTAGGCAGCCTGTTTGTACACGCTATTATATATATATATATATATATATATATATATATATATATATATATATATATAGAAGTGTGAGTAGTAAATTGAAATATAACAATATATAGTGCGACAACATCTATTAAGTCTCGTAAAGTTTCCCAGTTGGCAAATATTCCAGAATTATCGTTTGTTAAAATTTATACACATACAACATATACTTAATTAATGTATTATAATTATATTAGTACAAAAACACTATGAACAAATATAGTAATTAATTTATTATAGTATTTATAATTAGTGTCAAATATCAAATAAATATAAATATAAATATACATATACATATAATATAAATACCCATCATAAAGTATATATATTATAATTTTATATTAATTTATTAAATTATAAATCAAAAAGTGGAGATGAAATCAAAAGTATAATGAGTGAACTTGAAATAAAATATGAACAAAAGCCATTACCAAAGGAATCAGATCCATCTAGAGACTACTTGAATGAATTAAAAAAAAACATTGAATCTGATACAAGCGTAAACTTGGAACAAAAAGAAAGTAGAGACACATCCGTAAATAGTAACGATTTGAAATCGCTCGTGTCTCTACAAATTAATTCTATAGATTCGGATAATAGTTTTACGAAAGTAATTAAATCGTCCGAAGATCCGCTGTCAGTTAGTAGAGAAATGTCTCCGCCTATCATTAAATCACAACAAACAACAAGCAAATACTAAGAGAACATTCAAAGAAAATAATTGAAGAAAATAATATTATGAATAAATAATAATATTATTATATTAATTATAAATATTTGTTTAGCCAAGTAGTAATTACTATCCAGTATTACTATTTTACTTAGGTCTAAGAAAATAAACAATCTTATATATATATATATATATATATACTTAATGTGATGAAGGAAATATAAATAAATAGTATTGTATCATATTTACATGCTAATGATAAATTTATACAAATTAACATATTTATTTTGTTAAATATCAAAATAATATAATTTCTTTAAAATATAGAAATTGTATGTAATAACAATTGTTATTTTTATAAATAAAATGTTTGTTTACAAAAATACAAATAATAAAATATATCAATAAAGTATTTTATA